>CM033688.1:49635367-50067543 GCA_019514585.1 Dendrobium officinale
AATTGTTGAATTAAGTATTGTTGGGGTTAGGCAAATGTATTGAAATCAATACATTTATATATGAAACTTGCATTATACGATGAATATTGGGGTTGTACCATCGGTCATCATCACATGGCGAGCGCTTATAAGCAGAAGCATTGAAGATGTCATGAGTCATGTAGTAAATGTGGTGCACATCTTCTCCGGTCCAAAATTGAAATTGAGGATAAAAACTTGGATACTACGTTGCCTACTTGATCTACGTTGCATAATACGCAATGTACTTCAGCAAATGACAGGCCATAGTTTGTTTGTCATCAGCCGATAATTGTAACACCCTTTGTCGTGTCCTCACCGGCAAGATGGCACAGTTATCAGTGGCCGATGACCCCAGCCTCCGAGTGAGTCATCGTACATATTAGCAGCAATGATTACTTTCAAAGTGTAAGAAAGTCCCTTTTATGGGGGGGGGTTTTGCCTACCAACGTAACATCACACAATGTCCTAAAATTCTTTCGGTGACATATCGTATATCATTCGCCAACCCCGCAGAATATATCCATAATGGTCCCTTCAATACTACGAAAAAACAAAATTGTAAGCCCATAATATTGATGGAGATACTCGACGATCTATTACCCTCAAGTCTCGCAAATGGATTGGGACGAGGCCTTCAACAAAACCTTGGTGCAAATTTGTTAAAAAGACCCTTGATGATAACAAAACGACAGTGGGATGAGCGGTTGGTGGAAGCTTTGTGGGGCTTACCGTACCACTTATAGAACCCGACCCAATCCACCCCCTTTTGCACAAGTGTATGGATCTGAGCGCCGTTCTAACCCTTGGAAATGACAAATCCCTTCGCTCAGAATTGCAGTTCAGAATCAAATCACAAATGAATATGAATGCAAAACACTGTGGTTGGAAGAACTCGAAGGCCTTGAAGAGCGACGTCTCCAAGCTCAACAAAGTTTTTGAGTTATATAAGTCCCGTATGGTTCAAGCCCATGATAAACTAGTGCGACCTAGGACCTTCCAAGCAGGAGACTTGGTGTTGGTCCTTCGGAGGCCTATCTTAGCCCATCAAAAACGTTGGGAGGCAAATTTGAACCTACTGGGGAAGGACCCTTCGTTATAGAGACTGATCTACGAAGGAGGCTCGTATCAGTTAGTAGATTGTAAAGGGAAACCACCCAATGCTACCTGTCAATGGGCATTTCCTTAAGAAATACTATGCTTGATGTAGCTCATTTTATCAATTAATAAAATTTCCCTTTCTTGATGCGCAACTCGATTCTTTCCTTTTTAAGTTCTTTCACCTTTTAACGCTTCTTCGCCTTCTCCCTTAGGTCGGACATCGTTCCCTCCCTTAGGATTATGCAGACCTGCTAGTGGTGGAGTACGCCCTCCGTGGCACCACCCTGGCATTTGACTTGGGGATTAGTGGTGGAGTACGCCCTTGTGGCACCATCCTAATTCCACCATTTCGCTAGTGGTGGAGTACGCCCCTTCGTAGGCACCATCCTAGTTTTTGCCAATTTTCCATCCTCTTGTGTGGAGCAAGTTTCCTCCCCACATGACCTTTTCGTTTTTGTGGTGAGAAGTACGCCCTTCGTGGCACGCCATCCTAGTTTGCCAGTTCCGGTCCTCTGTGTGGAGCAAGTTTCCTCCCCCACATGACCTTTCGCTAGTGGTGGAGTACGCCCTTCGTCGGCACCATCCTAGTTTGCCAGTTCCGGTCCTCTGTGTGGAGCAAGTTTTCCTCCCCACATGACCTTTCGCTAGTGGTGGAGTTACGCCCTTCGTGGCACCATCCTAGTTTGCCCGTTCCATTTGTCCTCTGTGTGGAGCAAGTTTCCTCCCCACATGACCTTTCGCTAGTGGTGGAGTACGCCCCTTTCGTGGCATCATCCTAGTTTGCCAGTTTCGGTCCTCTGTGTGGAGCAAGTTTGCTCCCCACATGACCATTCGCTAGTGGTGGAGTACGCCCTTCGTGGCACTATCATAGTTGTCCTAGTTAATTTGCCTATGTTGGCAGTAGTAGTCTTCTAATCAGACGTCCATATAGGCCTAAGGTTGGGTGATGCCCTTCCGCTTAGACCCAAGGCTAGGTATTCCCTACCTTGGAATGTTCCAGTTGATCCGTCTACTAGGAGTAAGTCTTCTATCAGCATCCTGTAGACCTAAGGTTGGGTGATGCCCTTCCTTAGACCCCAAAGCTAGGTATTCCCTATGCTTGGTTGCCAGTTAATTTGCCCTATTTGAGAGTAGTAAGTCTTCCTATCAGCATCCTAGAGGACCTAAAGTTGGGTGATGCCCTTCCTTAGAACCCAAGGTCAGGTATTCCCTACCCTTGGTTTTCATCCAGTTTCTCCCTTGTCTACTAGGAGTAAGTCTCCTATCAGCATCCTGTAGACCTAAGGTTTGGCACGACGCCCCTTCCTTTTTGAGACCCAGGCGTTAGGTATTCCCTACCGTGGTTTCACCAGTTTTCCTTTATCTAATAGGTGTAAGCCTTCCATTTCCTATCATCTATAGGCTCTTAGGAGTTGGGAAATCACCTCCCTTCCATCCGCTTAAGACTCTACTTCTATCTTCGGTCAACGCCAAATGTGTGCACATAAAAAAAAGAAGTTCCTCTCTACCAACACTCATTGGGGGTCCATTTGTTTGCCCTCATTTTTTTGGTATTGACGGTCACTAAGGCCCTTCCAAACTCCATATTAATTTTAGGTCCTAGGATCCCACTCTAGACCTTAAATATCCTTTCCGTAGAGCCAGACCTTAGGGCCTACACTAGAGCCTAGGGGTTCCCTTAGTATCCTAGATCCTAAAACCCCTCCTAGATACTTAGGACCCAATCTAGACGTCAAATCAATTCCCCCCCTTGATCAACTTCATCCTCAAGTCAATTGCCTCCCTTTGATCAACTCCAGTCTTACCCCCACTTTAATTCCTACCTTTGATCAATCTAAAATCTCAACTTCATTCAACTCAAAAACTCCAATTAATTCAAATTTCAAACATATCCAAACTTTTGATTTAATCCACTTGGGAATCCAAAATTTAACTTAGGCACTATTGTTCACCCTATTTTCGATCTAGCTTTGATTATTAATCCATTCATAATTAATCACATCACATGATTGTAAATGATTTGGATATTCCAATCACTCATCAATTGAAAACTCCATTCCAAATCCAGAAATCCAGGCTCAAATCCAAAGTCTTTGAGGACCTTGTCCTAAACAATCTTTTTTAAAGACTTTTCAAACATTTCAAAACCTCAGTGTTTAGTAAACGGCCTCTACTGATCCAGTGTCTATCACTTTGCAAAGTGATATAGACATGTCTTTAGAGGTCTATACCCTCCAATTTTGAGCCCATTTTGATCTGAGGTCCCTAACCCCGAGAATCTGAATTACAAATCCCAAAGGCTGTAAAACCTTCAAATATTTTACAGCCCATGCCACTGAACCTAACCCCTTCATGAGGATTTTGATATCTTGGAGCCCCTTATCAAAGCCTCCAATCACTTCCAGACATCTTGATCTTAACCCACTGAGTAGGTAAACTTGCATTTTTCAGATCCATTTTTGACCCTAGTTGACCAATTAAGTGTCAAAATTGACCAAAATACCCCTTATGGGATTTCAAATGGCCAATTTTCAAATCAAATCACAATTCCAAACTCGGTTTGAACCCACTTCCAATGAATTTCAAATGTTAAAACTCAACCTTGTTGAACTCAAACCCAGACCTTGGCCAACCTGGTTGACCAAGTCAACCAAGTTTGAGCCATGGACCCATACACCCCCTCCTGCTTTCAAAAATTTTGAATCTAGTCCATTCCAAGTCCTTTGAATGCATGGGATGAAACCCTTAGGTACCCAAGAGACCCCTCTTGGTGACCCAAATGCCTTGGGAGCTCACTTGGGTTAGCCATATGGCTTGACCCAAGTGGACCAATGAGAGGCCTCCCTTGAGCCATCTTTTGATCTTAATCAAATTGAATCCAAATCAAGGTGCTATTGAGTGTCTCCCATTCACCCAATACACCTTCCTTGATCAGCCCAACCCTTGGGCTCACTTGGGAGTCAAGATTTAGGCTAACCCTAAAGTGCCAAAAAGCACTTGGGATTGAAAGCCAACTCTCAACCTAAAGTCCAATTTAAACTTGACCAACACACCTCCTCATAGGTGGCCCTAGGTCCAATACACCCGCCTCCAGCCAGCCCATGCCCTTGGGGCTAGCTAGGGTCAAGAGTTTAGCTAGACCCAAAGCAGCCAAAAACACTTGGACCCGAGCCCATCTTCCAGCTCAGCTCAAATTGGACCCAATTGCCACTTGCTTTGGGTGCAATGTAGCCCAGACCCACTTCCCACCTCAAGCCCAGGGTTCTGGCCTGATCTGGGTTGAACCCAAATCGAACCCGAACCGAGCAGGTTTTGCGATCAACCCAAGCCACCTTTTAAACCCAGATCAAATTGGACCCAATTGCTACTTGCATTGGAGTGCAACCAGACCCAGACCCCACTTCCCATACCAAACCCTAGGGTCTGACCTGACTGGATCGAGCTCAATTCGACTCGAACCGAGCAGGTTTGGGTCCAACCCAGCCACCACCAGTTCGATCCAGGCCTCCCCAGGCCAAATTGACTTCACCCTTGGCTCCAGCATGTCCCCATCGGTCACTCCCCTCCCCGGTCAACCCGACCCAAACCATGGCCGACGGCGGTCGGTTGCCAATGGAATTTGAGTTCCGGTGGTCCCCCCAGATAATTTCTGGCTCAAGGCTACTGCCCCCTCGGTTTGATCTCCACCGATCCCCCTAGACGTCGCCATCGTCCACCTGGCAGCGATCCGAGCCTTCCACAGTTCAATCCCGAGCCGTCCAAGCCTCCGATGGGTAGCCGAATACCCCCGAGCTCGCCAGACCTCACGGGCATTGGCATTCGCTCGCTTTGCTCGATCCCCAGAGCTCCTTCGTAACTCCCAGAAGCTTCCTTCGATCCCAGAGATCGATCCCTCCATCCGTTCGAGCAAGCGCTACGTGAACAGCTTTCTCGGCGTCCCGCTTGTAGTCCCCACCTCCAGCCAGTTCTCTCATGATCTCGACGCCTGAAGGAGAACTGTTTGCCACCATCCCCCCTAAAGCTTCCTGATATAGAAGCTCATTTGTTGAGGGCCTTCTCTGTGGTAATCCCTCCATCCCGAGCTCCCCTAGCTAGGTAGTTTGGTCAAGTGTGAAGGGAACCTTCACCCCAACGGATCTCCACCGTTGGATTGATGGTTTCCACCGTCCTGATCCTCCCCCGTAGAAATTTCATCGGAGTTTCACCGGCGGGATCGCCGGGATCAAGTAGGAGAAGCCCTGCGGTCTTGGATACGAGCGGGAGGTTGAAGACGAAATCCTAGTCGTTGATCTCGATCAAACGGCTCGGATTAGATCCCGCGGTATCGGGAGCGCACGTTAATTTCCCAAGCCGTTCGATCCGCCATCTAATGGCTGTCCTCAACCCCCGGCCATAAACCGTTAGCGCCAAAATAATTGCCGGGAAAAAATCGACCACGCGCGACGCGTGGTAACGGCTGCTGACCTGTGTAATTTCTGGATTAAAGAAATCCAGAAATTTCAAGGGATCTTCATAAATTCAGAACTCCCCTGCAACACTTGTCCAAATTTGGAGGAGTTCTTAGGCTCATTGGAAAGGTCTCAGGCGCTGGGAGCACTACAAAAGACTATGGTTCCAGACCCTGGTTAGGTCAGTTTTAGGGTTTAATTTCAATTTGAGCATTTTATGAATTTTCTTTAATTACTTTTCAAATACATGTCCAACCAGGATCTGGAATTTTTGGGAGATTAAAATTGGACATGTTTCTGACATGTCCAAATTTTATCTCCCCATTTTAAGTTGTTCAAGGGCATTTTCCCTAATTTTTTTTAAGTTTAAGGGTCATGGTTTGACCCTTAAATTCAAAAAGGGATATAGACCTATCCAATGGGACTTAGGGGGTGATTTTTGGTGTGATGATGATGTGTAGGATCAGGAGTGTAGAGCCACTAATTTTTCTCCAATCCAAGCTTAGGATAGACCCCCATAGTGATTGGAAGGTGACTTAGAGCTCACCTTAGCGTACTCCAATTAAGCTCAAATTTGGTGGGTTTTAGTCCTTAGTGGTCAGGTGATCCTATGGTCCCAAATTTTATCAAATTTGGAGTTCATTGTGGTTCCCCAACGTAGGCAGCCTCAAAAATCCTTCTTAGAAATGAGCCTTATATCCTGATTAATTGACAATGGGCTTTTCTTAAACTTGTAAAATTCATTAAAAATGTCCCTTAATTATCCTTGAATGATTCCCTCAACCAGTAAGAACTGAAACCCTCTCCTTGATTGATCTCTAGCTTTGTCTTAGCTTAATCCTTAGGTAATTAGAGTCTAACCAATTTGTAATTAATCTTGAAAAATCTTAAAAATTCCCAAGATAGTTCTAAACACTTGTTGATCCATCCTTAGGTCATTTATGACCTTTGGAATTGATCTCAAGAAATTTAGGGTTCATTTGGGTTCAAATTCTTAAGTAGACCCTTTAGCCGTGGTAATTTGATAATCCCTGTTGAGTGTGCAAAATTTCTAAAATTCAATCTTAACTATAGGAAAATTTTGATTAATCAACTTAGTGGATAGTGGTTTCAATTAGAATTCATCACCTCCTAGAGACATTAGACCTCGTATAATTTAGCTAAAAAACTAAGGACCCAGCATCTTAGGTGACCTTAGGTCGGAACGGGCCAGAACTCCTAAAAAATCATAACTTTTGATAGAAAAACTTCCAAATTGAGTGTTCCATCTGCCTAATAATTCATAATTAGGTCTAGTATTTATTAAAAAATTTAAACCCTTAAGATTAATCCTAATTTTAAAAGACGAATTTTGACCTTAGTTAGTGTGTCCGGATAACTCTTTAAAATCTGTTAACTCCTCTAACCCTTAAAATTTTCCTTTAATAGGTTATTAAAAATTCTCAACCAACCCATTTAAAATCAGTAATCAATTCCTCTAATATTGATTCACTCCTTTAATTCCAACAAATATAAAATAACTTAATTATTCCCGATTGCTACTGGGTAACCCAGGCCTATGAGGCTATTAGTTTATCCCCAAGGAAGGTGTGAAATAAACTTCACTAAAGCCTCGGTGTGAAATAAAGGGTAGTAATCAATTAACTCTTAAAATATATTTAATTAAAATTCTTAATTTATTAATATTTAAAGTTTAACTCAAAATCTCACCTTTTAAGCCTTAACAAATCTAAAACTTTAGACAACTTTAATAAACTACCTACTTCAGGACCTACCCCAACCACACAACCTTTTTACACACACTTTAGATGATGTGTAAGGACAACCAACTCTAGATCTAGGTTAGACCAGTGTTTACTTTACTGCTGTGTGACGAATTTTCCTTTTTGTGGATGTTTTCACTGCATGTTGTGTGGATGGACTGAATTGTTTGGCGGCCAGATTACCCTTAGGTTTAGGCACGATCTGGATGTTCACATAATTTTTTTGCAGGTGGCCACGCTCATGCAGGGCAATAAAAAAAGTGGGGGGCTAAGTTAATAATAAATGTTAATTGTTATAAATGCTTGCACAGGTGCTTCAGCTGCTAAAGCCTCCAAATAAAAAGAGCGTGGCCAGTGTGTTTTACTTAGTTTTCTGCACATATATAAAATTGCTTGGGAATAATTGCTCTTTTTATTAACTGCTTAGGACCCCCCTGCAGGTGAGTCTAGATTCTTGATTTGATATAAATGTAATTTGTATAATTGTCAAGTGTTTGTGAAAGTTAAGTTTGAGTTGGGATACATAGGTCCAAAGCTTGGATTCCAAAGAGGAAAGGGTACCCTTTTGGGGACTATTCCTTTTTCATTTGGAAATCCAAATTTGGATCACACTTCTTTTATACCCAGAGAGGAAAGAGTGGCCTTCCCCTTTAAAGGAAAGTGCCCCTCTTATCCATTTGGGTAGTTTGTTACGAAGAACCCAAGGAGTTTGAAGAAAAGGAGTCCAAAGAAGAGCAAAAGTGAAGACTCGAAGATTGAGGGTATCCCACTCAAAATAACTTGCGTCATTACTAGGCTTAGAATCCGGGTTGTTGTCAGTGGTGCCCGGCCACTTTATTTTCTGTAAAACTCTGGTTTGTAATAAGCAAGGCAACTTTGCCTATGGACATTTATTAATTAATTTATATTTAATGTGATGTGTTGATTGCCTCTAGGATTGCCTGCTTTTCTTAGTTTTTTTGTCGACTGTATGCCGCTTTTATTTTCACCTGGATACGTGAGACTCGTAAGGGTGTGAAAGTTTTATGCTCATAATTTTAAAAGTTTAAAATTTTAGTGAGTCTAAATAACATAGAAAGATAACCCAATCTAGGGAATTAGCCGGGGAACGACCCTGGGGTCGCATGCATATTTCTGCACTTCTTCTTTCCTTGTTTTAGACCCTTCCCCTACTGCGGGTAGAGTCCGGATAGTCTGACCTATGAGGACGAGGGTGCCCGGACCTGGGGAAGCCCAGTCTTCTAAAAAAAAAATTTATTTTCTAAGCCTATTTTTTAAAGTTTCAAGCATACTTGATTTGGGAGTTGTCGACCAGCATGCATTGCATTAGATACAAACTAAAAGGGTCAAAAAAATTTTAATTGCATCAGTTTAGCATTTTAGCACCCAACATAAGTTAAAGGGGCCAACTAGGAAAATTTTTAGATGTCGGCCCCAACTCTCCAAAACTTTAATTACAACGTCCCTATCATTCTTTCATAAAAGACCGGATTCATATATTTAAATCGATTAGGTGGTTAGCTGGCTCCCCAATCCAGGCCGGGGTAAGTCCAGGTTCTGCACCGTATTAGTTAGGTTCGGACGGCTGTGGTCCAGTGTCCAAATTAGATTTAGGATCCGGGTCAGATCTTTGATTATAAGACCCCAAATTTTGGGAATATAATCCCAAATTTCTAATAAAATGCTCAACTCAAATTAAATCTCTTTTCGATCTTAAAATGTAAAGCCCAACACCTAGACTAAGTTGGGACACTTCCGGATGGTTCTGGAATCTCAAGGTGTCCCCTAACCTCTCCTCCTTTGATTCTGTTAATAACTGTTCAATCTTGATCCATTCTTTTTTGATTCTCCAAAAGATTCTATTCATTTTTTTTTTATATCACTCCTAGAAAATCTAACAAAATTTCTCTATTATTTTAATCGAGAGTTTTTCATAGGGGATTCTGTCTCCCTACGATGTAATTAACTACGAGGGCTTGCGCTCGTAGGAGATTTGAACCACACACACCTGATTTAAAATCATTTTCTTTTAAAAAAAAAATCTCTTTAGACTTCTTTGGGAAAAGTTAAAGAGTGAAATGCCGACATTATTATTAGAAGAATTTACCATTGAAAGGTGATTATCTCCCTTTGGGAAGGTACATCCTTCTTTGGTAGGGCTTTGGATATGAATTCGGCAATCACAACCCTTTGAATATTACAACTGGATTATTTTGTTGGACTCTACCTCATCCTCTTGGGGTCGCGCTGAGTCCTCTTTAGAATCTGGTCATAATATTCAAGATGAATCACATGATTCTAAGTCTGAACGTCGTTTTGGGATTTTATTTTCATCCTTCAGGGTGATATAATTTTCTGAATGAGTTGGTTCGACTTTTTAGAATTAAGATTCAATCTCAATTCTAAAATTTCCAAAGAAAAAACTAATATTTTTCAAACATGTTTTTGAAAATTCCACCAACAGTGAAATTGAAAAACTTTAAAACCAAAGATAAAACTCCAACCAAAAATCACCACAAACAAAATGCGGAAGAAAAATAAATACAGAAGCGATAACAAGAAAAGAACACACCGGATTTATAGTGGTTCGGTCAAACCTTGACCTACGTCCACTCCTTGGTGGCACCCTCCAAGTATTACACTAAAACGTGACTCTCCTAAAAATCACTTCCACCTTCCCCGGTGCGGCAGAGTCGCTGGGTCCTTTGACACCAAAGAGATCTTCTTCTTTGATGAACTTACCTCAAGACAAGCCTTGAATCCAATGGTACTAAGGTGTGAGTTCGCCGGAGCAACCGTTTGGAATCCCCTCCACACTCCCTTGAGTTCCTCCTGTTGCGGATCTATGGTTTATGATTTTAATGATAACAAACATTCCTTATTTCTCTATGATTGCCTTATGTGTTAACGTTTCAGGTTCACATGATCGGACTACAATTTGGAACCAGCTCATGATTGATTGGGTAGACTAGGACTGAGTCGTTTTGTAATCTTTTTTCTTTTTTTTGAGTCTGTTGTATTTGAAGTGGGACCTATTGATTTATAACTTGGAAGATTTCCTGTTATTCCCTAAAAGATTTCTATTTTTGGTAATATCAGCCGGGACGATATTTATATCATCTTGGACGATATGTCTAAAATCAGAAATCTTAATTAGGGCATCCTCATTAAGGCAGCCATCATAAATATATCGACCTGGACGATATTCTCATTTTAGAAAGAATCAGCCGCCATAATCAGTTTAGGTATTCTTTATTTTAGGAAATCAGCCAGGACGATATTTATATTGTTCAGGATGATCTAACTCAATCATACCTAAATTGATTTGGTATTATTTGGAAATCATTAATGGTTGATTGATACGATCACATCGTCCGGGACAATCTCATGATCGGCCAGGACGATTGACTTCAGCCAGCACTAAATCAGGGCGATTATCAAGACGATTAAAACCAGTTTTAAACTAATAGTCTGGGATGATCGTGAGATTGGCCAGGACGATATAACCAATTTTATTCTGATCGTCCCAAATCGGCCCAGGCCATTGAGCTGAATTTGAACTAATCGGCTAGGATGATATGCCTATCGTCCTGGACGATATTGTCGACAACTTGCATTAATAAGCTCGTTTTGAGAGCTTCTATTTAAGCTTTGGCAAGGCACTTTGTAAGTGTCTTTGGCAGCCATTGTAGCTTCGTTCTTGTGGGGGAAACTTGAAGAGAGAGCTTGAAAGGGAGAGTGTGGAAAGGGTGGAGTTTTGAAGGGAGATGATCCTGTGAGGGGGAGAAACTCAAGGGAGTGTGGTGGGGGATCCACACGGTTGCTCCGGCAAACTCGCACCTTAGTACCATCAGATTCAAGGCTTGTCTTGAGGTAAGTTCACCAAAGAAGAAGATCTCTTTGGTGTCAAAAGACCCGGCGACTCCGCCGCACCGGGGAAGGTGGAAGTGATTTTGTAAGGGCTTCTCCGTCTAGCTGTGGGGGCTAAAAGAGAGTCACAATTTTAGTGCAATACTTGGAGGGTGCCTCCAAGGAGTGGACGTAGGTCAAGGTTTGAACGAACCACTATAAATCCAGTGTGTTCTTTTCTTATTATCGCTTCCGCATTTATTTTTCTTCCGCACTTTATTTATGGTGATTTTGGTTGGAGTTTTATCTTGGGTTTTAAAGTTTTCCAATTCACCTCTCTCTTGGTTAGCTTGGGCCAGTTCTATAGGGCTTAACATCCCTAACGAACTTTCACCTCCCCCTCACAGGATCTTCTCCCTCTCAAACTCCACCATTTCCTCTCTCCCTTTCAAGCTCTCTCTTCAAGTTTCCCCCACAAGAACAAAGCTACAATGGCTGCTAAAGACACCTACAAAGTGCCTTTCCATAGCTTAAAAAGAAGCTCTCAAAACGAGCTCATTAATGCAAGTTGCCGCCATTATCGTCAAGGACGATAGGCATATCGTCCTTGCTGATTAGCTCAAATATGAGGAAAATCATCCTAACTATCGCCCTGAAATAAACCTTGACGATGTCTAATCGTCCCGGACGATCTTGCAATCGGCCCGGACGAATCCCCATTAATTGCTTTCCAAAAGTGCCTGAGAAATTTTGGAAAAATTGCTCTGGATCGTCCTGGACGATATTTTATAGTCCGGGCCGATCCTCTGGACGATGTCCAAAAATAGGTTAATTCTTAATAGATCTGGCGGCATAATCTTGCTAAGTTGAGCATATCGTCCTGACCGATATAAAATCATCCAGGACGATGTGTTTTGCATAAAGACGGCTGCTTTAATGAGGATGCCCTAATTAGGGTTTTTTACTTTTGTCAGATTGTCCAGGATGATATAAATATCGTCCCGGATGATGTTACCAAAAATAGAAATCTTTTAGGGCACAACAGAAAATCTTCCATGTTAAAAATCATCAGATGCCACACCAAATACAACAGAATCAAGAAAGGAAAAAATATTACAAACTGACTCAGACCTAGTCTACCCATACTTGAGCTTATTCCAAATTGCATTCCGATCGTGTGAACCTGAAATGTCAGTACATAAGGAAGTTGTAGAGAACAAAGAATATTTGCTATCATCAAAATTATAAGCCATAGATCCGCAACAGTTGAAAAGATTTAAGGGAAATTTTAATTAAAATTTAAATATTAATCATTTGAAATTGACTTTAAGATTAATTTTGATTGTTTGTTGGATACCACCTTTGTTGCTCACCAAGGTCGTGAAGTTTATTTCAACTTCCTAGGGACAAATTTAATAGCCTCATAGGCCTATGTTACCTAGTGGTAATAAGTATAATAAAGTGACTTAAGTTGATTAAGATTTAAAAGTTAATGATATTTAATTAAAGTTGGTTAATTGTTGGTTTTAAAGTTAAATTAATGTTTTCTGGACTTTTTAAATGATTTTTGAATTTTAAGATATTTTAGATTATTTTAATCAATTAATTAAGGGGTTAAAAATTAACTTTTTGATTAAGCTTAAATTCTGTAATGTTAATATTTTTATAAATATTAGATCTTTATACAATCAATTATATTATAAGTATGCTGGATTTGGATTTTTCTATAATTAATTGTGATTTTTCAAAGTTTAATATATTTATTGAATTATTTAATTGACTTAATGAAAGACCTTTTTTATGGTTTTGCTCCAAATGATATCCAAACTTTTTGAAATCACCTTCAAAGATCAAGAATGATCTAAGGAGGGATTATCAAGTGTTTGAGAATTTTTTAAAATTTTTAATAATGTTTAATTAATTAAATTAATTAAATATTGAAATTTAATTAAAATTAAATTAAATTCAAATTTGATATGAAATCAAAGGGATTTTATTGTTCTTAAGTTAGAAATTAAATTTTGGCCAGTTTAAGGTATTATATCTATTTTTTTTGGAATTTAAATTTGATTTATTATAATTTTTGGAAGTTTTAAAATCTTAATTAATGTTTTAAGCTTAAGTTGATTGATTAAGGGGTTTTAATGATTTTTAAAATTGCTGAAAAATTTTTCTATGGGCTGGAGATGTCACTATGTCTAAGTGTTCAAAGTTTCATGTCAGAAGGATGTGTATTCTATTTATTAGAATTTATCTAAGTTTTCTAAACATGTCCTTAATTATTGTCTTTAATGGTGTCACAAGTTTATGTAGGTTTGAATCAAAGTTCTACTAACCCTTAGACAAGCATGAATAACATGTAATCACACCAATTACATCCTAAATTTAGGAGAGCTTAAGCTAGGTACAAGTGTGTGCATCCTATACGTATAAATAACAAAATAAAGCTAATTTAATTGAGAGATTAATCAATAAACAATTAACAAAATAATTGCTCATTAATTAACCTCCACTCCCCATTAATGCTATTCATTTAAGCTCAAACTATATTTTAAATTTCAAGCCTCAACTCAAAGTCCCTCAAAATTTAACCTATATAATTTTAAAATTAAATTTATATTGGAAAATAGCTTCATTTTAAGATTAAGATAATTCAAAATAATTTCAAAATAACATTTGAAAATATCTTAATAAAATAAAATATATTTATAAAAGTAAAATTTTTTATTTTCATTTTTTTTTAAAAAAAAATAAGTTAATAATTAATTAAATATAAATAAAATATTCAAATATTTAAATAATAAAGATTGTTTTAAATATATCTTACATTATCTTGAATTAAATTTAATTTTTAAATCTAAAATATCTCAAAATAAAATTCTAGTTATTTAAAATATTTAAAATATAATGCTTTAATTTTAAAAAAAAAATAAATTAATATTTAGTTAAATATGAATTAATTATTTAACTAATTAAATAATTTAATTTATTTAAAGAATCTTAAATATTTTAAAATATATTTAAATTTAATTTAAGATATATTTTTTGATTTGAAATAATTCCAAAATAAATTATTTTAAAATTATGTAATTAATTTTATTTATTTTAATTAATTAATAATTAGAGCATCAAATTTTAAATGTTTTAAAATATATTAAATATTTTTAAATAATTTTTTCATATAAAAGGTTTTAAATTTTTGGGTAGTTTGACATAAAATATGAATTTTTTTATTTAAAAATATTTTTTATGATTTTTTAAGGAAATCTAAGTTAAAAAATGATTTAAAATTAAAGTTTAAATCATTTTAAGTATCTAGCACTATCGGCGCTAGTGCGGGGCATGCGTTGGCACTCAATTGGCCTAGCGAAACCGTGGGGTAATGATTGAGCGACGGTGCAATGATTGCGTGGTAGTACAATGATTGCGGTGCCAACAATCTTCGTGTAATAATTAAATAGCAAACACGATTTACTTATCTGCGTCAGCACATTATCTCTGCTTTTTTGAAACGAATAGTTCAGATTTGGGCAGACAGAAAGTTTAACCATGAGATCATATCTTCAGTTAATCAGAGCCGTGAAATGACTCGATCTAGACTGTTGATTGAGCGATCGATGGTCCAAAAAATATAAACCCTGAGGCAGGCTAAAGAAATTCCTTAGAACTAGTTTTTTGAAGTTTTCTCTTGATCGAGTCGGTCAATCTCCATGAAAATTTAAACACGTCTATGTATAATGAACATATTTTATTGGGATGTGTCATAATAACTTAAAAATAGCTTAATCAAAAGCTATTTTAAACTAAGTGTTCTAACCAAGGTTTAAGATTTTACCTAATCCAACCGTTAGATTTTTGCATTCTTGGACTCTCTAGATTTGTAGATTATCCACACATAATTTTCTAGCTGAAGTATTAGCTTGAAATGCTCTAGAATTGGAGTTCTTAACCTGAGATGGGTTAGAAGCTTGGATTGCCAGAGGATCATCGATGACGAGCTTCGATCGAGAAGGCTTGATGGACCCGAGACATTCGTCCTTATATGAAACTTGGATCATCCCATATGATATTCATGCGAGAACATACCTGAGACGTTCGTCCATGTAAAAATTTGGGATCATCCCGCGATCTTAGTGTGAGAAAAGACCCGAGACGTACATTCTTGTATGATTCTGAGATCATCCTGTATGATCCATACTTAGAAAAAAAAAAATTTGTTTTTGTTTGTTCTACTGCTTATCTGGGAAAAATAATGGACCAGATTATCACATACGATATGATATCATACAGTATAGTCAATTTAAAAATATTAAATTTTAAACTCTCCCCCGGTGTGTGTGTGCTCTATTACTCAATTACAATCACACTCTCTCTCAGACTCAATAAAATGGAAAATACATACTTCAATTATAATAAACTCTAAACTGATCTTGATTTAAAATCTTCAACAATCCAGAGTTTGATTTCTCTGAAATGTTAGTACACACAAGAGAAAAATAATTCTTCCAAAATATATTAGAAGAAATAATAATCAAATCAATAATATTTAAAAGAATAAAAAACATACAAGTTATAAGAATATCAAATATGCAAAACTAAGTAGCAACTATCTCAATAATCTCCCTCTTTTTTATGATGGCAAAATAATTATTATTTGAATAAAATTAAAAATCCTAAATTTCTCCTTAACTCTTCCTTAATAAATAAGCATGTTAATATAAGGAAATTTCTATTATGAACAAATCTATTTTTTAATTTTTCATAAACTCATAAAACACTTCAAATAAAAAAAAAATTCTAATAAACCCTAAAAATGCAAAAAAAAAAATCAAATGCAAATAAAAAAAACAAATAATATTTCTCCCCCTTTTTGACAACAATAAAAAGAAGGAAGAAGAAAAAAAATAAAAGAAATGTAAGAAGTCATATGAGAAACCTTTGATAATTGATCTTGAAAGTGATTAAATTATAATTGCAATAACAAGACTAATGTTCATTAGAGAAAAATAAAGATTCATAACATATAAATTAAAATATAACATAGATAAGATAAATATATCAAGGTCATGAAATAATCTAAACGATAAGATAAGAAGAATTATTGCTAAAGTTATAAAATAAAGATTAATTAAAATCAAATTCCAATATAAAATATAATTAAACATTAGATTGAATTAAAATTGAAGATTAAAAGATAGATGAAAGAATATTTTGCAATATACTTATTTGGCGACGTTGCACATCTTTCAAATATTTGTGGCACACTTTGTCCATCTTTTTGTATTTGGGCTAATTTCTTATCTCTTTTCTATTTGTAAACCATTACGCATTCTTTCGATTTTTGTACACTTGTACATTTCTCTATTTTTTTTAATTGACCTTTCTAAAATCAATAATCTAAAAAGTCAAACTTTTCTAAGTACAAAGATAATTATATTGAAAGGAGAAATAAAAAATAATAAGACATCAAAATTATAATAATAATATTAAAATTATGTATGCCTAAAAAAATATGAGATTGATAGCCTTAACTTGATCAAGTTTTAAATTAACTTATATTTTTAAAAAATTATATTTCATAATAAAATTAATTTTTGTATTACAATTCATATTATAAAACTCTTTAGATCAATTAAGTTAGGATTATCATATAGGCTAACTAACTTTTAAAATAAAGAACAAAATCAACTAAATAAAATAAGATATTTTTTATTGATATCAATATGAAGATGATACCATGAACCATATTTGATATCAATACATCTATCTCAAATAAAAAAATATAACAATATCAAAGATCTGATATAAAATAACTGCAGAAAATACTAAATAAACACAAGTACAAAAACTGTAGAAATCATCACATCACATCCCTAAGGACATGCAAAGATAACATACAAGAAGTACATCTATAAATCTGAGGGGCCCTGGTCTAGAGGAGGTGGCTGGTTGAAGATAAAAAAATAACTATTCATCATAGCCACATTGCTGTTCACCGAGTCAAACTGATCTCGAATCCAACCCATGTCCTGCTGGTACTATGCATCCTGCTGATTTAGACAAGTCTGAATTTGATCAAAGAGCTAATCAAAATGACTCTCTAGTTAGTCAAAGTGCTTGACCATCTCCTGAAGGCCAGGTCCCATGAGCAGACACAAGTGCAGGTGCTCCCCCTTCTCCCTCAGAATCCTCACTTGTATTATCATCTTTTCCAAAAATTGCTCGAAATGAAGCATCAGTGAAGTAGATAGGAATTTCAAGTAGAGGATCAGTATGAATAAAATTATGCTTCTTCTCAAGGATATATGTCACTAGGTGACCTAAAGTAATAATTTTCTTCCTCTTGTGATAGACATGTCCAATTTCAGAAAGACCATGAAAATAGTCAATAATAAGTTGGGTTTTATCTATAGGTTGACCAGTCATGATAAGGTAAGTAATAGTGGACAGAAGAGGTGTAATGTTAATGCAGGCACCAGCTTTAGGAATAATAGAGGTTCTAAAGACATGATGAATGATCCTTATATTTTGGTTTAAAGAATAGACCCTAGGCAAATGACATACTTATTCAATCCCTATAATAACTTTTTTTTATTTCAGTCTAGTCAAAATTAGATGTAGAAGTTAAAGTGTGGGCTCTAACTCCTTGAGTTCTTAAATTCAAAAAGGTTCCCAAATCTTCCTTAGTTATTTCTACCCTCTTCTTAAAAATAAAAAGACCTGATCCTACTCTTATCCTCACTAAATGACATGTTTGCCATAAAGTAGTGAAATGTTTCTTTGTTATAAGCATGAGTCAAGGTAAGGATAAAAGCAAATTGAGTGGTAGCAAAAAAAGGCATCACTTGGAAGTGGATATCCTCTTGAAGTAGGATTCTAGAAGGAGCAATCTTGGCAAAAACAAACCTAAGAAAAGAATTCTCATTAGACCTGGATAGAAAGTTATCATCTCCACCCCTAAAAGATGGTACCTTAGTGAGTCTACCCCTCTTACTAGAACTAGCCATTGCTAAGATTTGAAGGATTGGAAAAGGCTATTGAAGTGAATGAAAATGAATTCCAAAGCCCTCATATTTAAAGAAAAATGATATTTTTTACGTATAAAAATTGGTTCATACTGTACGATTGATACTTTGTACATGACAAAATGAATTTCGTACGTACGAATGAATACATTCAAAATGAAATGACTTTTCGTAATCACGTAAGTTATGAGTCGTCTATTCGTACAAGTTTTTTGACCATATGATCATACAAATGAACATGTGTTCGTCTGGGATGATGAGTTATTTAAGATCATCTTAATGATGGTTAGATTCATCCCCCACACGGAATGATATGTGGTTCGTATGTACGAACTATAGTTTCATACATACTATCAGTTATAATAACTGATTCTACCAGTACAATTGTTTACATGCATATAGACGAAGTAATACAAATCGTCCGGGATGATATAAATATCGTGCAGTACGATATCTATTGGAAAATTAAAATTTTATGCATTTAGTTCAAAATAATGATCGACGTGCTACAGAATTCGTACAGGAAGAAAATAATTTTGTACAGTATGAATAAAAAACTTAAACAAATTCACACGATCGATCAAAAATAAGAAATTCGATGTAAAAATATTTCAAAATCACACAAAATATAAAAACAAAAATACAAACACAAACAATCACAATTAAATAAAAAAATAAAAAACACACAAAGACACATATCAAGTTTCCAGAAAACTTTAATTAAGCATTAAGATCAATCACACTAAGCCTTGTTCTTAATGTACTGAAAGTAACAAAGGCTAGTGTTTTTGTAAAAAATATTTGCAAGTTAATTTTCAGTTGACACATGATTCAGTTCAATTTCTCCTTTGGATATATGATCCCTTATAAAATGATTCCTTATATCTATATGTTTCGTTTTAGAATGTTGAATTGGATTTTTTGAAATGCAAATGGCACAACTGTTATCATAATAAATTGGAATTGTGCCTAATATAAATCTTAAGTCAAACAACTATTATTTCAACCAAAGAACTTGTGTCGCATAACTTCCTTCTAGATTAAAATCCTTTTTACTACTGTCAAATGTTATTTATGTACAAAATGAAACAAACTTAAACAAACTTAGCATACCAAAATAACGATCAAGAAGTAGATAGGACTATGGAATTATATTTTCTACTGGAGCAAGAAATTAAAGAATTTCTTATAAATTGATAAGTTTCAAAAGTACTCTTTCTATCAATCCTATAACCTACAAAGTCAGAATCTAAATATCCAATTATTTCAAATGAAGAGCTAAATTTAGCATACCAAATCCTTAAGTTTTGAGTTCACAATAGATATCTTAAAATCCTTTTTACTACTTTCAAATGTTATTCTTTTGCATCTGATTAAAATTTAGCATATAAATAAATACTGAATATAATATCGGGTCTTCTAGCAGTCAAATAAAGTAAAGATCCAATTATTCCTCTACATTTCTTTTGATCAACAAATTTTCCTATTTTAGTCTTTATGCAACTGAACTAAAGAAATCATAGGTGTATTAACAGGTTTAGCATTGTCCATTTTATACTTTTTGAGGATATTCTTAATATACTTCAAGAGACTAAGCAATGTTCCCTCCTCAATTTGCTTAATGCTAAAACATAAAAAGTATCTCAGATCTTCCATTAAACTCATCTCAAATTCACTACTCATTATTTTAAAAAAATTATCATAAAGATTTTTATTTGTAAATCCAAAGATGATATCATCAAAATAAATTTATATAATGAGTATATATTCTCCCAATTTCTTCAAAAAGAGATTGTTGTCCACACATCCTTTTTCAAAAGATCTCTCAAGTAAGAAAGTGCTTAACATCTCATACCAAGCCCTATGTGCATGTTTCAATCCATACAATGCATTTTTCAATTAAAAACATGATTTTGGTATTTTGAATTTTCAAAACTGGAGGTTGTTCAACATAAACATCCTCTTGAATTACCCCATTTAAAAATGAACTTTTAGCATCCATTTGAAACAATTTGAATACTCTAAAATAGGTAAAGGCTAACAAAACTCTAATTGCTTCAAGTCTCGCTATAGGGGTAAAAAATCTCCTCAAAATTAATCCCTTCAATCAGATTATACCCCTTAGCCACCAATCTAGTCTTATTTCTACCGATAACTCCTGAGTCATTCATTTTCTTTTTGAATACCCACTTAGTTAAAACTACACTTTGATTATTTGGCCTTATAATTAATTCCCAAACATCATTTCTATCAAATTAATTTAATTCTTCTTGCATTGCCAAAATCCAAAATTCATCCGAAAGTGCTTGATTTATATTTATGGGTTCTATCTTTGAAATAAATGCATAATGATTGACTTTTTTTCTTAGTCCACGCCTAGTCCTAACGCCCTCACTAGGTTCACCTAAAATTAACTCCTTAGGGTGATTTTAAAAAATCTCAAATCTCTCGGCAAAGGTGTTTACTAACTCAAAATTTTCTTCCAAATTAACTTTCTTAATCCTTTGGGAGTTAAATTCTATTTCATTCTCTTCCATATTTAGCTCTTCCAAAATTTCAGATTCATCAAATATAACATGTGTGATCTCCTCAATTACTAAAGTTCTTTTGTTAAATACTCTATAAGATTTTTCAACACTAGAGTATCCAAGAAAAATTCATTCATCTGATTTTGGATCAAATTTTCCTAAGGCAAATTTTTTATTATTATGAATGAACATCTTACAACCAAAAACACGCAAATGTGATAAATTAGGTGTTCTCCCCTTAAAAAGCTCATATGGTATTTTATTTAATTTTGATCTGATGTTCACCATATTCAGAATATAACATGTAGTGCTAACCGCTTTAGCCTAAAAATATTTAGGAAGTGAATATTCTGCCAACATGACTCGAGTGGTTTCAATTAATATTCTGTTCTTCCTTTCAACTATCCTGTTCTGTTGAGGGGTTTTAAGTGTAAAAAAATTATGATCAATTCCTTTTTTTTTTACAAAAATCCTCTAATCTATCATTTTCAAATTCTCATCCAAGATCACTTTAGATTAATAAAATCTCATATCTCGATTTTCTCTGAATTTAAGTAAAAAAACCTCTAAACTCCTCAAATGATTCACTCTTACGATATAAGAATTTATCCCAAGTGAATCTTAAAAAATCATCTACAATCACAAATTCGTATACCTTCCCTCCTAGACTTACAGTTCCAACCAGTCCAAAAAGATATATATGTAAAATCTCCAAAGGTTTACTAGTTTTAAAATCCTTATTAAAATGAAAAGATGACTTCACCTATTTTCCTAATTGACATGCATCGCAAAGGTGATTCTTAGTAAAGTCTAGGTTTAGTATACCTCTCACTAAATTTTTTGGGTAATTTTCCTAAGATTTTTTATTCTAGAGTGACAAAGTCTTCTATGCCATAACCATGACTCATAAAAAATAGTTTTCAAACAGAAAGCATTAGGAGTTTTTATAAAATTTAAATCTGCATATAAATATTATTTACCCTTAGTCCATACAAATTATCAATTTAATTTAGGCTTCATATGCAGCTAGTAGGAAAACATTTTATATTATATCTTTTATCACATACCTCGCTAATACTCAATAGATTATGCTTTAAGCCTTCTACAAGTAGCATATTTTCTATGAAAAAAATTTGCATGTTTCAAATCATACCTGATCCAACCACTTTCCTAGTGGTTTTATCTACATGTGTAACCCTGCCTCCACTTCTATCTTCCAGCGATATAAATTGCTTAGTGTCTCTAATCATATGCTTTGAGCAACCGCTGTCCAGGTACCAAATGCTCTAACAAGGTCTTATATGAGAGCGTGCCTACAAAACTATCAAATGTTAGACCTGGGAACCCAAATAAGTTTGCGTTCTCCTTTTGGCAAAATAAAACTAGATGCATGTATGATATGTCTAGGTTTATGCATCTTAAATTTTCATACTAAATGAGTTTTTCTATGTAAGGTATAAGTGTGTACTATATGTCTAATCATCCCACAAGAAAAGCATTTACTCCAGGAAATGGATTTCTTAATCTTCTACAATTATTCTATCTCTTCCTAGGTTGTAAAAATTTTGGATACAAAATAGGATTAGTAAAATCTTCAAGTGTTGGTGGTTTTTAATTTTCTTCGAGAGCTTGCACTTTCAACTTCAAAAATATGTTCAAATCTTCTAGTATGTTCTTATCAAAATTCAAATAGTGCTCTATGTTGTCCAATTAATCCTTAAATCTTTTAAAATCTTTTTCCTGTTGAGCATAGGATGATCTTAAAATTTCATTCTTCTTATTCAAGTTATCAAATTCATCAAGTAAGCTTATGTGATTATTATCTATCAATATATTTAACTGTGCTAAGTCACGTTGTTCTACAGTCGATTCAACAAAGGGCGTTTCAACTCTAATACCATCAACTAATCTAGTTGATTTTGTATACCCTTCTTGAACTAAAATTCACATACAATAATCTAGTGACTGTAAAAATATAGACATGCATGTTTTCCAAAAATTGAAAGGGGTGTTGTCAAACAAAGGAGGTATAGTGATTGAGTAACCTTCTAGTGTGTTCTAGTTTCCAAAAGTTGCAAAGCTCATTTTTAAAAAAGTAATATAAACTTATGATTTAGAATCAATGCTCTGATACTACTTATTGATTCTTATTTAATCTTGAATAGGTTGTTAAACCTAAGCTTATGTCCCAAGGTTAACCAAGAGGGGGTTGTTAACTTTAAAAATTCTCTTAGATTTAAAATTTTGAAAATAGTTAACGATTTGTAGCAAGTTAATTAAAGTTATTAGAAAGCAAATTTTTCAACCATGAAATAAAACTTGCAGTAAGAAAGCAACAGAAATTTAAATGGCACAAAGATTTATTGTTGTTCGGTAAATTACGACCTACATACACTCCCTGAAGACTCCCTATATATTCAGGTATTGCACTATTACCAAAGTGACTCTCCTTTTGCCCACACAGCAAGGTAAAGAAGCCTTTAAAAAACTCTCTTCTACTAATCACCGGTGCAGTAGAGTACCATTGTCCTTTCACATCCTCCAAGTGTAAGTAGAGAACCTTCATCCTTTCACACCTTCCAAGTGTAGACAGAGAACCTTCATCCTTTCACACCCTCCAAGTATAGGTAGAGTACCTTCGTGTTCACACTCTCCAAGTGTCGGTAGAGAACTATCGACTATTTACACTCTCCAAGTGTCTGCAAAGAACATTCATCCTTTCACGTCCTCCAAGTGTAGGCAGAGCACTGTCATCCTTTCATACCCTCCAAGTGTATGCAGAGTACCTTTATCCTTTCACACCCTCCAAGTGTAGGCAGAGTACCTTTGTCCTGTTACACCCTCCAAGTGTAGGCAGAGAACCATCGACTGTTCACACTCTCCAAGTGTCTGCAGAGAACCAGATCTTCTTCAAAGATCTTCTCACGAGAAATCTAGAAAGATAAAAGGAAGAGTGAAAAGCACAAATCACATATAGAGATTATTACCTTTGAGTAACCTTATGAACCCTTCACACTCCATGAGGAAGAAATCTCTCTCAAACACTCTCTCTTTCAATTGCCCTTGAAAAATCATGAAGACAAGATTATTCATGTCAGATTTTAGTGGACCTTTTATATAAAAGACACAAAAACTGTCAAGAAAACTGAAGTTTTCAATTTTGAGCATACAGGATCATATAATATGATCATTATTCGTACATACAAACAGTTCAAATGCTATTGCATATGAACCTGTTGTGAATCAGTACAAAATTATTTTGCACATGATCATCGTATGGTATGAACCAAGTTCATACGGGATGAATAATATGAAAATTTTTAAATTTTGTTTGTACGAAACATCAGGATGAAATGAGTGAGAATGGACCCGAGATGTTCTTCCTTATACGAAATTGGGATCGTCCTATATGATCCATACTTAAAAAAAAAATTTATGTGAGAATGGACCCAAGACATTCATCCTTGTATGAAAATGGGATCGTTATGTACGATCTTTGTGCAAGAATCGACCCAAGACATTCATCCTTGTATAAAACTTGGATCATCCATATGATCTTCGTGTGAGAATATATACCTGAGACGTACATCCTAGTATGAAACTGGGATCGTCCCGTATGATCCATAATTAGAAAAAAAAATTGTTTATATTCATTTAATTGCTCGTCAAGTAAAATAACTAACCAAATCATCCCGTATGATGTGATATAATATAGTATGATTAGTTTAAAAATATGAATTTTAAACTCTCCCCTAGTGTGTCTATGCTCAGTTACTCAATTATAATCACACTCTCCCATACTCAATAAAATGAAAAAATATAGACTTCAATTATAATAAACTCTAAACTAATCTTGATTTAAAGACTTCAATAATCTTGAGTATGATTTTTCTGAAATATTAGTACACACAAGAGCAAAATAATTCTTCCAAAATATCCCAGGACAATCTATACATCAGCCTGGATGATGAAGCATAATTATGCCTAAATTAATCTGGTAATTATGGAAAGCAATTAAGAACTATTGATACAATCACATCGGCCAAGCTGATCGAAGGATCTTCCAAGATGATGGCCTGGATGATTAACATCGGCCAGACTCTATTCTGGGCGATGTTCAGGACGATTATACTCGGATTTGATCTAATCGGCCAGGATGATATTGTATGAGCCTGGACGATGTAACCAATTTTCTTCTGATCGTCCCAAATCGTCCTAACTGATTGAGCTTATTTTATACTGATCGGCCATGATGATATTCCTATCGACCTGGACAATAAAGTCAGCAAGTAGTATTAATTGTTAAGATAGTTGCTATTTGCATGTTTTACATTTTTGCAACTTGTATAATTTTGATGATTCCAAATATTATTGTTCAAATGTGTAGTTATCTCCTAATAATTTTAGAAGATTTGTATTTGCTCTTGTGTGTACTAACATTTCAAGAAAATCGAACTCCAGACTACGAAGACTTCAAATCAAATTCAGCATGAGATACTTTGTGAATTTGAAGCTTGTACTTTTCTTTGAAATAAACTTGAAAGAGAGTGATTGAAATTGAGTGAATAAAAACATACACATACACATAAGGAGATCATATAAAATTTATACTGATCGTACGGGACGATATCAGTTCGTACGGGATGATCAGACATTTATCTCATATTAAGATCACATGGAATGAATAGGAACTCGCAAGAAAATTTTTCTAAGCCCGATTCATCGAGGACGAAATTAAAAATCGTTCGGGATGATTTGTTCTCTGTAAAATTTTTGTCCATACGAAATTAAATTATCATACAAGATGATTTTCTCTCTGTAAGATTTTCGTCCAGACAAAATTAAATATCGTACAAGACGATCTGGTCTCCGTAAGATTTTCGTCCAGATGAAATTAAATTATCGTACATGACGATTTGCTTTCTGTAAGATTTTTGTCCAGACAAAATTAAATATCGTACAGGATGATCTGGTCTCTGTAAGATTTTCGTCCAGAAAAAATTAAATTATCGTACATGACGATTTGCTCTCTGTAAGATTTTCGTCCAAACGAAATTAAATATCGACCAGGACGATCTAGTATTTGTAAGAATTTTGTTCGGACGAACCAATTTTCATCCAGACGATACAACCGACTTAGAACAGTTTTTTTGAGGTTTTTGGAATCGACCTTATAATAATCGTTCGTACCGGACGAACTTGGTTCGTACGGGACGATCAGCTTGTACGAAAATATTTCATACACATATACAAACAGGTTCGTTTCAAGGCTTTTAAGTAATATCGTCCAGGATGATCCACGATCGTATGGGACGATCCACTGCGTACAGAATTGAGAACTTGCAATTTTAGGGCGGTTTTTCTTGTCTTTTGTATATATAGTCCAAATTAGACTGCCACCAAATTTTTTTTTCATTTGATCTTCGTGCCTTTTGAGAGAATAGCCAAGGAGAGAGTGTAAGAGTGCATTCAAAGGAGGATTCCTACCACTGGAGCGTGAAGGCTTCACTTGGAGTTTAAAAGTAAGAATCTCTACTTGTGAATTGGGATTACTTCACTCTTTTCTTTCTTCCTTCTAGATTCTTGTGAGAATATCTGTCAAGGAGATCCGGTTCGCTGCAGACACTAGGAGAGTGTGAACAGCCAAAGGGTTCTCTATCCACACTAGGAGAGTGTGAAAGGATGAAGGGTTCTCTGCCCACACTAGGAGAGTGTGAAAGGACGAAGGGTTCTCTGCCCACACTAGGAGAGTGTGAAAGGACAAAGGGTTCTTTGTCCACACTAGGAGAGTGTGAAAGGACGAAGGGTTCTCTACCCACACTAGGAGAGTGTGAAAGGACGAACGGTTCTCTGCCAACACTAGGGATTGTGTAAAAGGACGACGGTTCTCTGCCGCACCGGGTAGTGGTGAAAAGAGTGTTTTGTAAAGGCTTCTCCGCCTTGCTGTGGGTGCAAAAGGAGAGTCACTATTGGTATTAGTGCAATACTCAGAGGGTGCCTCTGGGGAGTGGATGTATGTCTGGTTTAGACCGAACCACTATAAATCTGGTGTCATTTACTTTACTGTTTTTTACTTTTCCGCATTTTATTTTTGGTTTAAAAAACTCTGTGGTTGAAAAATGTTTTCTATAAAAACTTAATAAAAATTTTCATTTCGGTTCAACACATTTTCAAAGAGGGTTTAAATTTTTAAAATACCAATTCACCCCCCCCCCCCCCTCTTGGTAGCCTTGGGACATTAACTTAGGTCTAACAACCTATTTACTAGACTCAAGAAGTGGTATCAGAGCTTTGTTTTAAAATCATAAGTTTAAACTACTTTTTGATTAACATTGATGACTACATTCAGAAACTGAAATACACCTGAGGGTTACTCTATAACTAGACCTCCACTATTTGATAATATACGTTTTGATTTTTGGATAACACGCATGTCTACTTTCTTACAAATCACTTGATTATCGTATGTGGATCCTAGTCCAGGAAGGTTACACAAAACAACCTAGATTAGTTGATGGAGTTAGGGTAGAAATACCTTTTGCAGATTGGATTATAGAAGAACGTGACTTAGCACAACAAAATGCCAAATGTTTAAATAGCTTCTTTTGTGCTTTAAAATCTGAAGACTACATGCGAGTTTCCACTTGCAAAAGTGGAAAGGACATATGGGATAGACTTTGTATAACTTATGAAGGGACTAATGAGGTTAAGCAATCAAGACTCAATATCTTGTTACATGACTATGAATTATTTTGCATGAAATCAAATGAATTTATTTCTGACATGTACACAAGATTCACACAAATTATCACTTTTTTGCATGCACTTGGTAGGGAATTAACTAATCCTGAAATGGTTAATAAGATTCTTTGTTGTTTACCTACTGGTTATGATGCTAAAATTACTGCAATTACAGAGTCTAAAGATCTAAACATTTATTCTATTGACAATCTTCTTGGTTCACTCATTGCTTATGAGCAAGGAGTAAGTCAAAGAAAGATTGATGCAGGTGAACTACGAAAGGAGAAGAATATTGCACTAAAACTGGAAGAGTCAGAGAGTGAACACTCACAACCTGAGGATGAAGACGATATTGCATTAATGACTAGACAATTCAGAAGCTTTTTAAAGAGGAAGCAGAAGAGACACCAGCAATGGAATAGAGGTAAGTATAACAGAAATGGCAAGGTTTCTAATGAAGTGATTTGTTATGAATGCTGGAAACTAGTTCATATCAACACTGATTGCCCAAAACTCAAAGCCACTCCTAGCAAGGAGAAGGTAGAGGAGAAACCAACTGTAAAGAAGGGTAAGAAGAAGTTTCAAAGAGCTTTTTGGGCAGACTCAGCTTCAGACTCATCTGAGACTGAAAAAGAAGAAGAAGTCACCAACCTTTGCTTGATGACAGACAATGTTGATCAATTAGATCAAGAAGAGGTATGTGATTTAACCTATGATGAATTGTTTGAAGTTTCTGAACACATGCATGATGCATATAGGAAAATGAAAAAGATTCATGCTAGTTTAAGTTTAAAACTAGAAGAGCATAAGAAGGAAGATGAAATCCTTAGGAAAGATCATGCATTAATAGATAACAACCACATGAAACTTCTTGAAGAATATGATGACTTGAATAAGAATTTTGAAAATTTAAAATCATCCGATGCTGATCTTGAAAGAGATTTTAAAAAATTTAAGGATGAATCCGAGAGGAAAACATATCGAATTAGTTATACAAATCGAATCTTGAAAGAAATGAATTCATTTAATAAATTGACAATAAGAGCTCTTGAGGATAATAGGATACCCCCCAAACATGAAGATTTTACAAATCCTAAATATTATACTAAATATATGGAATCCCTTAGAAGACAAACAAATAGAATAAAACTTAGGAATACTTTTCCTAATGTTAAATGTAATAATTGTAGATTTTTGGGACATATAGCTCACACCTGTACTTTGAAGATGAAAACTAATTTGGTGTGGAGACCTAAGATGCATAAACCTAGACATATCATACATGCATCTGATTATAAATTGCTAAAATGTGAACCAAAACTTGTTTGGATTCCCAAGTCTAACATTTGATATTTTTGCAGGGTTGCTCTCACACAAGACCTCGTGAGAGCATATGGTACCTGGACAGCGGAGGTTCAATGCATATGACTGGAGATACTTCTCAATTCATAACGATGGAAGCCAGGAATGGAGGCAAGGTTACACTTGGAGATAATACCATAAAGAAAGTGATTGGATCAGGTATGATTAGAAATTTGAAAAATTAACTTTTTCATAAATAATGTGTTATTGGTTGAAGGCTTAAAACATAATTTGTTAAGTATAAGTCAGCTATGTGATAAGGGCTATAATGTAAAATTTTTACCTACTAGCTGCATATTAAGCCTAAATGGGAAAAATGTTTTAAATGGAAAAAGGGTAAATAATGTTTACATGCTAGATTTAAATTGTATTCAATCTCCTACTGCTTTTTGTTTGAAAATTGTTTCTGATTAATCATGGCTTTGGCATAGGAGACTTTGTCATTCTAGTATGAAAAACCTTAGGAGAATTACCCAAAAAAACTTAGTGAGAGGTATACCAAAACTGGACTTTACTAAGGACCACCTTTGTGATGCATGTCAATTAGAAACACAAGTAAAGTCCTCTTTTAAGTCTAATAAGGATCTTAGAACTAGTAAACCATTAGTAATTCTTCACATGGATCTTTTTGGACCAGTAGGAACTGTAAGTCTAGGAGGGAAGGTATACGGATTTGTTATAGTGGATGATTTCTCAAGATTCACTTGGGTTAGATTTCTTTTTTATAAGAGTGAATCGTTTAAAAAATTCAGAAATTTTTCAACTTGGATTCAAAGAAAATTAGGGTGTGAAATAATTTCTATACAAAGTGATCATAGAGGAGAATTTGAAAATGAAAGATTTGAAAATTTTTGTAAAGAAAAAGGGATTGATCACAATTTTTTTGCACCTAAAACCCCTCAACAAAATGGGGTAGTTGAAAGGAAAAATAGAATATTAAAAGAAGCCGCCTGAGCAATGTTGGCAGAATACTCACTTCCTAGATATTTTTAGGCTGAGGCGGTTAGCACTGCATGCTATGTTCTGAATAGGGTGAATGTGAGATCAAATTTAAATAAAATATCCTATGAGTTGCTAAAAGGTAGAACACCTAATTTGTCTCATTTGCATGTTTTTGGTTGCAAGGTGTTCATTCATAATAATGGAAAATCTGCCTTAGGAAAATTTGATCCAAAATCAGATGAAGGAATTTTTGTTGGATATTCAAGTGTTGGAAAATCTTATAGGGTATTCAACAAAAGAACTTTGGTCATTGAAGAAACCACACATGTTGCATTTGATGAATCTGGAAATTTGGAAGAGCCAAATATTATTGAAGATGAGATTGAGAAAAACTCCCAAAAGATTGATAGAAAAATTTGGAAGAGAATGTGGAAGAGAATTTGGAAAGAGAAAAACCTTTTCCTAGAGATTTGAGATTTTCTAAAAACCACCCAAGGGAATTGATTATAGGTTAACCTAGTGAGGGTGTTAAAACTAGGCGTGGATTAAACAAGGAAGTCAATCATTCAGCCTTTATTTCAACTATTGAACCCACTAATATTAATCAAGCACTTTCTGATGAATTTTGGATATTGGCCATGCAAGAAGAGTTGAATCAATTTGTAAGAAATGAAGTTTGGGAATTAACTTCAAGGCCAAAAGATCAAAGTGTTGTTGGAACCAAGTGGGTGTTCAAAAATAAAATGAATGACTCAGGAGTAGTCATTAGAAATAAGGCTAGATTAGTTGCTAAGGGGTATAATCAAATTGAAGGAATTGATTTTGAGGAAACTTTTGCCCCTATAGCTAGACTTGAAGCAATTAAGGTTTTACTTGCCTTTACCTGTTTTAAAGGTTTTAAATTATTTCAAATGGATGTAAAAAGTGCCTTTTTAAATGGGGTAATTAAGGAAGATGTTTTTGTAGAATAACCTTCAGGTTTTGAAAATTCTAAATACCCAAATCATGTTTTCAAGTTAAAAAGGCATTATATGGATTGAAACAGGCACCTAGGGCTTGGTATGAGACGTTGAGCACCTTCCTACTTGAAAGATCTTTTGAAAAAGGAAGTGTGGATACAACTCTCTTTTTAAAGAAATTTGGAAAGGATATACTCATTGTTCAAATTTATGTGGATGATATCATTTTTTGATCTTAAAATAAAAATCTTTATGATGATTTTTCTAAAACAATGAGTAGTGAATTTGAAATGAGTCTAATGGGATATTTAAATTACTTTCTAGGTTTTAGCATTAAGAAACTTGAGGAAGGTACATTTCTTAGTCAAACGAAATATATTAAGGACATCCTCAAAAAATATGAAATGGACAATGCTAAACCTGTTAGTACACCAATGAGTTCCTCATTTCAGTTGGATAAGGACCTTAAGGGAAAATCTGTTGATCAAAAGAAATTTAGAAGGATAATTGGATATTTACTTTACTTGACTGCTAGCCGACCAGATATTATGTTCAGTGTTTGCTTATGTGATAGATTTCAATCAGATCCAAAAGAATCACATTTGACAGCAGCGAAAAGGATATTAAGATACTTACTAGGAACTCAGAACTTAGGAATTTGGTATCCTAAGTTTAGCTCTTCATTTAAAATTATTGGTTATTCAGATTCTGACTTTGCAGGCTGTAGAGTGGATAGGAAAAACACTTCTGGAACATGTCAATTCATTGGAAATTCATTAATTTCATGGTCTAGTAGAAAACAAAATTCAGTGCCCCTATCTACTGCAGAAGCAGAATACATTGCATTAAGAAGTTGTGTGGCACAAGTACTTTGGTTAAAACAATAGTTGTTTGATTTAGGATTAACTATAGGCACTATTCCAATTTATTGTGACAATACTAGTGCTATTTGTATTTCCAAAAATCCTATTCAACATTCTAGAACCAAATATATTGACATAAGACATCATTTTATAAGGGATCATGTATCCATGGGAAAAATTGAACTTACTCATGTTTCAACTGAAAATCAACTTGCAGACATTTTTACAAAACCTTTAGCCTTTGATACTTTCATTACATTAAGAACAAGGCTTGGTGTAATTGATTTAAATGCTTAAATAAAAATGTGTTTGCAACATTGATACTTATGTTTTCGTAGTTTATATTTTTTTTTTTGTTTTTGTGATTTTTTTTTGTGTTTTGAGTGATTTTTTTTTTAGAGTCTGTGCATTTATCATAGTGTATTGTGATTTGTGTTTTGTTTGATTTTCTTTAATAAAAATTCAAAAAAAAAAAGTGGAAATCGTCCGGGACAAAATTTTTTGTACGGGACTATCTGTGTAAAATTCAGTTTGCGTGATATGAAACGTCTTGAGAGCAGTTTTTTATGTAGTTCGTCTGTATGATCTGAATGACCATCCAGGACAAAATTTTTTTTCTCTCTCAAACGTCGGGACGATTGAATGCAGCAGTTGAATGGATAAGGCAGTTTTAATTGTGAACTTCGTCCGTACGAACTTTTGGTTCGTCCAGACGAACTGACGTCGATTCATAGCGGGGGACGATTTTCAACTAACATCAAAACAAATTAACTTTTGATCGTCTGTACAAAATTTTTTTTCTGTACGATCAGTCTAGTCAAAAAGTCTGTACGAAAGGACGTATCGTAAATTATGTTGATTACGAAAAGCCGTTACATTTTAGACGAATTTAATCGTTTGTACGAAATTATTTCGTCTAGACGAACGATAATTTTTGTCCAGGACGAACATTTTTTTTCCAGGACGAACGTATCGATTTCTTTAAATAAGAAAGTTTTCTAACTCAACAATCACATCTCCAAACATCTCTTTCAATCCCTTTCGACTTCCAAATCAACAATGGCCTCCTATAGCAAGCGACAAAAGGTGTTAGCAAAGAAACCTCATAGGAATGCTTCTGAAAACTTTCTTTCAAAAGCAAATGAGGAATCCTTTCCTCGATTTGCTTCTGAAAAAATCACTGCTCACATTCTAATTCAAAGTTAGATAAACTTCAAGGTATTGTACCTTTTTGCTTCCACTCAATTACAGACAAACTTTTCTTTACTTCTTAGCCAATATGAGTTTCAACTCCGATCACTCTTCTGTCAGTTCTTATGTGTTTAAAAAAAAAGTTGAAATCACTAAGCATGACTTAGGTGCTTTTCTTAACTTAAGAACTGAAGGTTCTAGAGCCCACACCCTTATGAACGATAACACCTTCAAGTGGTTTCAAATCAAAGGGTGATTAGAAGAAATAACCTAGATTATCATATTGCTAGAGTTTCTGGAATGACCAAAAAAGCTCGAATCATCCAGCACATTCTTTGATCTTCTATTATTCCAAAAGCTGGTGATAGGATCAATATTACTCCACTCCTTTCTGTTGTGACTTTTTTGATTATGAATAATAGTCCTATTATTAATGCCCAACTTATTTTAGACCATCTTTATGGGCTTTCCGAAATTGGACATGCTGATCAGAAAAGAAAAATGAATATTTCATTGGGTCACTTAATTACATTTATTTTGAAAAAGAAATACAATCTAGTGCATCCTAATGAAGAATATGAGGAGCCGATCTACTACAATGATGCTTCTTTTAGAGCAATCTTCAAGGAGCAAAAAGAGAAAGCACCTGCCAGTGCTTTTGAAGAAGAAGAAGAAGGAGAGCAAACTTCTGCACCTCAATCAAATTATCAAAATTTGATTAAGAAATTTGATAGACTTGAGACTCATTTTGATCAACGATTTGATCAAATTGATGCTCAACTTCAGCAGCAGCAACATGACATTGATAGTATAAGAAATGAAGTTCATGAAATTAATACCAATGTTATGTTGATGACTTCCTACTTCAATCTCTTAATTCAAATTGATCTTATGTTCATTTATATTTCTATTGAACTTTGAAATATAGAATTTTTGTTCATCTCTCTTGTAATGATTTTCTTTATCTCAAATGCCTAAATTGAATCATGTCTTTGATAAATTCTTCTTACTTACAATGTTATATTACTTCTTAAATTCTATGAATTTCTATGATTTACCTAATGTTATTAGTTTTAAATTGCATACCTTATGTCAATCACTCTTTAGATTAAATTTTCAAATGGATTTCATATAATTACTTACATTTCTTGTCTATTTTTTTTCTCACTTTTTGTTGTTGTCAAAAAGGGGGAGAAATTATTGTGTTTGTTTGTATTTTGATTTTGTGTCATTTGGCTTGTGTTATTGTCTTATATTTTTTATTTTTTGTTAAAATTTTTTTGAAAAATAAAAATATTATTCTTTAATTCAAAATGCCTCCTTATTTTCATGTATTCATCAATTCAGGGGGAGTTTAGGAGATTTTTTAAATTTGAGATCATACAAACAATAATTATTTTTCCATCATCAAAAAGGGGGAGATTATTAAGATAGTTGCTATTTGCATGTTTTACATTTTTGCAACTTGTATAGTTTTGATGATTCCAAATATTATTGTTCAAATGTGTAGTTATCTCCTACCAATTTTAGAAGATTTGTATTTGCTCTTGTGTGTACTAACATTTCAGGAAAATCAAACTCCAGACTACGAAGACTTCAAATCAAATTCAGCATGAGATACTTTGTGAATTTGAAGCTTGCACTTTTCTTTGAAATAAACTTGAAAGCGAGTGATTGAAATTGAGTGAATAAAAATATATACACACACATAAGGAGATCATATAAAATTTATACTGATCGTACAGGACGATATCAGTTCGTACGGGACGATCAGACAGTTATCTCCTATTAAGATCACATGGAACGAATAGGAACTCGCAAGAAAAATTTTCTAAGTCCTATTCATCGAGGACGAAATTAAAAATCGTCCGGGATGATTTATTCTCTGTAAAATTTTCGTCCATACGAAATTAAATTATCCTACATGACGATTTTCTCTCTGTAAGATTTTCGTCCAGACGAAATTAAATATCGTACAAGACGATCTGATCTCTGTAAGATTTTCGTCCAGATGAAATTAAATTATCGTACATGACGATTTGCTCTCTGTAAAATTTTTGTATAGTCAAAATTAAATATCGTACAGGACGATCTGGTCTCTGTAAGATTTTCGTCCAGACGAAATTAAATTATCGTACATGACGATTTGCTCTCTGTAAGATTTTCGTCCAAATGAAATTAAATATCGTCCAGGACGATCTAGTCTCTGTAAGAATTTCGTCCGGACGAACCAATTTTCATCCAGACTATATAACCGACTTAGAACAGTTTTTTTGAGGTTTTTGGAATCGACCTTGTAATAACCGTTCGTACCGGACGAACTTGGTTCGTACGGGACGATCAGCTTGTACGAAAATAGTTCGTACACATATACAAACAGGTTCGTTTCAAGGCTTTTAAGTAATATCGTCCAGGATGATCCACGATCGTATGGGACGATCCATTGCGTACAGAATTGAGAACTTGCAATTTTTGGGCGGTTTTTCTTAACTTTTGTATATATAGTCCAAATTAGACTGCCACCCAATCTTTTTGTCATTTGATCTTCGTGCCTTTTGAGAGAATAGCCAAGGAGAGAGTGTAAGAGTGCATTCAAAGGAGGATTCCTACCACTGGAGCATGAAGGCTTCACTTGGAGTTTAAAGGTAAGAATCTCTACTTGTGAATTTGAATTACTTCACTCTTTTCTTTCTTCCTTCTAGATTCTTGTGAGAAGATCTGTTAAGGAGATCCGGTTCACTGCAGACACTAGAAGAGTGTGAACAGCCGAAGGGTTCTCTACCCATACTAGGAGAGTGAAAGGATGAAGGGTTCTCTGCCCACACTAGGAGAGTGTGAAAGGACGAAGGGTTCTCTGCCCACACTAGGAGAGTGTGAAAGGACAAAGGGTTCTTTGCCCATATTAGGAGAGTGTGAAAGGATGAAGGGTTCTCTGCCCACACTAGAAGAGTGTGAAAGGACGGACGGTTCTCTGCCAACACTGGGGATTGTGTAAAAGGACGACAGTTCTCTGCTGCACCGGGTAGTGGTGAAAAGAGTGTTTTGTAAAGGCTTTTCCGCCTTGCTGTGGGTGCAAAAGGAGAATCACTATTGGTATTAGTGCAATACTCAGAGGGTGCCTCTGGGGAGTGGATGTATGTCTGGTTTAGACCGAACCACTATAAATCTGGTGTCATTTACTTTACTGTTTTTTACTGCAGCTTTTCCGCATTTTATTTTTGGTTTTAAAAAAAACTCTGTGGTTGAAAAATGTTTTATATAAAAACTTAATAAAAATTTTCATTTCGGTTCAACACATTTTCAAAGAGGGTTTAAATTTTTAAAATACCAATTCACCCCCCCCCCCTCTTGGTAGCCTTGGGACATTAACTTAGGTCTAACAACCTATTTACTAGACTCAAGAAGTGGTATCAGAGCTTTGTTTTAAAATCATAAGTTTAAACTACTTTTTGATTAACGTTGATGGCTACATTCAGAAACTGAAATACACCTGAGGGTTACTCTATAACTAGACCTCCACTATTTGACAATATACGTTTTGATTTTTGGATAACACGCATGTCTACTTTCTTACAGTCACTTGATTATCGTATGTGGATCCTAGTCCAGGAAGGTTACACAAAACCAACTAGATTAGTTGATGGAGTTATGGTAGAAACATCTTTTGCAGATTGAACTATAGAAGAATGTGACTTAGCACAACAAAATACCAAATATTTAAATAGCTTCTTTTGTGCTTTAAAATCTGAAGACTACAGGCGTGTTTCCACTTACAAAAGTGGAAAGGACATATGGGATAGACTTTGTATAACTTATGAAGGGACTAATGAGGTTAAACAATCAAGACTCAATATCTTGTTGCATGACTATAAATTATTTCGCATGAAATCAAATGAATTTATTTCTTACATGTACATAAGATTCACACAAATTATCACTTCTTTCCATGCACTTGGTAGGGAATTAACTAATGCTGAAATGGTTAATAAGATTCTTCGTTGTTTACCTACTGCTTATGATGCTAAAATTTTTGCAATTACAGAGTCTAAAGATCTAAACATTTATTCTATTGACAATCTTATTGGTTTACTCATTGCTTATGAGCAAGGAGTATTTCAAAGAAAGATTGATGCAGGTGAACCACGAAAGGAGAAGAATATTGCACTAAAAGTGGAAGAGTCAGAGAGTGAACACTCACAACCTGAGGATGAAGACGATATTGCATTAATGACTAGACAATTCAGAAGCTTTTTAAAGAGGAAGCAGAAAAGACACCAGCAATGGAATAGAGGTAAGTATAACAGAAATGACAACATTTCTAATGAAGTGATTTGTTATGAATGCTGGAAACCAGGTCATATCAAGACTGATTGCCCAAAACTCAAAGCCACTCCTAGCAAGGAGAAGGTAGAGGAGATACCAACTGTAAAGAAGGGCAAGAAGAAGTTTCAAAGAGCTTTTTGGGCAGACTCAGCTTCAGACTCATCTGAGACTGAAAAAGAAGAAGAAGTCACCAACCTTTGCTTGATGACAGACAATGTTGATCAATCAGATCAAGAAGAGGTATGTGACTTAACCTATGATGAATTGTTTGAAGTTTCTGAACACATGCATGATGCATATAAGAAAATGAAAAAGATGCATGCTAATTTAAGTTTAAAACTAGAAGAGCTTAAGAAGGAAGATGAAATCCTTAGGAAAGATCATGCATTAATAGATAACAACCACATGAAACTTCTTGAAGAATATGATGACTTGAATAAGAATTTTGAAAATTTAAAATCATCCGATGCTGATCTTGAAAGAGATTTTAAAAATTTTAATGATGAATCCGAGAGGAAAACATATCGAATCAGTTATACAAATCGAATCTTAAAAGAAATGAATTCATTTAATAAATTGACAATAAGAGCTCTTGAGGATAATAGGATACCCCCAAACATGAAGATTTTACAAATCCTAAATATTATCCTAAATATATGTAATCCCTTAGAAGACAAACAAATGAAAGAAAACTTAGGAATACTTTTCCTAATATTAAATGTAATAATTGTAGATTTTTGGGACATATAGCTCACACCTGTACTTTGAAGATGAAAACTAATTTGGTGTGGAGACCTAAGATGCAAAAACCTAGACATATCATACATGCATCTGATTATAAATTGCTAAAAGGTGAACCAAAACTTGTTTGGATTCCCAAGTCTAACATTTGATATTTTTGCAGGGTTGCTCTCACACAAGACCTCGTGAGAGCATATGGTACCTGGACAGCGGAGGTTCAAAGCATATGACTGGAGATACTTCTCAATTCATAACGATGGAAGCCAGGAATGGAGGCAAGGTTACACTTGGAGATAATACCATAAAGAAAGTGATTGGATCAGGTATTATTAGAAATTTGAAAAATTAACTTTTTCATAAATAATGTGTTATTGGTTGAAGGCTTAAAACATAATTTGTTAAGTATAAGTCAGCTATGTGAAAAGGGCTATAATGTAAAATTTTTACCTACTAGCTGTATATTAAGCCTAAATGGGAAAAATATTTTAAATGGAAAAAGGGTAAACAATGTTTACATGATAGATTTAAATTGTATTCAATCTCCTACTGCTTTTTGTTTGAAAATTGTTTCTGATGAATCATGGCTTTGGCATAGGAGACTTTGTCATTCTAGTATGAAAAACCTTAGGAGAATTATCCAAAAGAACTTAGTGAGAGGTATACCAAAACTAGACTTTACTAAGGACCACCTTTGTGATGCATGTCAATTAGAAACACAAGTGAAGTCCTCTTTTAAGTCTAATAAGGATCTTAGAACTAGTAAACCATTAGAAATTCTTCACATGGATCTTTTTGGACCAGTAGGAACTGTAAGTCTAGGAGGGAAGGTATACGGATTTGTTATAGTGGATGATTTCTCAAGATTCACTTGGGTTAGATTTCTTTTTTATAAGAGTGAATCGTTTGAGGAATTCAGAAATTTTTTAACTTGGATTCAAAGAAAATTAGGGTGTGAAATAATTTCTATACAAAGTGATCATAGAGGAGAATTTGAAAATAAAAGATTTGAAAAATTTTGTAAAGAAAAAGGGATTGATCACAATTTTTCTGCACCTAGAACCCCTCAATAAAATGGGGTAGTTAAAAGGAAAAACAGAACATTAAAAGAAGCCGCCCGAGCAATGTTGACAGAATACTCACTTCCTAGATATTTTTAGGCTGAGGCGGTTAGCACTGCATGCTATGTTCTGAATAGGGTGAATGTGAGATCAAATTTAAATAAAACATCCTATGAGTTGCTAAAAGGTAGAACACCTAATTTGTCTCATTTGCATGTTTTTGGTTGCAAGGTGTTCATTCATAATAATGGAAAATCTGCCTTAGGAAAATTTGATCCAAAATCAGATGAAGGAATTTTTGTTGGATATTCAAGTGTTGGAAAATCTTATAGGGTATTCAACAAAAGAACTTTGGTCATTGAAGAAACCACACATGTTGCATTTGATGAATCTGGAAATTTGGAAGAGCCAAATGTTATTGAAGATGAGATTGAGGAAAACTCTCAAAAGATTGATAGAATAAATTTGGAAGAGAATGTGGAAGAGAATTTGGAAAGAGAAAAACCTTTTCCTAGAGATTTGAGATTTTCTAAAAACCACGCAAGGGAATTGATTATAGGTGAACATAGTGAGGGTGTTAGAACTAGGGGAGTGGATTAAACAAGGAAGTCAATCATTCAGCCTTTATTTCAACTATTGAACCCACTAATATTAATCAAGCACTTTCTGATGAATTTTGGATATTGGTCATGCAAGAAGAGTTGAATCAATTTGTAAGAAATGAAGTTTGGGAATTAACTTCAAGGCCAAAAGATCAAAGTGTTGTTGGAACCAAGTGGGTGTTCAAAAATAAAATGAATGACTCAGGAGTAGTCATTAGAAATAAGGCTAGATTAGTTGCTTAGGGGTATAATCAAATTGAAGTAATTGATTTTGAGGAGACTTTTGCCTCTATAGCTAGACTTGAAGACATTAAGGTTTTACTTGCCTTTGCCTGTTTTAAAGGTTTTAAATTCTTTCAAATGAATGTAAAAAGTGCCTTTTTAAATGGGGTAATTAACGAAGATATTTTTGTAGAATAACCTTCAGGTTTTGAAAATTCTAAATACCCAAATCATGTTTTCAAGTTAAAAAGGCATTATATGGATTGAAACAGGCACCTAGGGCTTGGTATGAGAAGTTGAGCACCTTCCTACTTGAAAGATCTTTTGAGAAAGGAAGTGTGGATACAACTCTATTTTTAAAGAAATTTGGAAAGGATATACTCATTGTTCAAATTTATGTGGATGATATCATTTTTGGATCTTCAAATAAAAATCTTTATGATGATTTTTCTAAAACAATGAGTAGTGAATTTGAAATGAGTCTAATGGGAGATTTAAATTACTTTCTAGGTTTTAGCATTAAGAAACTTGAGGAAGGTACATTTCTTAGTCAAACGAAATATATTAAGGACATCCTCAAAAAATATGAAATGGACAATGCTAAACCTGTTAGTACACCAATGAGTTCCTCATTTCAGTTGGATAAGGACCTTAAGGGAAAATCTGTTGATCAAAAGAAATTTAGAAGGATAATTGGATATTTACTTTACTTGACTGCTAGCAGACCAGATATTATGTTCAGTGTTTGCTTATGTGATAGATTTCAATCAGATCCAAAAGAATCGCATTTGACAGCAGCGAAAAGGATATTAAGATACTTACTAGGAACTCAGACTTAGGAATTTGGTATCCTAAGTTTAGCTCTTCATTTGAAATTATTGGTTATTCAGATTCTGACTTTGCAGGCTGTAGAGTGGATAGGAAAAACACTTTCTGGAACATGTCAATTCATTGGAAATTCATTAGTTTCATGGTCTAGTAGAAAATAAAATTCAGTGGCCCTATCTACTGCAGAAGCAGAATACATTGCATTAGGAAGTTGTGTGGCACAAGTACTTTGGTTAAAACAATAGTTGTTTGATTTAGGATTAACTATAGGCACTATTCCAATTTATTGTGACAATATTAGTGCTATTTGCATTTCCAAAAATCCTATTCAACATTCTAGAATCAAACATATTGACATAAGGCATCATTTTATAAGGGATCATGTATCCATGGGAGAAATTGAACTTACTCATGTTTCAACTGAAAATCAACTTGCAGACATTTTTACGAAACCTTTAGCCTTTGATACTTTCAGTACATTAAGAACAAGGCTTGGTGTAATTGATTTAAATGCTTAAATAAAAATGTGTTTGCAACATTGATACTTATGTTTTCGTAGTTTATGTTTTTTTTTTTTTTTTTGTGATTTTTTTTTTGTGTTTTGAGTGATTTTATTTTTAGAGTCTGTGCATTTGTCATAGTGTATTGTGATTTGTGTTTTGTTTGATTTTCTTTAATAAAAATTCAAAAATAAAAAAATGTGGAAATCGTCCGGGACTAAATTTTTTGATACGGGACTATCTGTGTAAAATTCAGTTTGCGTGATATGAAACATCTTGAGAGCAGTTTTTAATATAGTTTGTCTGTACGATCTGAATGATCATCCAGGAAAAAAATTTTTTTTCTCTCTCAAACGTCGGGACGATTGAATGCAGCAGTTGAATGGATAAGGCAGTTTTAATTGTGACCTTCGTCCGTACGAACTTTTGGTTCGTCCAGACGAACTGACGTCGATTCATAGCGGGGGACGATTTTCAACTGACATCAAAACGAATTAACTTTTGATCGACTGTACGAAATTTTTTTTCTGTACGATCAGTCTAGTCAAAAAGTCTGTACGAAAGGACGTATCGTAAATTATGTTGATTACGAAAAGCCGTTACATTTTGGACAAATTTAATCGTCTGTACGAAATTATTTCGTCTAGACGAATGATTATTTTCGCCCAGGACGAACATTTTTTGTCCAGGACAAACGTATCGTTTTCTTTAAATTAAGAAAGCTTTCTAACTCAACAATCACATCTCCAAACATCTCTTTCAATCTCTTTCGACTTCCAAATCAACAATGGCCTCCTCTAGCAAGCGACAAAAGGTGTTAGCAAAGAAACCTCATAGGAATGCTTCTGAAAACTTTCTTTCAAAAGCAAATGAGGAGTACTTTCCTCGATTTGCTTCTGCAAAAATCACTCCTCGCATTCTGATTCAAAGTGAGATAAACTTCAAGGTAATGCACCTTTTTGCTTCCACTCAATTTGAATTTATCTTATCTCTCATCCACCTCTACAACAGACAAACTTTTCTTTACTTCTTAGCCAATATGAGTTTCAACTCCGATCACTCTTCTGTCAGTTCTTATGTGTTTAAACAAAAAGTTGAAATCACTAAGCATGACTTAGGTGCTTTTCTTAACTTAAGAACTGAAGGTTCTAGAGCCCACACCCTTATGAACGATAACACCTTCAAGTGGTTACAAATCAATAGGGTGATTAGAGGAAATAACCTAGATTATCATATTGCTAGAGTTTCTGGAATGACCAAAAATGCTCGAATCATCCAGCACATTCTTTGATCTTCTATTATTCCAAAAGCTGGCGATATGATCAATATTACTCCACTCCTTTATGTTGTGACTTTTTTGATTATGAATAATAGTCCTATTATTAAAGCCCAACTTATTTTAGACCATCTTTATGGGCTTTCCGAAATTGGACATGCTGATCAGAAAAGAAAAATGAATATTTCATTGGGACACTTAATTACATTTATTTTGGAAAAGAAATACAATCTAGTGCATCCTAATGAAGAATATGAGGAGCCGGTCTACTACAATGATGCTTCTTTTAGAGCAATCTTCAAGGAGCAAAAAGAGAAAGCACCTGCCAGTGCTTCTGAAGAAGAAGAAGAAGAAGGAGAGCAAACTTCTGCACCTCAATCAAATTATCAGAATTTGATTGAGAAATTTGATAGACTCGAGACTCATTTTGATCAACGATTTGATCAAATTGATGCTCAACTTCAGCAACAGCAACATGATATTGATAGTATAAGAAATGAAGTTCATGAAATTAATACCAATGTTATGTTGATGACTTCCTACTTCAATCTCTTAATTCAAATTGATCTTATGTTCATTTATATTTCTATTGAACTTTGAAATATAGAATTTTTATTCATCTCTCTTGTAATGATTTTCTTTATCTCAAATGTCTAAATTGAATCATGTCTTTAATAAATTCTTCTTACTTACAATATTATATCACTTCTTAAATTCTATGAATTTCGATGATTTACCTAATGTTATTAGTTTTAAATTGCATACCTTATGTCAATCACTCTTTAGATTAAATTTTCAAATGGATTTCATATAATTACTTACATTGCTTGTCTATTTTTTCTTCACTTTTTGTTGTTGTCAAAAAGGGGGAGAAATTATTGTGTTTGTTTGTATTTTGATTTTGTGTCATTTGGCTTGTGTTATTGTCTTGTATTTTTTATTTTTTGTTAAAATTTTTTTGAAAAATAGACAAGCAATGTAAGTAATGGGAGTAATTAGCAAATTTATGAGTAACCCAAATAAACTTTTTTTAGAGCCTGTTATGTTGATTCTAAGTTACTTGAGAGGATTAGTTGACAAAGTTCTTTTCCATGATGGTGTAGGAATTGATCTACAGGGTTATGCAAACTCCAATCTTGCTGGAGATCTTAATGGAAGGAGGAACACAATAGGCTATATCTTCACTTTGGGAAAGACTACAATGAGTTGGATTTCTATGTTCCAGATGATTGTTGTGCTCTCAACCATAAAAGCTTAGTATATTGCTATCATGGAGGATAACAAGGAGATGATTTAATTGCAAAGTTTCTTGACATAATTAGACAAGGAGCAGAGGAATGGAAGTTGTCTAGTGATAGAATGAGTGATATTCATCTAGCCAATAATGATGCATTCCATGCAAGGATGAAGCACATCCTGCTTTGGTTTCTTTTTATTTGGAAACTTCTAGAAGATGGTTAGTTATCTTTGGAGAACATACACATGACTAAGAATTCTATAGACATCCTTTAGAAGATAGTGATAGTTAATAAACTGAAGCTATGCCAAGCTTTAGTTAGTCTTCATAAAGGATGAAAGTAGGGGTGAGCCACATTAGAGAGACTATGATTCGTGTTAAAGATCAGGAGGATGATTAATCACAATGAATTCCAAGTGGGAGATTATTAGTCTGTGTGGAATCTAAATGTGTTAGATCAATCAGATTGTACTATTGCCTCAGTCCTCAAGTATACTTTTCATGCTCAATAGAGGTGCGGGGTTAAGTCAATCAGATTGTATTTTATATATCTTAAAAAAATTATCTTGATCGAGCATGAATCTCATGGCAAATTCACATTGAAAACTTCCAAATTTAAATTTGGGACCATCTAAACTCTGATTTTAGCAAACTTATATTCAAAATGAACATCTCAAAAAATGAACCCAACACTTAATTTGACCCAATCCGAGGCCAAATTGGTTCAAATGAAGGACCCAAAGCATATTTGGAAGGTTTAAACCAAAAATTAAGTGTTAAAATGCTTCCATTGGCACCTTGCTTGGCCACCTCTATCAGGTCGTTCACTAGTATGGTGTTATTTAAATGGTGTTATTAATCATATGGTGTTAAAATGCTTCCATTGGCACCTTGCTTGGCCACCTCTATCAGGTCGTTCACTAGTATCCTCCAATTATCATGGTTACCTACTACTCTTAACAGAGTATAATTCAACCACCACAATTATTGGCCCTTCGCCTAATATCCACCGTCAATCCTTCACCAATTATCAGCCATCATCGGCCTCTCACTCGGCTATTATTAGCAGTACACCGCTGGACTTTCACCTAACCATCCATCACTATCAAATTTCAACCCGCCATCGATCACCATCAAGCTTTCACTCAATTATCATCAAAATTATGCTTGTCTATTGAAATCATCAGCTCTCTTTATGGGTGGAAGGCCCCTATTGTAAGAAGGTTGGAGGAAGAAAGGAGAAGAATAAATGTTACAATTTCTCCCCTATCCCAAGGGGGTTTATTTATTGGTGAAAGAGAAGGAAGAATATTCTACAAGAATAAAAAAAAATTTCTTAAAATATTCATAGAAAAAATGAAAATTCCAAGATTTATTCATATTTAAAAAAAATGTGTAGTTACTGCAACAACGACACTGTAGGAGCAGGTTACTGTAGCATATTGTTATTGTACTTGATAGTTACCGTAGCATCGGGTCTAGGCCCAATTTTTGGCTGGGATGGTCTGATTTGGATGTTTTTGGGGCCCCCAAAAATATTATTTGACAATCCGAACTGAATTTTGACACATTCAAAACTCAAGGAACCCTCCACATTCAATTTTGAGTAATTTTTAAAGTTTTGGAACATAATATTTTTAATATTTTTTGGTCCAATAAATGTCATAACTTCTCGACATGCTTAATTTATGACTAAGAGTATTTTAATTAGTTCATGGCCCCGAGATGATGTTCATGTTGATGTCCATGGAGTGGTCATGCCTCATAATTACCCAAAAATTATAATTTTACATTGCAGCGATTTAAGGAGATTTGACACATATTTTCAGACTCTACAGACTTTGATCTCTAATAATAAGATGATAATTAATATATATCATGATAAAATTTTACTGATCAAGCATGAATCTCAAGACAATTCACATTGAAAACTTCTAAATTTAAATTTGGGAACATCTTAACTCTTATTTCAACAAACTTATAGTCAAACTAAATGTCTCAAAAAGACAAACCCAATGACACTAAATTTGACCAAATCCAAGGCTAGATGGGTTCAAATCATGGCCACAATGTGCATTTGGAAAGTTCAAACCATGAATTAGATGACCAAACAATTTCCAAAAGTGACATTCTTATAGTCGAATAAAGCGGATCGACGAGACAAATCCAACGAACACACATTTATTGAGTTTTGATATCATTAAGACACTCAAATGCTCGATAAATGATCAATGATCAAGGGAATTGATATCAGCCATCCATTGAAAACACTCTCAACTTGCTCTCAATCTTCTCCCTATTTACTAGCAATGTAATTCCCAAAAAACTATAAATAGTCCCTCTTTCTTCACATGAAAGGAGAGCAAGCAATTAGAGAAGAAGGAAGGAATGAAGGAAGAGAGGACAGGAAGAGACTTCTGGGATCTCTCTTGCCACCAAGCTCCTCCTCAACAACCGCCTGATCACCAATCGTCATCGGAGTTTTGATGGACTTTCGCCTAGCAACCAACTGTGGACAAATTTTTGCCCAACTACCACCTATTACCTAACTTCCACCTAATCACCAACTGATGTCAGATTTATTCCCTATCACCTACCATCGTCAGACTTTTGCCCAGCCACTAGTTGTCACTCGACTATGATCTTTCCAACCTCCATCACCTATCGATTATGGTCCTTTCGACCACCTTTCATCCTACTATGGTCTTTCCCACCTCCGTCTCTCATCGATTACGGTCCTTCTAACTTCTATCCATCAATGACTACGGTCTATTCAATCATTGTGATCCAATTACGATCCTTCTGACCACCTTCACCTGACTAAGGTCTTTCCGACCTCCGCTGTTCTATTATGACCTTTTTACCATCATCGCTAGCTGACTACAATCCTTCCAACCTCCATCACCAGACAACGATATTTCTAACCACCATTACCCACCAACTATAGTCTCTCAAAACTCCCTCGCCCGATTACGATCCTTCCGACCTCCGTTGCCCATCGACTTTGCTCTCTCTAGCCTCTGTCACCGTCAACTATGATCTCTTTGACTACCACCCTCAAACTAAGATCTCCCCAACTACCATCATCAGATTACGATCTTTCTGACATTCGTCACCTGTCAACTATGTTCTTTTCAACCTTCGTAGCCTGACTATGATCCTTCTAACCTACATTGCTTTCTAACTATGATCATGTCGACCAAATGAATATATCAACACTGATTCTTCGAACTCCCACCATGTAATGCACTTTATATGATGCATATTGTCTACATCGAGCGCCTTCCCCTAAGGAAGGTAATCAAATACAAATAATAATGGATTCTTTTAAATTGAGTAAGGCCCTATAGTTTTTTCTTCTTTTCAATGATTTCCACATAAAAATTTTGATGTCTCTTATGAATACTGCAACCATATCTTTCATCTATTTGTGTGTTGAGTCTTCATAAAAAATTAGAACGCTAAAATTTATATTTCTCTACTACGGCAAAATTTCTAGGCACAACAGTACTGTTTATACTTTGCTTCGACTCAAGTGTTATATATGAACCAAACTCAAGGGAAAATCTCTCGGAGTTTATCTCAATTACAAAACATTTACATGAGTTTCTGCAAGAGAAAATTCGATGCGTCAGACCAAAAAGAAAAGAGGCAAGCCTAGTGCTGAATACGGACGCAAAGTAAACCCTCGGCCAAATAAGAAAGAAACAGACCTTTTTTTTTTTTTTGAGAAATAAGAAACAGATCTTTGATGCTCTAAAAAACCAGGTAACTTCTCTATTGTTCATCCAAGCAGATCGAATGATCAAAATTAACTGATGGACTTAACTAATCCGCCAAATACAACAGTTTTATGATGCCCGGTTGATCCCACTATAACCTCGTCCCCTCAAAGAGTATCCATAGCCACTACTACCATTGTACGAGCTTCGTCCTCGGCCACCACGAAGCCCTCGACCTCCATAAGCAGGAGGTCTATTTCTTTGAAAATTGCCGAAAGTCTGAAAAAGCAAAATAGATCATCATCATGACACGTAGGGATGTACAAGAGATCTGCAAGGACTGTCCAGCATACCTCGGTGTCAATCTTCAACTGCTCCGAATACTTGATCCTACCATTGCTAGTTTGATCGTTAGTGTTGCGTGAAAGGGTATCAAAAAAGTCATCTTTGACATAAACAGGCTTCACAAGAGAGAAAAACAATATTAGTAAGGATTCAAAGCAAAAACTTTGGTGTTGAGTCACAGAGAGAGAAGGGAAGAAACGGTAAGGTAGGTAGAGAGGGAAGCCAAAAGCTAAGGTAGGAAGACAGCGAAGAAACGGTATATACCTTGATATCCAGAGATTCAGCAAATTCAGTTTCTTCATCATAATCATCAGCTTCATCATCTTCTCCTTCCCTGGTGCTGGAATGGGCTTTGCTTTTACCAAGCTGGCCCCATACCTCATCCTTGTTGAACTTCTCATTCATTGCAGTGAAATCAAACTCTTCTTCGAACATTTGGACTGGGCGAGAATACTGCAAGAAGATTACATCGAAGAACCAATACTCATTTTATCAGTAAGAAAAAATGCATTTGGAAAGTATGTCACTGCTCAGTGCATGAATGCAGAATGGAGTTTTGAGGGAAAATATCTGCAGAAATTGGGGAAACATACGATATGGAATCAGGGAAAACAGAAGGAAGTTTGACAACTTCCTGAAAATACTTTAGTCAAAGATTTTATTTGAGATAACTTTCTTATTCATTTCTACAGAAATTTTTTTGTGCAAATGTTTCTTAAAAAATAGCAAAAAAATAGCTGTCCTAAATGAAGTCTAAAAATGGTATTTATTAAAACATAAAATAAAAGCTTCAAGACGTTGACAGAAGCCAAAGAAGGCAGGAGTCTAGTTGCTTGTTCACTGTGATACGCAGATATAAATGAAGTAGGCATTTTTGTGAGATTAAAAATTTTACAAGGCTTCACTATTACGGAACAAGGTGATGCTTTATAGCTAAGGCTCCTCTCCATTACTCTATAAGCTATAAAAGGCCATTTAATAATTTTGATGATTATAAATACATGTTGGTGCGAAGGGGGTAAGGCATAAATAACATCTGTGTGGGCTCCGAAAATTCGGCATCGGCCTCCCCCATCACTCTTCGGGAGAGTTTTCGGGAGAAGTTTTAGGATAAATTTTGGGAAGGCATATAGGTTTGTAGATAAGACACTACCCAGAAATTTCACCCTCATTTAGCAAGGACTTTATGATATGAGTTATGGTTTTCTATAGGCGCAAGCCCCTATAGTTAATCACCTCTCCCGATAACGTGAGAAAACTTTCAATTAAGGCTGGTCGTCATTCAAATACGTATAGATACGTGTTATCTAACATATAGTAACAACATGTGCATGGTATTTGGATTTGATATTTAAAATTGAAAATTTCACCATCTTGCACTTAAACCTGATGGTGGGGGAATGAATGATAGACCCGATCAAGATCCCATGGTTCCGTCGTCCCGAGCCATCGTGGTCCCTGGTCTACTTAGTTAGAGGATGTAGTCGACCCAACCTAACAGAAGGATCCTTGTCGGCAGCCATGGGTTGCTTCGTCCAAAGGTACCTTGTAAAACTGTAGTAGATATTTGTCTAAGAGGACAAATTTGAATCCACCTTAGCTAACAGAGGTCTTTGTGTCCTATCGATTATATCTTATTAATTTATATTTCAAAGATTTGATGTCACTAAAGGAACGTATTGGCTCTGAAAAAAAAAACATTATCTCATGATGCCATTTGGTGGAAAAACCACTCGGTTCAGAGGGGTTCGGGTTATAACCATTTAACCTGCAGTGCCATTTGACAGCAAAATTTTCGATCAGAAGACACGTACCATTTCCTGACTTGCAGGAGATTATTTGAGAAAAAATCCTAGTGATATTTTCGATTAAGCATTAGCTCTATATGAGCTGAAGTAAATTTAAATTTGTCCACCCGACAAACTATTGTGGAGGGTAGATGTATTTTCTTTAAGTGTTTTATGGTTGGATTTCAATTTAAAATATCTATATTTTTAAAAATTTTTGAGGTAGTTTAAAATATTTGAAATTAACCCGTTCGGTTGAGATTAATATTTAAAATTGCATAATCGGGTATTGAGATATTTTTCGTTCGTGAGGTGAGGCGTAAGCCTCAAGGCGTTTTGAGGCATAAGCCTCAGAATCAAAAAATTACGTAAACATAAAATGATAAATTTTGTATATACTAATGAGTAAATAATATATATAAATATAAAAATGCTACTTACCACATCTTTGAGGATAAATAGCAATGACATATCACATAAGAACTCATAAGTCATCAACACTATCATCAGTCATCAGTCATCACTAAGGGGGTCTTCATTTGAATCATCATTATGATGAACTGCTCTCTCCTCTTCCTCCTCTCCTATAGAGTCCAATGTCTCCCAATCAGCTCCTTATTATATATTATATGTTCTTCATTCCTAAATATTTTAGAATAATATCATAATGAATAATAGTATAATATATTAATAAAAGTCTAAGAAAAGAAAACTATATGATTTATATATCTTTTTTTGATTTTTTCTTGAGTTGTGGTGGATGTAGATGTTTTAAGATCATCAAAGAAATCAACATTTAAATCTTCATTTTATAATTCAGAAGGCATCACTTCAACTTCATCATCTACAAACCACTCATCATCAGATGTCACATCCTCACAAAGCAAAAGATCTTCATCATCCATTAATCCTTTTTCCTTTATATTCTTATCTCTGAGTCTCCTATTATACATAATGTACACCAGTAAATTCATCCTCAATGTCGACAAGAAATTTCTCCTCTTTGTATTTACTTGGTTGTAGGTACTCTAATTTCTTTTACAGTTAGATGAAGAGCATGTCAAGGCCAAAACGTTCATAGCAAAATGCTGCAATTCTGGAGTCCCATCACCAAATTGAATACCACCACTCAACTAATATTTATATAAGAGAATTTAATTAGTGCAAAAAAAATAACTTTTAAATAAATGTTTAAATATTAAATAAAATACCTGAAGATCGTTTGACAATTATATCATTTGCTTGTTGTAATCCAAAAAAGCCTTCTTTGTTCCTAAAAGGTATCAATTGCATGTCAGCATTTGATCTTTCAGTTGCATCACTTATTAGACGATCTATGTAATGATATAATCTCAACTTTATTTCAGGGTTTGTAAACTTGTTCTCTGCATATTGATACTGAGGGTTTAGATAATAGCAAACTGCATGCAAGTATCATTGAAGCTGTAGCTCCCACCAATCATCAATAATATTCCAAATTTTTCTAAAGTTTCCCTCATTGCCTCATAAGTTGGAGGCAATCATCTCTTTGGCTTCATCTATGGCATTATAGATGAAACCCATTGCAGGCTTCTTCTCAGCATCCACCATCCTTAAAACATAAACTAAATGTCTAGTTGTTGTAATGGCATATAAGACACTGTCAAAATCTATCATTTAAAGCAATCTGTCTAATCTATTTTCCCTCAGCCTTCTTCGCCCAAACACAACTCAACCACTGTATAGATGTGAACATATCCTCTAAAGATTGTCTAGCATCCAGCATGCTCTCTAAGATCACGTAAGCAGTGGCAAATCTTATTGTTGATGGCTTTAGAATTTCTTTTTTTGAAAATTTCCTCACAAGAGTTAAAACTCCAAAAGTGATTATAAATAAACATGATTAATTTTGTTGATTTAGTAAGTGCATTTTTATGTTGAGATACCTCTCCAAGTTTATCAAGAATCAGATCTAAGCAAATGTGCGGCACATGGAGTCCAGTACAAGTGTTTCCTCATTTCAATGTAAAAAACCTACAAACAAAAATCTATCTACTTGATTAAATCATCTAATAGCAAGTTATTAATATAGATTCCTGCGTATTGTATGCGTATATTCTGCGCATTGTAAGTATATTTTGTGCGTACGTTATGCGTATTCTTAAAAACATAAAAAAAATTAATTAAAAAAATTATTTTTTCCTTTTAACAATAAAAAATGTCTAACACTAAACCTTAAACGCAAATCCCGAATACTAAAACCCTTTTAAACATCATATTCCTTATTCCTCATATTTAAATAATATCCACCAATATCCCTAAATTCTTTGTACTTGTTCAAAACTTCAAATACCTTTGAATACTACAAAATAAAATCATTATATACATATTGAGTCTAAATTATAATAACAAATTAAATTTTAATGTGGAAAATATATTCCTCGTCATTTCAATTTAAATAATCTACAAATATAAATCTATATACTTAATTAAATAATCTAATAGCAAATTATTAATATATATTATTGTGTATTGTATACGTATATTGTGCGCATTGTATGCGTATTTTTGGCGTATGTTATGCGTATTCTTCAAAATATAAAAAAAATATTTAAAATTTTATTTTTCCTTTAAACATTAAAGAATGTCTAACACTAAACCTTAAACGCAAATCCCAAACACTAAAATCATTTTAAACATTATATTCCTTATTCCTCATTCTTAAATACTATCCACAAAGATCCCTAAACCCTTTGTACTTGTTTAAATACATTCAAAACTATAAAATAAAATTATAATAAACACATTGACTCTAAATTGCAATAACAAATTTAATTTCAATATGTAAAACATATTTCTCATCATTTCAACATAAATAACCTACAAACATAAATCTATCTTCTTAATTAAATCATCTAATAACAAGTTATTAATATAAATTATTGCGTATTGTATGCGTATATTATGCGCATTGTATGCGTATTTTGTGTGTATGTTATGCATATTCTTAAAAAACATTAAAAAAAATTAAAAAAAATTATTTTTTTCTTAAAACAAAAAGGAATGTCTAAAACACTAAACCTTAAACGCAAATCCCAAACACAAACTCTTTTAAACACAAAAATTTCATATGCAAATTTCGCCCTATATTTTGGCATGTCTTCTTGCTAACTTGTACTATCAGACCAATTGGTGTTTCCTTCAAGACTTATCATTTTCATATAATTACAAACATACATTTCACAATTTATAGAGTTGGTCAGTTTTGGCACACTACTAATGGTAGAAACCTTCCATTTTCTGATATCACTATTAAAATATTCTTTCGTGTTAGAATATAGGTCTTTAATCTGAAAAATACGTAGAGCAATGATTAGTTCTATAATTTTTTAAAAAATTGAAGAGTTCATCAGTTTCATCTAATATTTACGATTTTTGGAACAATAAAAATATGCTCTTTGACGTGGTGGGGTAACGAGTCATAAAATTTTCACCTTTGTTCTTTCAGTAAACCAACTAGAAGAGTCCAGTGCGAGGATTCAATGATTGGCTGTAATAAAATATTATTTGAAGTAATAAAAAGTTTGGTTATATAGTCGATTTGAAAACTGGACAATTTATTCCTTTGTTATTCTGCAAGTGCAAAAAGTAAATATAAGAAATGGAAAACAAATATTAAAATTTAAAACTGGGGTTAAACTGATCAACTGAATTCTAAGTTACTAACCTAATAAACTGGCGAGATGTATAAAATTTATGGTACTTGTAAGGCGTAAGATTACACTTCTCATTTAACAGAAGGGCAAAAATATTTACATGTTCATTCCTAAATAATTATTACTTAATAACTCATTAATGTCATCTCTAAGAAAAATAAAGGTTATCAAAATAAAAGACACTATCATCCCTTCAAAAAAAAAAAAAAAAAAAATACACAAAAAATTCACATAGAATATGAATATCATACACATAACATACGCATACTATACGCAAATTGCATATGCATAACATAAGCATTTCACATGCATAACATACGCATACTATACGCATAATATACGTAAAACCAAAAAAATTATGAGTTTATAATTGTTGTAGTTTTTATCTTTGATTGAACTTCTTCAAGCATTTATACATAAAATTTCTCTTTTCAGAACTCAAACTCAGAATACCTTTGTAATTTACTATTTCATTTGAATAATAAGGAATTATTTGCATGTCAATGACTGGTAATAATTCATTTGGATTTAGGTATGAAATTAGTTATATTTCGGTTGGGATTGGTTCATTTTAGGGGATTGGTCAATGTCTGGATGGGATTGGCTCAGTTTGGGGGATTGGTTTATTGGAGAGAGGGATATCTAATTTCTGTTTCTTATTGGAAGATGAAGAGTAGCTAACAGATTGTTTCTGAGGAAATAATTTGCTCTAATCAATGTAATTATTGAAATTTACCTCAATAACTTCTACTTTTTCAGTTAGATCTTCAAACTTTCTGCTCAGCCTGCCTTCAAATTCAAGAAAGAGTTTTGTGTAGGTTTCTTGGCAGGATTTGATTATTTTTTCTTGGAGAGAATCCAGTGCATCAGCAAAAGAACTAAAATGTGGTTGCTAAGGAGATTGGTGGGGGTCTTGCTAACGAGGTGGGGTATAATGGGAAGATTGGGGGAGATTTGATGGGAGGATATTTCATGAGGGGAATCAGGGGATGGAGAACTGTCTGATGGATATTTCTTGATGTTAACCAAATCAATTTTAGCCTGAAAACTCCCTAGAGGACATCAAAAAATTTATTTTTTCTTAGATTAACAAATAAATTAGTGATCAACTCTGTAATATATACAATATCATCGGCCCATCCTAGAAAATAGGGCCTTTTGTCAGCATGCATAGGAGCATGAATAGAAGTATTTTCTAGAAACTAAATTTGCATAAGATGAAAGAAAATTTTAGCAATTAAAAATTAAATAAAATTTTGAATGAATTTAACAGTTAGCACTTATCACTCACAATTAGTAAAGGTACAAAACCATTGTTGTAACCTGCTGAATTCTTATTTGAAATCTTTGAGGAGGCCTTATTAAACTCTCCAACTTAAAATTCCCTAATCAACCCCGCCTATTTTATTGACAAAAAATCATCTTTATTATTTATTATTCTTTGAAGTAACCGATGAGTTTTAAAGTTGTTAAGTTGAAAAAATAAATTTAAACATAAATATATAATAAACGTTCTTAACATAGTCTGAGGGGGGGTTTGCTTGTTCAACTCCAGTATGTCTGCCTTAATTTTCAAATATGTAACTGATGTATTTGTTAAGAATAGAAAGAATATTTCTTCTCATTTATTTGGCAGATCAATAAGAACGGCCACTTCATGAGCAGTGAAAGGAATAAGCTAACATTTTAGAATAAAGCATTGTTTTAAAACCATCTTGAGATCAGCTCATAAATAAGTGGGACATTTTGCTCAAACCCAAGAAATTAAAAAAATAATATAATCTTTAAACGGTTCAATTTGTCCACGATTTCAGGAGAAATTTGCTGAGCAAAATTATCACAGATTATTTGAAACATCGAAACATATCATCGATAGGTAATAGGACGAACATATATCTAAAAAATCAAGGTTAAAAATATATAAAATAAGTAAAAAAAAAAATACGCATAAAATACGCACAACATACGCATAGAGTACGCACAACATACACAGAAGTACGCACAATATACGCACAACATACACAGAGTACTCAGTGCTTATGCATAGCGTACACATATCCTACGTGTAGCATTGACACAAACTACTCTATTTTAAAAGTTTGTTAGGGTTTAATTGTTAAAATTTAGTTAGGATTTAGGTTTCAAATTTCAATATAAACCCTAAATACAGAGAAAAAAATGATGACATCAAACATTTAAAAAGTTTCGACAAGAAACGCATACGCATAACATAAACATAAAATAAGCAGAATTTCAAAATCCTGAACACATACGTATAGCATAAGCATAAAATACACAGAACTTATAGAGAAAACATGCCAGCAAATTACCTTTCTCTTTAGGGGTGACAACATCTGAGAAGGAACTAAGTGAATACTTGAAATTGCTCCGGAGTGAATGCATGAAACATATGCCGGAAGTTAAAAATCGAAACGCCGCGTGAACTAAGAAATTTTTCTATCATTTTACCTTTACCAGGGTTTAAATTCTAGCCAATCCACGTCGGCAATTGGGGGGTCCGAACTGAACAAAAATATATTTGGTTAGTTTTTTTTTAGAGGCAACGCCTCAAAAATGTGAGGCGTGGCGCGCCTCATTAAACTTGAGGCGTAAGCCTCAAAACCTGAACTTATTGCGTGGGCTTTGAGGCTTAAAGGGGCCATATTGTGCTGAGGAGCGCCTTTTATTGCGCAATTTTAAACCATGGTTGATATAGGCATTCAACATGGCATCATCAGGGTAAATTTGGGGTCATTCCAATTTTTGTATTTAATGGGAATTCAGGAGCATTTGAAAAGGTAGGATCCCCTCCGGTTGAGATAAACATTCAACACGATCGGGGGTCATTTTCATTAAGAAATTGAACCTTGTCGACTTTGCCAATTTGTCAATAGAGGATCGAGTTTCATAGATTTCATGTTTTTGTCAATGAATTTTTTATGTTAAAGGCCTTGAAGGTCTTATATGAACATATAAAATAGATATTTTAGTCGACACCCTGATCGTATATATGTTTGATAGTTCGAGCCTTTCGACTCCTATCAACCCGCATAGAAGGATCGGGCTCGAACTACGTTCATTTATTTACCCGCACAAGATCCTTAGACGTCACGTGTGTATTCAAGACACTCGCCGACGCCCATGCGGGTCTTATGATTGTATTTACCCCTTTTGTGTACCTATGTGTATACAAATGACGGAGCATGTGCGCGGGCATTTTAAGATGTTTGCATGCAATATGAAGGGGTATCTGACTGCATAAGTGATTATTATTGCTGAATGCACGAGGCTTTATTTCAGGCTTTGTTGACGTCTTTTGTCTGCTTATACGAAGGATGTAGATTCGATGGCATGGCGTCGCGCTTCAGCAGCCCATGGTTTTTAATACCAATTTCTTGATTTTGCTTACTAGTGAGTCATAGTGTTGTCACCTGATTTCCACGAGATATCTTATTGTTCTGATGTAAACTCCCTTTTCTCATTCACTGGGAGGTCTTTTTAAGGATATAATTATGTCATCATCATCATCATTTTCTGTTGTTGGCTTAAATAAATAATCAATTATTTCAATCTTAGATGATTGCATTCTTACTATCATCCTATATTTTGAAATCAGTGGCCGTTGCCTTGAAAATAATTTTTTTCAGAGTCTTCAATATACTGAATTTCTAAAAGATATAGTCTCCATAGTTAAGTAATTAGACTTTGAGATAAGTTGAGGTATATGGGTACTCTTGTCGTTCCAGACTTCTTCAATAAGAATAATAGTCTAATCGTCATGGAGCTATTGAAGGAATTTACATTTTCTTGAATGAACTTTGGAGCACAAGGAAGTTTTGTTCTTTTTTTTTGAAAAATTGCTTATAGCAAAATTATTATTACCCAAACTAATTATTACAAGAAGATTCCACCTTCAACAAATCAAGAATTGAAGGGAACTCCACTAGAGAAATCAACCCAAAAGAAAGAAGAGAAATGAGCATAGTTAGCACAAAAATTGGCTAACTTATTACAATCCCTATTGACAAATGAAAAAATAAAATGTTGAAAATTATGAAGAAAATCTAAATCCTTAGGATTTAGGAATTCTTCATGAATCCACTTATTCTTTTTTAAGGCATTTTGAAAGATATTGATAACATTAAGGTTATCTCCTTCAATCACAATACCTTTGGCATCAAGCATCCAATCTTTGATATGATCCCTCAAAGATAGAATAGCTAAAAGTTCCATTTGCGCAATATCCCAATGAATAGTATGAAATCCAAAAGCAGCTAAACCTCTACCTTTACAGTCTCTGAAAATACCTCCAATGCCAGTACTATTGTTGAGAAAAATAGAAGCATCCACGTTCACTTTGATCCAACCCGGAGGAGGAGGAAGCCAAGAGGATTTAGACAGCTTAAAAAGCTGATTGGCATCCCAGTTCTCACGGATTAAGCCATTTTTAAATGAAGAAATAGATTGGATAACAGCTCTGTAAGCTATGACATAGCAGCTATCATCACATCCACCATGAACCAATTGGTTTCTACTATTCCAGCAGTAGAAAATAACAGAGCAAATAAGATTTCCTAAAAAAGGATTGCTGTTAGCCAACCTGCTTAAAACTTGATAACAGTCCTCCACCGAATTAAACTCTGGAGTACCGAAATTCCATTCCTCCAGTAATTTGAAAACCTTCTTTATAAAAAAACATCTTATAACAATATGGTCTGTATTTTCTGTATCCGAACAGCCTCTAGGACATTCTTCATGATTTATTAACCTCCTGTAAGAGAGCATAGCAAACGTAGGAATGGCATTTTTACTAATTCTCCACCAGAACATATCAATTTTTGGTTTTAACTTTAATTTCTTCCTCCATTTATAATTAACGTCTTCGCTGAAAGCATTACACTTCTTCTCATAGATAATAGCTGCAACCGATTTCCCAGAGATCTTTTTGATACATTCCATTTTGTCTTCAATTTGGCTCGAATGAATCGGAATAGATATGATTAAATCAATCAGGAATTTGCCAAAACAAGTTTTTAATTTGTCATTGTCCCAACAGCCTTTTTTGATGAAATCAGATACTTGGCTGTAATTATTTTCAATAATAGAGACAAATGTAGGCCATTTATCTAGAGTTTTATCAAGAATCAATATATCTTTAAAAGTATCAACATAATCTCCATTTGAAATACTCCATCTAAGCACCGGAAATAAATATTCAGCACCATTCTGAATTATCTTCCATGTCGAGGATGGATTGTTGCGATTTATACCATTCCATAATACATTCCCATATCTAGCTCTTAATACTCTATTTAAAAGAGTATCTGGATTCATGATGAAATTGAGAGCATGTTTAGCTCTCAATGGTCCCAATTTCTCAACTAAGGATTACACTCCATAACCACCTTTATCTTTAGGCTTACACATATTACTCCATGAAACAAAATGCATTCCATAATTACCATCACTCTTATTCCATAGAAAATCTCTACACATACATTCCACTTTGTATAAAATACTCAAAGGAATCAAAGAGTGACTAGCTTGATAAGTAGCTAGCGAGAGAACAGAGGCTTTGATTAAGGTGACTTTGCCCGCAAGAGAAATAAACATTGTTCCCCAAATGTTCAATTTGGCTGCAGATTTCTCAATAATTTTGTTGAAATCCGCTTTTACTAATCTTCTAAGAGCAATTTTAACTCCCAGGTAATCCAGTTCTTTTACCATCTTCATTTTGGTGATTTTGAGTAAAGCTTTACAATCCTTTCTTTTAACAGATTTACTGAAAATGACCGCTGATTTGTTAAAATTTATCTTCTGTCCAGTCCAAGCACAATAGTTATTTAAGATCTTGAAAATATTTCTTAAAGAAGACTTGTTTGCTCTTGAAAAAATCACAATGTCATCGGCATACATTAGGTGAGAAATTAAAGGACCGTTAGAGCTAGCTTTAATACCGATTTCCTTCCCTGTGTTACCAAATTCTTCACTCAAGAGTTGAGAGCACATAATAAAAAGGAAAGGTGACAAGGGACATCCTTGCCTAAATCCACAATTGGCTTCAATCCACTTTGACAAGGAAGTTTAGTTCGAATTTGCTCAAACATCTCCATTTTTACAGGTGTCCTCCTCATGAGAGCATTTTGTCCTAGTAGGTACTTGTATTCATTGGTTGAACAATATCAGCAGAGGCGATACCATAGCACTATCAATTTTCATGGTATATTGTAATTAATAATAATAATAATAATTAATTAGAATCAATTATAATTATAGATAATTAATCATAATTAAACTCAATTAATTATGATTAAATTATGATTAATGATAATTAATTATAATTAAGTTAATTATTATAATTAACTTATGATTAATTAAAAATTAATTATATTAAAAAATAATTAAACATAATTAAATATGATTAATTAATGATTAATAATAATTAATTCTATTTTAAAATAATCAATTATAATTAGATTTAATTAATTATAATTAATATATAATTAATTATATAAAAATAATTAAACAAAATTAATTTAAATTAATAATATAATTAATTATAATTACATTTAATTAATTAAATTTAATCTACAATTAAATAATTATTAATTATTATTAACACTAATTAAGCATAATTCATCTTAATTAATTAGGATTAATAAATATTAATTATAATTAATATAATTAACTATAACTAAATTTAAAAAATTATCACTAATTTATAATTAATACTAATTAATTATAATTAAAAATAAATAATTAAAATCTAATTAATTAGTTATAATTAATTTAAAAAAAATTAATTGCTCTAGAGGGCTGTTTGGCAACAGGGTTTAGGCAGGATTTGGCAGAAGAAGATCCCGAAAAGGAGAAAGCTAACTTCACAACAAGCAGCCCCTGTGTTGCTTCTGATCAAATGTCCATTTCTGATCCAGCAAGAAGGGAAAGTTGTTGAAGGTGCCAAGTCGAACAATGGCAAAGGAGTCGAAGGAGCTGCTGCAAGCGAGCTCACGTTGTTGCTTCCAATCAAATGTTGTGACTTCCTATTCAGCAAGAAGGAATGTCGTCAGAGAGGCAAAATTGAATAGCTGCAAAGGAGAAGAAGGAGCTTGTGAAACAGGGAGAAAGTTACTTCATAGCCAGCAAACTCGCGTTGTTTCTTCTAATCAAATGTCGTAGCTTCCGATCCGACTTGAAGGAAATGTCGTCGAAGGAACGAAGTTGATCAGCGACGAAGGAGCGAAGAAGTGTGCGAGAGATGGAAGGAAGAGAGTATCAAAGGGATTCTTGCGAATGGAATAGGAAGACCCTAACGCTTTGTTTCTTCGCCATTTAACGACGAGTGGCCACGTGCGAAGAATGGCGAGGTCAATGTCAAATCGTGGGTAGGTGATGGCGTAGGATGTCCAACTTGTCCAACTTGCAAGATTTTGGGGATTTGCCATTATGTGAGTCAACGCCGGATAGGTATGCACGATCTCAATTTATTTTATTTATTTTTTTAATAGTTTACCGGTCAACAATCCCCTAACAAAATAAAGGCAATTTTTAAGATATGAGGTGATTCCTCCTAAACAAATGCATCAACATGTATACTTGTTATATATGTATTTGAAGGATGAGACAGATCTGGAGCAGAAGAGGCAAAACACTGGCTGTTAAATGCCAAAAATGTGGTTATCACGTTCTCCTGTCTTAAACACACTGTTTAGGTTACTCGATCTTAATCAAAATGGTGATCCAAGGAAATAGATCGGCAGGCAAAGAAGATAACACTACCACTGTAGGTGGAGAACCAAATCAACTGTTTTGGGTAAACCCTAGAGTTTCTACAATTTGTTTCTTGGTTCATCAAGAGTGGAAGTAGGAATAACAAGAGCGGACCGGAAATCACCGTCCCATCTTCATGAGCAAAGGATTGGGACACTGATAGGTTTAGGAACGAACCTCGACAGTGCATCATACCCAAACTTCATTAGAGCCAGTTTTATAGCGGTTAGACACCTACCCAAAGTTTATTTATGGTTAGACATAATCTCTATTCCAAGGGACAATCATAGCACTTGAGATGCAACCAAAGCATTCACTAAGAACTGATTCATAGTGGTATGTCAATACATCTGCGATCCCCCTTCCCATAATTGACCACATAAGAATTATTGTTGTATTTATTTTTGCCAGTACTTTTTTATCAAGATCCACCTGACAAAGGCCCTAAAATGGCTTCTGTGTCCAATTCTAATTCCATCCTTGACTAGACTGAAATTAATCAAACTCTACACAGGTGAATAATCACATGAAACCAGTAAAGACTCTAAGTAGCGATGCATACTTTACAAACATGCTTCGAGGCAAATATCAAAAAAGAGAAGTAATAAAATAAAATTTTTTAGCCCTTTAACCAACTTCTATTATTTGGAGAAGGTTAGATTCAGTATGGTCAAAGCTATCATAACCATGACGTATAATCTTACCAGCTTTAAAAGCAGTATTGCAAAAGATCCATAAATCCTAGAATCTGACAAATCATTGAATGCACACTAAAAGTTTTGTATGGGACCTCCTTTAGCATAACCAACAGACATGATCATGTGAACACAAGACAAGAAGTTTATACCAGATTTAGTGGCCATTTCACACAAGGCAGTTACCACAACGAGACTTGAGGACAGGTTCAAGAAAATAATGATGACATTGTCACAATGATAATAATGATAAGGATGGTAATGACTGTACCAGTGAGAATGAGCAGAACAATGAGGCTTACATACTGATCCTAGAATACATGACCAGCTGAAACTTCTTCCTAGTAGGATTGTCAAGCTCAGCTTCTACATGAAAGCGAAATGTCACATGATTTACAAGATACATGGTGAGATGGCCCAAATGAACATAGGCCAGCTACCTTATAACCATTTTAGACAATTATCTTCATGTGGCAATAGGTTGCCCACTACTTTGGATGCCAATACGTATTGAGAAACATCGAACATGGTGGTAGCAGCCATAGTGGTGGTACAAGAAGCAGTAGTGGGAGTCTCTCTAGGAAACTAGAGTTAAGCATGTAAGCGGTATTCATCTTATTCTAACTTATCCAATACCTCTTGCGTGTCTTACTAAATTGTGTTATTTATAAATTTGTAGAACAAATAGCCGTCATTTTCACTATATCTTGTTTTTCTCTTACATATTGCTTATTATGTGAATGGATTTTATTTCATGCACAGTTTATTGGCTTTTGTCCTCCTTGATACCTATTTGTTATGATGATGACTCAAATAAAAATCCAATCAATGATGACAGAGTAGATGATTTCAAAGTTGTTGCCAACTATATCAACTTTCTTTAGGAATTAAATGTGGATAAGGAACTGGGAAAGAAGAAAGTTAGAGTTAACTTAATGTTATATAATACTTTTATGCAGTTCCTATATTTTATGTTGTTTAGCCTCACAAATGAAAAACGTTTTGATATCCAATTAAGCAATTTAAAACCTTGACCCGGAGAAACATGCTATCATCTTAAAAAGTGAATCATTTATTTGAGAAGCATGCCACTATACTAAAAAGTGCATATGATCACAAAAACCACACATTGCATCGAAAAGTGGAAAATCATTTTAAGAAAAATAAAATAAACCATTAGTGGTAGAAAATGTGTGAATACATTATGCATGCAAGTGTATAACATGAACGCACCGAAGAACAAACAAGTGCAATAAAAGCATACAAATACGTATGCAAATGCATTGAAATGCATACAAGTGCATTGCATGAGAGCACCAAAAAGCTTGCAATTACATTAAAATCGTACAAATATATGTGGGCTCCACAATTTGGCCCTGACCTCCCTGTTGCTTTTTCGGGGGAGTTTTAACGGATTAAGTTCCGGGCAAAATTTTGGGAAGGTAGATGGGTTTGTAGATAAGACACTACCCAGAGATTTCACCCTCATTTTGCAAGGAATTTATGATCTAAGTTCTGGTTTCCTATAGGCGCAAGCCCCTATAATTAATTACCTCTCCCGATAACGAGAGAGAACTTTCGATTAAGGCTAGTCGTGAATCATATACATTATATATGTAGATATACAATATCGGGCTTATAGTAGCAGCATGGGCATGGGTATTGGAGAATTTGATAATTAAAATTAAAATTTTCACCACCTTGCACTCAAAGCAGCTGATGGGGGAATGGATGATGGACCCGATCAAGATCCCATGGTTTCGTCATCCCGAACCATCATGGTCCCTAGTCTACTAAGTCATAGGAGGCAATTGACCCAACCTGACAGAAGGATCCTTGTCAGCAGCCATGGGTTGCTTCATCCAAGGGTATTTTGTAAACCTGGGATGAATATTTGTCTAAGGGGAAAAATTTGAATCCACCTTAGCTAACAGAGGGTTTTGTGCCCTATTGATTATATCATATTAATTCATATCTCAAGGATTTGATGTCATTGGGGAGCATACAAGCTCTGGCCATAATCATAATGTAGTGGTGCAATGTGGCAACGAATCACCCTGTTCAAAAGGCCCAGATCATAATTGTTTATCATGCAGTGCCAATTGGCGGCAAAACTGCCAGTTAGAGGACACGTGCCACATACCCGCTAGCAGAAAAATATTTGAGAATGAATCCTAGTGATATTCTTGACTAGACATTAGCTCTTTGTAAGTTGAAGTAGTTTTAAATTTATGCACCCCGACAAACTGTTGCGAAAGGTGGATGTGTATTTGATTTAAATATTTAATGATTCAATTCTAATTTTAAATATCTGGATTTTAGGATTTTGGGTTTTGATGGGCATTTGAACATTTGTGGAGTATTTTGAATATTGGAATTGACCCACCTTCCGGTTGATATTTAAATTCAACGCGGCCATCATCGGGGTGTTGATGGGTATTTGAGAATTTCATGAATTAGACCTTGTCGACTCTACATACTGGTCGACAAATGATCAGGTCCATAAGCTTTATGTTTTTGTTGATGAATTTCTTTTGTCATAGACCATGAAGGCCTTATATGAACGTATAAAATAGATATTCTGATCGACACCTTGACCGTATATTTGTTTGATAGTTCGAGTCGTTTAGAGTTCTATCTATATATATTGAAAGATCGGGCTCGAACTGAGGTTCATTTATTGACTTGAGCAACATCCCTAGGCATCACGTGTGTACCCATAGCACGTTCACCGGGGCCCGTGCGTAACCAGCCCCAAAAAAAATAAATTGCAATAAACGAAACAAGCAAACCAACAAGAAAGCAAGATACAAGTGATCCTCTAATCGAGAGGAGAATAGTTCTCTCCCAATCTCTAGACGCTAGGTCTAGAGCCCTCAAACTCCAAGAGACTCCAAAAGAAACTCCAATCTAAGCATGCCTATCCCGTCCCATTACCTCTTTTATTTAAAAGCTCTCCACCGCCCAAGCCCCTTCCTAAAAAAACAATTTTCAAATAAATTTAAACCCAATGGGCTCCACATATAGGCGGCAAGCCTTTTTAGGCATTAAGGGAGGCGGTTTTGAACCGCCACCTGTAGAAAATTGTCGGCCCAGGTGGGGCCGGCTGAGGTGGTTCCTTCTGTGTGAAATCCGGTCACAAAGATGTGTTTGGTTGCTTACGTGGAAAGGGTTAAAAAGTCAATTGACTTGCGTAAACCCGATGATACCTGACCCGTCTTCCAGCCCAACCCAGGAGATAACGTTAAATTTAGGTTGGCGCTTCTTTTTTTCAAAATTTAAGACGCGAATCACCGCAATATATAACGCTTAGAGCCAAAATTTTCACAGAAAAAAATGCCGATGAAGATGGAGATTGATCTGGATCTGGATGAGGATGTTGGTTTTTATGAGCAGACAATATTTTCGCAGGTCTTGGAGGAAGCCGATAACCTGGAGAATGCCGACGTCCAGGAAACAAGCGCACATGAAGCAGAACACCTAAAACCAGTGCGACTGGACGAAAAGTTCAACTTATCGGTAAAGTTCGCCTTCTTCCAAGTTTTCTTCATAGCAATGTTGCAATTAAATCTCTTTACAGAGTCATTTTTTTGATGTAATTATTTTAGGGTACAAAGATTTTTGATGTATTTATTGTGTTTAACATAGATGCGTATTTTTATCAACAATGTACATAATGTTAAATTGTAATTGATTTTAAAAGAAGACTCGATGTTCCCTTCTTTTAAAATATTATTGAGCTAGGTTACAATAACGAATTTGTAGTTTGATTTTCTTATTGCAAAGTTTTATTGCGTATTAATTGCGTATGTATTGCTTATATGTTTGATATACATTGAGTATCATCTGCGTATTGATTTGGTATACATTGAGCATTAATTGCGCTTATGTTGGGTTTTTATTGCGTATTGGTTGCATATTGATTAGCTTAATTACTACTTATTGGTTGTGTATGTGTTGCGTATTGGTTGTGTATTGGATAATTCATTTATTGCATATTTATCAGGATGTTTATGTTAATGAGAAAGAGGCATACGAGGCTTATCGTAATTATGGATATAATCTTGGTTTAGTGTTCGTAAGGATCATCACAGTTGCTGGCCAAATTCAAGAAATTTAAAATCCAAAAACTTTGTTTGTTCAAAAGCTGGTTTCAAGAAGTTGTCTGATCTTAATATCCAAAGGAAATATCGAAGATCAGATACCCGAACTGGTTGTCCAGCTATGATTAGGTTTACAGTGGATGAAGCTGGATATTGGAAGGTGAAAAAATTTATTGAAAATCATAATCATGATTTGCCTAGGCCAGAAGACCGGCATCTTCTTAGATCATGCAGAAATATGTGTGATGAAAAAGCTTCTGTTCTTAAAGCAATGACAGATGCTGGGATAAGAACCATTGATGCATTTTTCTTCCTTGCTGATGAAGTGGGAGGTGTCGAAAATATTGTATTCACAAGGAGGGATGCGTACAACTTTATTCAAAAAATAAAAAGAGCAAAGATTGAACTTGATGACACTAATACTTTGATTGAGTTATTTAAAGAATGTCAACTTAATGATAACATGTTCTCTTGGGATGTCCAGAAGGATGAATTTGATATATTGTTAAATGTTTTTTGGGTTGATGGGATTGGTAAGATAGATTATGACTGTTTTGGTGATGTGGTAATTTTTTTATACAAGTTATAAGCTTAATAAGTATAATTTGGTATGCGCACCATTTGTCGGGGTTAACAATCATTGGCAAAACATTTTTCTTGGGATGGCCTTCTTGTCCGAAGAGACAATTGAATCATTTACGTGGGTGTTTACAACTTTTGTTCGAATGATGGGTGATAAACAACCAAAAACAATATATACAGATCAAAACCAGGCAATGGCTAGGGCCATAGAAGTTGCACTACCTCACAGTCGCCATAGACTGTGCCAATGACATATCCGTAAAAAGGCTCCATCAAAAGTATCGTACTACAATACCAACAACAAAGTCAAAGGCCTCTTCAATAAGTGTTTAAACAGATGTGATTCTGAGGAGTTTGAGAATACATGGGCTGAATTGATCATACAAGGGAACCTCCAAGATCATGTTTGGTTGCAGGATCTTCATAGGATAAGGAATAAGTGGTCAACAGCCTTTAATAAGGATTGTTTTAGCATGGACATTCTATCCACACAACGTACCGAGTCTACTAATAATGTGTGTCATGGCATTTCTAAGCCCACAAGTTCTATAACTGGCTTTCTGGGTTTAGAGAAGGTGATGAGGAATTGACCCCGGAATAAACAGGATGAGGATTATACATGTAGCCAGTCCGAAATAGAACCTGTAATAAAAAATCGCTCAATATTAAAGCAAGCTGCTCAATTTTATTCAAAGAAAATATATTCATTTTTTGAACAAGAATTTTTACAAGGTGTTGGTGTAATGAGTATAGAGCTTGAGCCTAGTGATTGTTCTAATTTTTTTGTCAATTACACAGAGAGAAAGGATCACTCTAAACCATGGGTTGTTGATTTTGATGCACAAAATGATAATATTCAATGCTCCTGCAGAAAGTTTGAAACGATGGGTTTATTGTGTTCTCACTGCATAATAGTTTTGAGGAAAATGGCTATTGGGAAAATCTCTGAGAAGTACCTACTGTTGCGATGGTTAGCACGAGCTTGACAAGATATATATTCTGGTCTAAATTTGAAAGAAAATTCTCAGAATAGCTCAGAAGCTAGTAGCGGATTCATATTCAGAAATTATATCAGTAGGTTTGCATATGAAATGAGCACACGAGCACAGCTGAATGAGGGTGAAGAATTCCTAATGGCTTCGATGAGAGATACATCTGAAAAACTCAATTTGATTATTTATGGGAAGAGAAAGACATACAAGTCTACACAGGGTGGCAATGTACAACTGAAAGATCCTCTAAAGCGTAGGCCTAAAGGTATATCCAATGCTAGGCTGAAAAGCCACTGGGAGAAGAAGCCAAAGAGTATGATTTCATTTTCTGACTAATTTGATTTATTTTTTATTGTGACATATTGTTATTAATTTTTTTAACAGGGAAACCACCAGTGAAGAAAAACACAATAAAAATTCCTACTCCTTCAAGCATGCCCGAATGCTTAACGAAGGATTTCATAAATTCTGTACACTCCAAGCAACCATCAACTCAGCAGTGTAATTTCACAAGCATGCCCGAATGCTTCACTGACTTCATAAATTCTGTACAGTCCAGTCTGCCATCTCCAGATAAGCACTACAATTTCACAAGCATGCCAGAATGGTTAACGGAGGACTTCATATCACAAGCATGCCCGTCTAGTCAGGCATTAGTACAGAGGTTCACAAGCATGCCCGAGTGCATGACCGACCATTTCATAGCCAGGGAACTGTCCAGTTAGCCATCAGTAAAGCGAGAAAAGCATTCTAATTTCACAAGCATACCCAAATGCTTCACTCAGGAACACATAAAAGGTGTACGTTCAAAAAAGCCATCAGCAATGTACCTAAAGTTGATGATGGATATCATTAAATCAGAAAATTCTATGTAATAAGAATATTTGTATTATTACCTTTAGAGATATTTATTTTATAAGGAATATTTGTTTCTGGATATATGCGTATGGACTGCGTATACAATGCGTACTGTATTTTTTATGTTTCTGAAAATGCAATGTATTTTCCATTATTATTAAAGAATTTTAACCCATTATGAATTTATGATCTTCATTACTACATTCATAATGTTTACATATTATTGGTTTGACTCATTTTCTCTATATAAGAAGTTTACCTTTTCCATGAAATGCTGTGATTCTTTTACAAAAATTTCAACTGGGTTTTGCATTGCCGATTCTTGAAGCATAGGGATTGCCATGAAGAATCGGCACTGCAAAAAACCACACAATAATTATCATCTTCTCTATATAAGAAGTTTCCCTCTAACATTGTTAATAGATCCAAGCTGTGTGAGTTGCATATGGATTGCGTATATCGTGCGTACCTAATGCGTATAACAAGCGTATATACTGCGTATTTTGCCAACCAATAGAAATCCCTCTTACTCACAAGGAATGAATGTTCAAAGGAAGAGAAACCCAATATTCAACGCATAGAATCAATTAAATTCGAATTACATAAACTTTTTTAAGTAGAAAACAATTACTGTATTTTGCGTATGGATGGCATATTCGATGCGTACGGTATGCGTATATCAGGCGTATAGTGTGCGTACTTTGCAAACCCATGGGAAGTCCCTCTTAATCCCAAGGATTGAAGGTTCAATTGGTGAGAAACCCAATATTCAACGTTTCCTGACTCTTTATTCACAAGACGAAGCATTCCAAACAACTTTGATTCTCCATATACTCCAATGAATGCTAAACCAGTAAGCATAACACCCACAGTTTAGAATCATCATTTGTGTAGAACAAGATTGTACACCAATAATATGTCTCATTGAGAACTTTTTTATAATCATTTTATAACGATGGACCAATGAGTTTTTGCATAACTCATACCGAAGGAGTGCATCGAATCAATTAAATTCGAATTAAATAAATTTTTTCAAGTAGAAAATAATTAGTGTGGTTTGCGTATGGATGGCGTATTTGGTGCGTACGATATGCGTATATCAGGCGTATAGGGTGCGTACTTTGCAAACCCATGGGAAGTTCCTCTTAATCCCAAGGATTGAAGGATCAATGGTGAGAAACCCAATAATAAACGCTTCATGACTCTTTTATTCACGAGACGAAGCATTCAAAACAACTTTGATTCTCCATATACTCCAATGAATGCTAAACCAGTGAAGCATAACACCCACAATCTAGAACCATCACTTGTGTAGAACAAGATTGTACACAAACAATATGTCTCATTATAAAATTTTTTATAATCATTTTATAACGATTGACCAATGAGTTTTTGCATGACTCATATCAAAGGTATGCATCGAATCAATTAAATTCGAATTAAATAAATTTTTTTAAGTAGAAAACAATTATTGTGATTTGCGTATGGATGGCGTATTCGGTGCGTACGGTATGCGTATATCAGGCGTATAGGGTGCGTACTTTGCAAACCCATGGGAAGTCCCTCTTAATCCCAAGGATTGAAGGTTCAATGGTGAGAAACACAATAATTAATGCTTCCTGACTCTTTTGTTCACGAGACGAAGCATTCCAAATAACTTTGATTCTCCATAACATCCACATTCCAAATAAATATAATTTTTTTAAGAATTATTATTTGCGTATTCCAAGCGTATAGACTGCGTATTATAAGTGTATAGAGTGCGTACTTTGCAAAACATTATGAAATCATTCTTAATCACAAGGAATAAAGGATCATCGACCCTAAACACTCCATTTTAAGAACATATAATTTACATATATCATTTATTTACACAAAAATAAAATATTAAAAGTTCATTTCAACGAAGCGCAAAACAATCCGTATGCGAATTCTGCCCTATACATTGGCATTTTTTCCTGTCAATCTTTACTCTTTCCACTTGGAGTTTTTTTGTCGAATAATGTTTTCCATGTATTTGCAAACAAATATTATGCAATCTGTATTGTTGGACTGAGTTGGCGCCTTCATGATTGTCTTGAAACTCTATTTGTTGATATTATCATCAAAAGCTTCTTTACAATCCCTATATAAGCTTGCAATCTGAACAATACATGGAATAGAATTTAGTTCACTAAAAAATATTTCGAAATTTTTTAGCAATATAAGCTTACAATCAAACTCGGAATCTTTATAGCAACACTTCTATGCATAGGGTTCGGTACAGAATCGTAAAATTCCCACTTTTTCTGAATTCGGTAACCAACCAGAAGGGTCCAGTGCGAACCGTCAATAATTGGATTAATTATAATGTTGCATGAATGAATTGAATTGTAGTTTACGTGTTCGATGAACAATTTTAAACTTTCATCCTTCAACTTATAATGTTGCAAGAATTAGATATAAGAATAAAATAGTTGAAATATATAATTATATATAAAATAAACTAGTATACTAACCCAATACATTGGTGAGATGTATATATATTTATGATACATTTCTGGTGAAATTTTAGCCTTCTCAGTTAATAAAATGGCAAAGGAATCAACATGATCATTTTCAAGGTATCCATCGGATAATATTTCGTCGATCACACGTCTTGAAATTATAACGTTCCCAGCTTCAAATACTGTCATGCTACTGAACTCATTAAAAAAAATACGCATTAGGTACGCATATAAAACACATTTTCTACGCAATCCGTACGCACAAATTACGCAATCCATACGCACACAATACGCAAAAAATAACTATTAAGATATTTCTTTATGTTCTCCCTGATAAAAAGTTTCTTCTCTAAACTCAACATCTCCAAGCCTTTGAAGTTCACTGTAAGACTAGTAGGGAAATCCTTTACTATAACATTATCAACATTGATTACTTCTTTTGTTTGCGGAATTTTTTGGGTAGGTTTTTTTGGTGATGGAACAATTAGGGCTGTTTCTACTTGGGAAGGAACAATTTGGGTTGGTTCTTCTTGGGGATGTTCTTTTTGGGTGGTTCAACTGGGGGAGGTTTTTTTAAGGATTCAACAATTTGATTTGGTTCTTCTACTGGAGGAAGTTCTTTGGTAGGTGATGGTACTTGATGGGATGGTTCTACTGGGGGAGGTGCAATGGGGGATGGAACTTTCTGTGATGGCTCTTCTTGGGCAGTTTCTTCTTGGGGGGTGTACCCTTTTCCCCTTTCTGTTTTTCTTTGGGATTGATTTTCTGTCTAAAATCTACTTTTATAAACCCTTTCAGCAGCCTGGGTCATCTCTTGGTCAGCAGCCTTGGTCATCTCAACATCATTGATTTTCTCTGGGGCCTCAGTCTTTGTGTGTTCAGATGATATCCGAATATTCTTCATTATATGGGGAATAAATGATGATGAGGAGGGAGCAGCTTGCTGATCAGCATTAAGATTGCCTTGAACAATATAATTTGGGAGCCTGTTATCAATAAGATCAACTCTTTTCACAAGTTGCTCAAAATTCTTGCTCAGCCTAGCTTCAAGTCCTTGGAAGAGATTTTTGCAGGTATCCTGGAAAAATTTCATTATTTTCTCTTCCAGAAGAGTTGATTGGGGTTGCTGGGGAAATTTGGGTTCGGGTTGCTGGGGAGATTGGGGGGGGGGAGATCATGTTCAGGTGTGTTGAAACGAATGGGAGAATGAGGTCTTGATGGATATTTCTTGATTCCGAGAAGATTAGCTTCTTCAGGGGTAACTCCTTGGAGGTCAACGAAAATCTATGAAAAATTAATTTGTAAGCAAATTTGTTATCAAATAATTTCATTATTGCGTATCTATACGCATTATGTACGTAATACATATGCGAAACATACGCGAAACATACGCGAAACATACGCAATACATAAACGAAACATACGCACTCCATACACAATATGTAAGTAATATTTCACAATATATACCTGTTTTCTCTTTAAATTAAAAAATAATTTAGCTATCTTCTCAGTATTATATACTATGTCATCAGCCCATCGAAGGAAACGGGACCTTCTCTCAGGGTACTTCGGATAATGAATGGAAGTGTGCTCTAGGAACCAAACCTGCATAAAATAAAAATAAATTTTAGCAAATCAATCAATCAAATTAAATATTAAATTAGAATTGTTTTAGCACTCACAATAAGCAGAGGCACAAAACCAATGATGTACCCTGCTGGCTTGTTGTTTGAGATATTCATAGAAATATTATTAAATTCTTCTACCACACATTCCCAAATCGACCATGCCCAGTTGATTGATGAAAAATCATCAACATTATTTGATATTGTTTTTAACAACCTTAGGACTTTGAAGTTCCTTTGTTGGAAAAATAAATTTGAACATAAATACATAATAAAAGTTTTCAACATTATCTCTGGGGCACTTTCTCTAGTCAACTCAAACATTTCAGCCTTTATATCCTTGGAAGTGATGGTTGAAGTGGGCAAGGTAAGCCATGTAATCACCTCACCTTTGTTGGGAAGACCAGTTAGGAGGGCCACTTCTTCAGCTGTGAAAGGTAAAATATGACCCTCTATAATAAAACTTTGCTTTTGAATATTCCACATTGTCATGAGCTAGTAAATCAATGGGGCGTTCTGCTCGAATCCAGGAAATTTAAGAAATTGGTAGATATTAAGGTTCTTCAATTTTTCTTCAGTTTATGGAGGAATTATCATGGAGAACGTATCACAGAATGATCTAAACGTGGAAACATAGCAGCGATACGATATAGGACGGACGTAAATCTGCATAAATTACGTATATAAAACACAATCTATATGCAAACCATACGCATATTATACGAATATTATACGAATAGTATATGCATTATTTACGCATAATATACGCAAACCATACGCATAGTATACGCATACGGTAAGCAAAGAGTAGAAAAATAACAACATAAATCAATAATTATTTACGCTAATTGTTTTTCTTTATTGGAAGTTTATTTTTATGATTTAAGATCCAAATGATTTATTACAAAATATTAGGGTTTGAGTCTTCAACATATATATACACAAAAAATAAGCAAAATATACGAAGAATATACACATAATATAAAACACAATCTATACGCAAACCATACGCATATTATACGCATAGTATACGCATTATTTACGCATAATATACGCAAACCATACGCATAGTATACGCATACGGTACGCAAAGAGTAGAAAAATAACAACAGAAATCAATAATTATTTATGCTAATTGTTTTTCTTTATTGGAAGTTTATTTTTATGATTTAAGATCCAAATGATTTATTACAAAATATTAGGGTTTGAGTCTTCAACATATATACGGAAAATAAGCAAAATATATGAAGAATATACAAAGAATATACGCAGAAAAACGTAAAAGGTGGGATAAATATAATCTTTTATCGTTCTCGTTCTCGGAATGATTTTTTTTTCTTTTCTTCGGAAAATATGCATTGAATACCAAAGAAATACGAAGTACAATTTATGTCAATGTAAGAATTAACGTACCTTTTTCTTTGCTGGTGAATCATTTCCCTCCATTTGAGCAGAAGAGATTGCTGGATGTTTTTGAGAAGAAATTTTTGCAGAAACAGATACCTCGAGAGAACTGGAGCGAATGGCCGAAACGTGAAAATGTAAAAAATTTTCGCCTTTTTCATCTTTTTACTGTTAAATTCGATGGGCAGGCGGGTGTCTCAAAGTCTGCAGTAAACGGGTCGGGTCTTACCTTTCCACGTAAGCACAACACGCGAAATGTTTTTATCTATGTTGCACCGATACGGATACGGCGACACGGATACGACACGATATGGATACGGGGCACGTCAATTCTTTAAAATACAGGATACGGGTACGGCGCGGACACGGCATCATAATTTATAAATCATACATAAAAATTAAGAAAACAATCAAAGCATAATATTTGAAATTACAAAAAAAAATGACAACAACATCATTTGTAGCCTTGTAGGTTATAATATCAAAATATAAATAAGCATTAAATATCTAGTACAACAACAAAAGCATAAACATAAATTGTCTAGCACATAAAGTTTCAACTATTCAATAGATGGAATGATATGATTAGCTTCTTCAGTGGTTTGTCTTTGAACTTCTATATCATCTTCAATAAATATCATAGCTTTTAATTCAGGCTCATCAAGTGAAAGATTAGTAATTTCTAATATTCTCATATCATCAAGAGACTCAAACGCATCTCAGAAATGAGAGAACTTTGCTCGCAGCCGCGGAAGTAAATACGACGCATCTTTTTTTAATTTCTTTTTGTTTTTCAACGGACACGTGTATCGGATACGCGTATCCTTTGAAATTAAATAGTATTTTAATTGGATACGTCTTTGGCGTATCCGACACGTATTGGTGGAGTATCGGAGGCGTATCCGTGTATCGGTGTATTAGATACAGCACGCCTTCTTAAATAGGTGTATCGGTGCAACATAGGTTTTTATTGGCAACCGAACACATCTTTGTGACCGGATTGCACACAAAATAATTTCTCCATCATCGGGGTGTTGATGGGTATTTGGGAATTTCATGAATTAGACCTTGTCGACTCTATGTACTGGTCGACAAATGATCAGGTCCATAAGCTTTATGTTTTTGTTGATGAATTTCTTGTCTTAGACCATGAAGGCCTTATATGAACGTATAAAATAGATATTTTGATCGACACCTTGACCGTATATTTGTTTGATAGTTCGAACCGTTTAGACTTCTATCTATATATATTGAAAGATCGGGCTCGAACTGAGGTTCATTTATTGACTTGAGCAGCATCCCTAGGCATCACGTGTGTACCCATAGAAAATGAAACAAGCAAACCAACAAGAAAGCAAGATACAAGTGATCCTCTAATCGAGAGGAGGATAGTTTTCTCCCAATCTCTAGACGCTAGGTCTAGAGCCCTCAAACTCCAAGAGAAACTCCAATCTAAGCATGCCTATCCCGTCCCATTACCTCTTTTATTTAAAAGCTCTCCACCGCCCAAGCCCCTTCCTAAAAAAAAAAATTTTCAAATAAATTTAAACCCATTGGGCCCCACATATAGGCGGCAAGCCTTTTTAGGCATTAAGGAAGGCGGTTTTGAACCGCCTCCTGTAGAAAATTGTCGGCCCAGGTGGGGCTGGCTGAAGTGGTTCCTTCTAAACCGCCTTAAGAGGCGGTTCCTGTTAAACCGCCATATCAATACCGTCATTCCAAAGAATCACCTTGTCCTCAAGGTGAAAACAAGAGAACTGTTGTTTTATCCTCTCATATGGCTCACACGTGGCCTCGTGATCCGGGAGGTTCCTCCACTTGATCAACACCTCCTTAGTTCCATCTTTGCTTTGGCGAACCCCTTCTAGCTCTAAGGGTTTCAGAACCACCTCTAAATACTCAGTAAGTGTTGCTGGTAGCTCGGGACTAACTGTGTAGTCACCAACGGCCTTCCTCAATTGCGAGACATGAAAAACCAGATGTATAGTTGTTGCTAGTGGTAATTTCGATCGATATGCTATTGCCCCAATCTTCTCCAGCACTTCATAAGGCCCAAAATACCTTAGAGCCAGCATTTCGTTCCTCATGTTGGCTACTGTCTTATGTCTATACGGTCGGAGCTTCAAGAACACCCTCTCCCCTACTTCAAATTAGATGTCTTTCCTATGCCCATCTGCCTGTTTCTTCATAATTTATTAAGCTCTTAGTAAATGCCTCTTCAACAACTCTAGTACTCGGTCCCTCTCCTCTAAGTACTCCTCTACTGACGACACGAGGGTACTGCTACTCACAAAGTGCACCAAGAGTGGGGGATCCCGTCCGTACAACATCTTGAATGGGGTCATTTGTGAAGCTAAATGAAAAGACGTGTTGAACCAATACTCTGCCAAGATAGCCACTTGGCCCATAGCTTGGGAGTCTCTGACACAAAGCATCTCAGGTATGTCCCCAGGCTCCTGTTGACTACTTCCGTCTAGCCTTCTGGCTATGGGTGGTAAGTTGTGCTCCTTTTTAGAACTGTCCCTTGTAATCTGAATAACTCCCTCCATAAATGACTAAGGAACACCTTATCCCTATCTGACATGATTGCCTCTGGTACCCCATGCAATCTGACCACTTCTCTAATAAATGCTGAAGCGACTGTTGCCGTGGTATAAGGATGTCTGAGGGGAATGAGATGAGCATACCTGCTCAATCTATCCAATACCACCAAGATCACTGTGAAACTTTCTGAATGGGGCAGCCCATCTATGAAATCCATAGATATCTCCTCTCAAACTCATCCTTGTAATCCCAACGGTTGTAGTAGTCCCCCTGGTGACATAGCCAATTATTTGTTCCTCTGATAGATCTCACACCTTGCCACTATCTCCTCTACATCTCTATGTATTCCTTTCAAGTAAAGCTCGGCCGCAAGTCTCTTGTAGGTCTTCTGAACTCTTGAATGGCCCCCAACCGCGCTTCCATAAAATTCCTACAGTAAATTTGGAATGTGGATCGAGGTACGGGACTCACAAATCTTCTCTGGTACATCAGTCTATCTCCTTCTAATGAGTACCATGGATGGCTACCCTTTTTCAGCAAATGTGACCTGATCCTTACCAATTCTTCATTTCTAGCACTTTTTTTCCTGATGGCCTCCCAGTTAAGCATCAAAGGAACAAATAGTGCCACTGTCTGCAACTCCCCCATATATCTGGACAAAGTATCTGCCGCCTTATTCTCCACCCTTGGTCTATACTGAATCTCAAAATCATACTCTAACAGCTAGGAAAACCACCTTTGATGCTCTTCCATCACCATCCGCTATTCCAGCAAGTATTTCAAGCTTCGCTGATCTGTCCTGACAATAAAATGCCTCCCAAATAGGTAGGGCCATCACTTCTGAATGGCCAAAATGATGGCCATTAATTCTCTCTTGTAAACTGGTTTCAGCCAGGCTTTAGCAGTCAATACCTGGCTGAAATAGGCAATGGGTCTACGACTTTGCATCACCACTACACCCAGCCCGTACCTGGACGCATCTGTCTCCACAATGAAAGTCTGAGTGAAATTAGCAGGGCTAGGACCGGCACTGTAGTCATTGCCTTCTTCAAGCTCTCAAATTCTGATGTGGCCGCCTCCCCCCATAGGAACCCATCTTTCTTCAACTATTCAGGAAGTGACCATGCCATGGTGTTGTACCCCTTAACGAAACTCTTGTAGTAACCCGTCAGTCCTAGGAATCCCCTCAACTCCTTCAGGTTTTTTAGCACTAGCCATCTTATCATTGCTTCAATTTTGGACTGATCTGCAGCCACTCATTTTGATACCACATGGCCCAAGTACTCTACACTGTCTTGTGTAAAGAAGCATTTCTTCAAATTAGCCCTCAGCTGGTGCTCCTGCAGTATCTCTAACACCCATTTCAAATGATCCCAGTGCTCCTCTGTCCAGCTATAGACTAGGATATCGTCAAAGAACACCAGTACAAATTGTCTGAGATAAGGTTTGAAAACCATATTTATAAGGGCCTGGAAAGTAGCAGGAGCATTGGTGAGGCCAAATGGCATCACCAGGAACTCATAATGTCCTTCATGAGTTCTAAAGGCAATCTTGGGTACATCCTCCATCATTTGGATCTGATGGTAACCTGATTTCAAGTCTATCTTAGGAAACTTATCAGCTAACAGCTCGTCAATGACTAGTATAGGAAACTTATCAGGTACAATTTCCTTGTTGAGGACTCTATAGTACGCACAAAAACACCAGCTATCATCCTTCTTTTTTACCAACAGAACAGGGCTAGAGAAGGGACTGATGCTGGGCCTGATGATCTCTGCCTCCAGCATCTCTCTAATCAACCTTTCTATTTCATCCTTCTGGAAATGAGGGTAGCGATAAGGCCAAACACTGATGGGTGACATTCCCTCCTTCAATACGATGGCATGTTCGTGCTCCCTCTGGGGTGGCAATCCCTGAGGTGGCAGAAACACCTCTTGGAACAGCTAAATGGAGAGGAGTATGTCTCCTCCCTCCTCCAATCTCGTTCCCTCCAAACTATGAAGTTCCACTAAATATCCTCTGCCTGCCAACTGAATGTCCCTCACCATCATTTTAAGAGAAATCAGGGATTTGGAAGACCCTGCATCTCCTTTAATCACTACCTTCCTACCATCCATCATCAATTCCATCATGAGTGTTCCCCAAATCACTTTGGTGTCTCCCAAAGTTTGCAACCATTTCATCTCTAGGATAACGTCTGTGCTCCCAAGCTCTAGTGGAAGAAAGTCTTCCCTCACCTGTATGCCCTGGATCGTCAGTCGCACTCCTCTGCAAATCCCCTGGCCTTTTTCCACCTTTCTCGTACCCATCATCACTCCATAACAGCCGGTGTCCACAAATCCCACTCCCAGTTGGTCGACGACCTGGGTGGAAATGAAATTGTGAGTAGCCCCACTATCAATCAGCATCACAACCTCCCTATCTTCTATCTCTCCTTTCACCTTCATGGTGTGATTTGTTGTGAATCCCACCACTGAGTTCAAGGAAACCTCGGTCAGATCCAAGTGTGGCTTCTCCTCCTCTGCCTCCTCCTGTGCTCCCTCCTCAGTTTCCTCGTTATCACAGACGGTGAGAACCTGAAGAATTCATTCCTTGCACCTATGCCCTAGCGTGTACTTTTCATCACACTTGAAGCACAACCCTTTAGCTCTCTTCTCCTGCATCTCTTTCTCCGTCAGTCATTTGAAATTTCCCCCGCTTCCCCCTCCTATCTTCTCCTTGGTGGCCTCTCGACTCCCTCTTGTTGACGGGCCTTTAGGTGCTATTTGAGTGGTCATCATCCTGTAAGTGCCCTTGGTGCTGCTACTCCTGGCTCCCCTCTCCAAACTCCTCTGATTTTTCACCAGTTGGGCCAACTTCATGGTCTCCCCAAGTTGCAGGGCATCAAAACATTTACTACTGCTCGGATCTCCGTCTTCAACCCTTTCATAAAATTTTCTTCCAATACTGTATCTGAGAGTCGCTCCACCTGCTTGCTAGGTGTTCAAACTGATTTTGGTAATCAGCTATTGATCCCTCCTATGTCAGAGCAAAGAATTGTTCGTAGAAGTCTCCTCCCCGATCGGTTTGGAAAAGCTCTATTATGCAGTCTTTGAATTCCATCCAGTTCCTGATCGGCCTCCTCTGGTCTCTCCACTGAAACCATGACAGGGCTTTCACTTTCAAGCACAATCCCACTGCTGTCAGCTTCTCTTCCTCCGTCAACCCATTGACGGCGAAGTATCGCTCTACTTTGTAATCTTCTCCTTCAAAAATGGGCATCTTCAACTTCCTTACCTTCTGGTCGCCCCCATTGCCCCAGATTCTCCCATAGTTTCCCCTCTCCCAAGTGCTAGGTGCACCTCATGTTTCCCGGTCTTCCCTTGCCCTGTCATAGCCAAAACCCCCTTCCAAATTTCCCCTTCTTTCTCCAAAATCAGCACCCGGCAGCCATAGTATCCCTCCTGGCGTTCTCCATATCCACTTCCTCTTTCTTCCCTCTCGACAGGCTCCAGATGGGGTTTTTTCCCTTTCCTTCCATGATTTCCACCACCTCTTCCTCCCTATGGATTTCCGAATTTATACCTTTTGCTACTGAAGCCGCCATTTGATTTTGAATTTCCAGCATTTTTTTCATCATATCTCGAAGATCAGCGACTTGTCCCTCCATTTTCTTGGTCGTCATCTCGATTGGAACTTTTGTAAATCCAAAAATTATGGATTTAGATTACAAAAATAGCACTTCGTCCATTTCCGATCAAAAATCAGTTGCTGAAAATTGCAAAAAACAGCTCAGGAAAGGTTCCAAGACTTGCTCTGATGCCAATTTAATAGGGAATACTTGAGTTCGCAAGCAACCCTAAGGGAATACTTGAGTTCGCAAGCAATCCTATCGTTAATTGGAGAAAAAGAGCGAGAATAGAGCAAAAATCTGGGCGTAACCAGCCCCAAAAATAATAAATTGCAATAAATGAAGCAAGCAAACCAACAAGAAAGCAAGATACAAGTGATCCTCTATTCGAGAGGATGATCGTTTTCTCCCAATCTCTAGACGCTCAAACTCCAAGAGACTCAAAGAGAAACTCCAATCTAAACATTGCCTATCCCTTCCCCTTACCTCTCCTATTTAAAGGCTCTCCACCGCCCAAGCCCCTTTCTAAGAAAAACAATTTTCAAATAAATTTAAACCCATTGGGCCCCACATATAGGCGGCAAGCCTTTTTAGGTGTTAAGGGAGGCGGTTTTGAACCGCCTCCTATAGAAAATTGCCGGCCCAGGTGGGGCCGGCTAAGGCGGTTCCTTCTGAACCGCCTTAAGAGGCAGTTCCTGTTGAACCGCATATCAAAACATTTGCTTATCCTTCATTTATTGATATTTCTATTGTTAAGGATAGAAAAAATATCCGACTCCTATACTTAATCACATGCTGCATGTCAAGACTCAAGAGGAACAATCTCACATTTATTTTCATCAATAAAGTATTCCGTAATGGTAAACCTAAAGATGCATTGTCTGTCCACCTTGTATTCAACTTTCTTTTTTGATACACCACAATGATTATAACTTTAGGCATTCCTAGTTGTAGTCGGTTCACCAACACCTCTGTAATCTAGATCTTTTAGCTCATCAGAATCACTGATTTCCAATAGAAGGAAATAAAGAATGGAGAGGGGAATGAGCAGCGTTCATAGCAAGGAGAGGAGAGAGAATTTATATATACGCATGGAAATCTATGCTTTCTATTGATTCATTATTGGATATAAGTAGATGCAAAAAACTAGAATCTAAAACAAATTCTCTAAGGAACCCAACTGGCCCCGTGCACTGAACAAAGAGGACGGTTCCTGCTTGTTTCAATACAACTGGATTTGGAGGGACTTAGTGAAATTCCCAGAAGAGATTCTTGGGACATGTTCATGCATTTTCTCTACTCAAATTACGTTTACTCTTGCTATTATATGAAGTTGAAATAATTTTTGCTCAAGCCACTCTTCATGACAATCTCACACATTCGCGTGAGCTTAGAAAAATTTATAAAATATTGCAACAAAATTTTAACACAACACTATTCACACCATCTTGAATTGTGCCTGTGGGCTCCGAAAATTCGGCCCCGGCCTCCCCGCTCGCTTTCTTCTTTTTATCCGGCGAGGGAGTTTTAACTGAATAAGTTCCGAGGTAAATTTTGGAAGGCAGATGAGTTTGTAGATAAGACACTACCCAGAGATTTCGCCCTCATTTCGTGAGGACTTTATGATCTGAGTTCTGGTTTCCTATAGGCGCAAGACCCTATAGTTAATTACCCCTCCCAATAATGAGAGAGAACTTTCGATTAAGGCTAGTCGTCAATCAGATACGTATAGAATACGTGTTATCTGGCATATAGTAGCAGCAATGATATTGATTTGGAAATATTTAGAAGTTTGGAAATTTGGGTAAATTTGATATTTAAAATAAAAATTTCACCATCGTGTACTTAAGGCGGATGGTGGGGGAATGGATGATAGACCCGATCAAGATCCCATGGTTCCGTCATCCCGGGCCATCGTGGTCCCTGGTCTACTTAGTCAGAGAGGTAGTCGACCCAACCTGATAGAAGGATCCTTGTCGGCAGCCAGGGGTTGCTTCTTCCAAGGGTACCTTGTAAACCGGGGTTGGATGCTTATTTAAGGGGACAAATTTAAATCCACCTTAGCTAACAAAGGGCTTTGTACCCTATCGATCATATTCTATTGATTCATATCTCAAGGATTTAACACCATTAAGGAGCGTATTGGCTCTGGCCATAACCGCTATCTGTGATGCCATTTGGCGGCAAAACCACTTGGTTCAGAGGGCCCCGGGTCATAACCGTTTACCTGCAGTGCCATTTGGCGGCGAAACTGTCGGTTAGAGGACACGTACCATGTCCTTACTGGCAAGAGATTGTTTGAGAATGGATCCAAGTAATATTTTCGACTAGGCATTTGGCTCTATGTGAGCTTTAGTAGTTTTCAATTTGTCCATGTCGGCAAACTATTGCGGAGGGTGGATGGATTTTGCTTTAAGCGTTGAGATAGATAGTTTCATTTTTAAATATTTTTGGGATTTTAGGATTTTTGTGGAGTTTTGGATTTTGGGATTTTTGTGGAGTTTTGGATTTGGAGTTTTTAAATTACTTCTATTCCTATCAAATCCTCTCTAAAGATATCAAATGTCTTTAGAGACCTCTTTAGAAGTTGCCAAAATGCTTCTAAACACTCTTCCAAGAGTAATTTAAAAACTCTTTCCTTAAGGTGATTTGTAGAAATCACCTTATCTTTGTAGATCTTGCCTAAATCTAAGTTTAGACTTCCATAGATCTATCTTTCTCTTTCAAATCATACTCTATTTGATTTGGAAGATCTTGCTTGATCATTATTTGGTCAACGCCAATATGTGTGGCGTACTTCTATTCGTTCACCACACATATTGGGGGTCCTTTTGTTGACGTACTTTTTCGCATCGAGCTTGATTCGTGCTCGATCGATTCGATTGAAGGTCGTCAAGACGAAATTGACTCAAATCGAACATCAATTTAATTAAATTAAATCAAATTTAATTAAATTAAAATCAAACCCCGTCGAGCGTCGTCGAGCTCAATTTGACACAATTCGACACCATTCGGCGCCGATTCGAGCTCAATTTCACGAAATTGACTCGATCGGACCCAAATCGACCCAAGTCGGGTTCAATTCGAGCTCAAATTCAGCCTTAATTTGTTAATTTAGGCTGAATTTGACTTCCAAGCCATCTCTTTGAGATCTAGGGCTGAGATTGAGCTCCAAATCCCACTCAATTTCATTTCAAGTGGCAGCCAAATCTACTCGAGTAGATTTTTCTCTCGTTTCTTGCAACGAGGCTGTCAGATGGGACGGAACGGGGGCGTCGTTCGGCTCTGTGCTGGCGCCCCTAAGTAAACGAAATGAGCGGGGAGCCTGATTCGGCTCCCCTGTTCTGTTCCTTCGCCCGTCCCGACACAGAGAGCAAACGAGCGAGAGAGAGAGGCCGAGAGCGGAAGCCAGGAGTGGGAACCCTCTTCACGCGTGCGGATCCTCCGGCCGACCCCGTCCAGGGCTTCGGCAATGCCTCTTGGGGTTCGGTCTTCTCACGTCTGCCGCATTTCTTGGAGCCGCTAGCCTCCAGAACGCTTCTCCTCCTTCCTTCGTCAAGTCCGGCGAGTTCGTGGTGGTCAAGAAAGCTGTTGGAGACTTCCAAACAACAAGGGAGGGCTTCTAAAGCTTCCAAACAACAAAGGAAGGCTGCTAGCTCCTTCCTCTTCCAACTCCGGCGACCTCTTGATGACGAAATCAGCTTCGGGAGACTGTCGAACAGCAAAATCTGCTGTTTGGAGCATGTAAACAGCAGCCATACAGCTTCCGAGAGCTGTCAAACGCTAAAAACTGCTGTCGGGAGTGCTTTGGACAGCAAATCCACCCTCCGGAGTAGCTTGGACAGCGGCGTTGACGTCCGGAATACCTTGGACAGCAACTTAGAGCTTGGAGCGGAGCTTAGACAAAGCTTGGAACTTGGATAGGAGCGCTTGGACAACCCGGGGAAGGTATACCACTAAAACTTAGGCAAAACATTAAGTCTCCTAAGGCCAATTGATGTGTGGATGACGTCCCCAAGCCATAGGTCCCTTAGAAACTTAAATTTATGCTTCCCTGAAATCCTATGATCGCTGTCCTCTTTGTAAACTTGGGAAAATCCGGTGATTTTTGCCAAGTTGCTCTCATGTGAGAGCCAAAAGGGAATGGTGATGTGCGTAGAGTTGTTGGATTGGTATCCAACAATCTCCAAATGCATGTGATATCACTCATATTGTGCCCAATCCATCACCCACAATCATGCCCTAGGGTAGAGGCCATCATTTGATCTCAAAGTCAATGATGATGCATAGGTTTGGATTGTTACTAGTTGCATGCATTTCTCATTTAGATGCATTGTCATAAAAAAAATATAGACATCAAAATCTAGGAGAACTTTTGCATGCATAATTTTAGTTACCTCTAGAGTTTTGTTTAATGCATGTGTTGAGTTTAGTTGATTTAGGCTTCCTAGTCATTGTGAGGCATAGACTTCCAAATGTCTATGTAACAAATCTCACAACATAAAGAATCAATTAAGCTTGTATCTTGCACCATACAAAACTTAGAGTATCAATCTTGAAACTCATCCATAAATTGCATGCACCCTTCTTTCAAGAACGAGTCATGACAAAAGTGACTTACAAGTTACAAGAGATGTGCATGTGGTGAAATTTGTGACTCCAATGAGATTTTGTGAGTGCTTGAATGTGGATTTAATCAATCATTGAAAATCAAATCATTGTGAGGTTTCCCATAGACTTTCCAAAGTCTATGTTGTAGATCTCACAAAATATGTTGTTGATTAAGTTCATGTACAACATTGTGCAAAACAAATACTTGATTGCTTTCAATTATCAAGTTCCTTAATTTGGAGAATCATCTACACATGCATACATTCTAGGTTCTTTCTTAGATCATATCAAATTTGATCTTAAGTCTCCTAGAAGTCATAGAGATAAATCTCCCATATCCAAGGATTTCTAAATCATGTCAAAATTGATTTAGAGATCTCGCCAAAGTCTTAGGAAATCATTCTTCCCTCTCTTAATTGAGTCCAAAACACTCTAAAAGACATAGGAAAATTCCTTTCAAGCATGCATCTCGTCTTCCCATGGATCCAAAACATTCATGGAGGAATGAAGAATCTTCTTTTGTGCCTAATGCTTGGAGCATTCTCAAAGCTCCAGGTTTTAGGTTGCATGAATCATTGGCAACTTGGAACCAACTTCCAAGTTCTTTCACCTCTCTTGTTGGGACATAAACCAACAAGTATCCCCTTCATGTGTGATATGTTGGAGCACCCTCAAAGCTCTAAATCATTCTATCACATGAATCTTTAGAGTCTTAGGACCAAATCCTAAGCCCAAACCTTTATTTGTTGAGTCTCAAAATCAACAAATGAGTATCTAACTCCATTCACTTGACTTCAACTAAGTGAATGATCCTATCTCTTTGAATACCAAATATACAAAGGCTTTCTATGAATTTTTGTAACTCTCTAAGTTACATTTTCTTCCTTCAACCCCTAAGTTGTAGGAAATCTATCAAACCCTTTATTAATTGGAACACCAAACCAATGAATGATTTCCCGGCCTTAGGATTCAAATCCTAATCCTCTTTCTCCTACGACTCAAAATTGTAGGAAAATATCTAATCCCCCTCATTCTCCTAACCCATGTTAGGTGAGTGAATCCCTTTTCCTTTGGACACCAAACGTTCAAAGAAACTCCTCCAATTTGCAATTCATAGATTGCATCTTGGACCACCCCTTTCCCTACAAGCCTAAATTGTAGGAAACCTTTAAATCCCCATTTGCCTAGCTCTAAATTAGGCAAATGAATTCGCCTCTTTGAACACCAAATGTTCAAAGAATATTCATGGATTTGCAACCTCTAAGTTGCATGTTCCTTCACTTATTCCTACAACCCAAAAGTTGTAGGAAATCCCTCATTCTCCTAAGCCCAAGCTAGGAGAGTGCATTTCCTTCTTTGGATAACAAATGTTCAAAGAACTTTCATTGATTTGCAACCTCTAAGTTGCATTTCCCTCCCTCTTTCCTACAAGTCAAGATTATAGGAGAGTATTTGAATCCATCTTCATGCTCTCAAACCTAAGTTGGGAGAATGAATTCCTCTGGTTTTAAAAGAGGTTCTTTGAACACCAAATGTTCAAAGAGGTTTTAAAAGCTTGCAACCTAAAGTTGCATCTTCTCTTCTTCTTTCTACAACTCAAAAGTAGTATGAAAGTCTCACCCAAATCTCCTACTTGTTGAATCAAAATCAACAAGTAATTCAATCCAAAATCATTTGTTTGTTGAACCAAATTCAACAAATAATTCCACATCAAGCAAAGGAATCAAATCCTAGCTTTCTTTCATTCTCCTAATCCAAATTAGGTGAATGAGTTCCTCTCTTTGGACACCCAAAAGTTCAAAGAATCCTTGATGTGTAGGCCCAAATCTACACATCATCTTCTTATGTTTGCTTAACTCAAACTTAGCAAACTAAATACCCATCATTGAACATAAGAGTTCAATGATAGTCTCTCTTGATTCTTAACCTCAAAGTTACAAATCTTTCTCACTTATTGAACCAAACTTAATAAGTGATTCAACTTTATTTGCTTAATCCAAATTAAGCAAATGAAACCCAACTCCTTGAATACAACGATTCAAGGAGACATCTTTTTGATTTGTAGCCTCAAAGCTACTAATCTCCATTCACTTTTATAGGTTCCAAAAGCCTTAAAAGATGTAATACCTTAGCCCAAAAGCTATAGGTTCTCTCTCCTTCAACTCCAAAGTTGTAGGAGACTTCCCCTTCCTTTAGCTCCAAAAGCTAGAGGGAGTTCCCCTACATTTAGCCCAAAAGCTAAATGCTGGATTTCTTTCTCCTCTTAGCTCCAAAAGCTAAGGAGATTTCTCCAACATGTAGCCCAAAAGTTACATGTTGGACACCTTCCTTAGACCCAAAATCTAAGTAATCTCTTCCACTCAACCCAAAAATGAGTGATCTTTTCTATGACATTTAAAATGCTAAATATCTAAATGTCCCTTAGGAATTATCCAATCCATTGAAGTTCATCCTACCCTATTGGGTGAATTTCATCAAGTCCTAAGTGAAACCCCTTAGGCATGTCTATCTTACCCTATTAGATAGACACTCTCTCTTATGCAAACACTAAGAGAACTCCAAAAACACCTAAAAATTACTTAGGTTCTCTTTTGATACAATGATCAATCATCTCCCTTAAAAGGTGGGATGCCTACATTATTGTATCTTAGGATTCATAAGTAACAGACAAGCCCAAAAGCAAGTATGTGGTTACTTTATTTGGTTCTTCATAACCCTACTAAATATGAAACACTTAAAATTCAAATAAAATCTTTAAGTCACAAACAACTTAAAGTGAACCACCCTTGGATAAAGATTAAACATCTTCATTCCAAAATAAAATAAAACACCCTTAGTGTGACATGCCACACAAGCCTCACACACTTAGGTGCACAGCCTCTTAGGCATGCTAGGATTAGGATTTTTCTTTTCTGCGCATGTGTTTGATGTTGTGGTATGATTGCCCTTGGATTGTCTGTGTGTGGGCACTTGCCCTTAAGTAGATAGTGTAGAAATATACATGTTCTCCTTGCAGGTGGCCATATCTAAAATGGGGGGCGCTCATAAATAATAAAATGCTTGCATGACAGGTACTGCTTAAAACCCCCCCAAAGATGTGGCCAATAGGGTAGAAGTAGATTGTTTGGCACTCTAAGTGCTAAACAAAATTCTGGATGTAATGCTTTATCATATAAACTGCTTCTAATCCACTGCAGGTTTGAGTCTTTTTCTTTTCAAATATGTATTTGATAGAATTAGGACGTGTAATCAAACTTGTGGGGTTTGGAGCAAAAGAATGAAGTGGACTAGAAGGATGTACCTGCCAAAAGTGAAGCCCAATGTCCATTCAAAAGTCAAGAGTCTGAAGAACCTCACAAGTAGAGTCTATAAATTTGACTGGGTTGTATAATGGCAGGCAACTCAGCTGCCAATGGTTGTAATAATGTGGACTCTTTTCATTACTTGTACTTTATTCATAAATAAAAGCATGCTTTGATTGTTCACCTGGTTGTGCAATAGAAATGCATCTTTTTCCTAGGTTTCTTTCTTTACTTTTGCTTGGGAGTGGCTTGGACTTTTGATGCGGTAGGCTCTTAGGATAAAATTAAGTTTTCTACCACTTAACATACAAGCAATTTAAAAATAAAATCAAATTAGGCTCCATGTCTTTCAAGTAAGAAAAATTGCATGGCTCCCTTCAAGGAGCCAAGTTTTCAAAATTGAAATTAATCATGCATAGCCCAAGCATGTTGCATGTAGAATGCCCTCACTTAAGGATTAGATAACAAAAGTCTTTTTCATTATGAGTCAACATTTGCATGCCCACATGCTAAGGCATCTTGGCCTCAAAGCCAAGCTATAAGCCATACCTTCTAAATAAAAACAACCCTACCACTCTACATTTGCATTGAGACCGGATAACATGGTTTTAAAAGCGATTATGAGGGTTAGCTGGTAGTCCCTTCCAGGCGGGACAATAAATCCAGAGGTCGGGCGGATTATGCCTCTTGTGAGGTGTAGCTTGTAAGTCCCTCTTTGCACTCGTTAGATCTAGGTTCGAGGCACTACCTCTCGTTAGTCCTCACCTTAGACTTAGGGTCCGAGGCACGGGTTGATTCCAAATCACCCTATAAGCCCTCAACTTTCGGGCAATTCCTCCAACAAGTATTGTTGGGATGTAAGCCCCAATCTTCAAATAAAAAGTTCAACTTAAACCAAATTTAGATTCAAAAATGTAAAGCCCAACATAGGATAGTTTGGGCACCTCTGAGTTTCATCTCAGAATCAAGTGCCCCTACTTCACCTCCTTTGGCTTTCATTCCCAAAACCTAATCCTTAGTTGATCTCATCAACCTCCTCCTTGAAATTCCTAAAGGCCAAAACCTTTAAGCAAGATTTTCATGGATTTTAAAACAACAAAAATCAATTTTAGCCAATATTTAAATGACTTCCTAAGAAAGAAAACCACTAGTTTAATCAAAAGTTTTCTCAAATCAAACTTGGGATGTAATTAACCATAGGAGCTTGCCCCTATGGGATGTCTGTACCCCAGAAATAAATAAACCCCACCCAACCAAACATTGAGTGGGGGAATCTCTGTTAAATAATTATAAATTTTATTATTGAGCCCATAAGGAAATGGTATTTTTACCCTCCGGGGTAATATATCGTATTCTTATGACGTGCCCGATTATAAAATATGCAATCCGTTTGAGTATACAAAAATTCTCCAACAAATTTTCTGGCGACTCCGTTGGGGAGGATGTCTCTTTTCATTTAAACTAGTGGTTTTCATTAAGTCATCCTAAATGTTGGCTAAATGGCATTTGCAAAATCAAATTTGTGTTGTATGCCTCTCCCTTAGCAAATTTGGGTTGAGTGATGTCAATACAAGTAAATGCAAATTAAGATGAACTTTCCAAATCACTTTCAAAAGTGAGAAGGATGAACTTTGATTTTCAAATCAATCATTTTAAAAAAAAATCACATTCTCAAATATCCAATTTCAAAATCTTCTCTCTTCACCATACTTGTTGTGGTTGTATGAAATCTACAACCAAACAATGTCAAATGGTGTGGGATTCCAATTCAAACAAATTCACCTATCATCCATTAAATCCAAGTTACAGTTGTGGGTGGTCAGTGATTCAAGTCAGTGGTCAGAAAACCCAGCAAAAAGTGCAGTGATTGGTTGATGTTATGATAATTGGATTCAAGGAAGTACAACAGAAAGGTTGATACAGAAAATTTTGATTTTCAAGAAAATTCTAAAGTTTGAGAATTCAAGAAAGCCTAAATGGAAGGCAAATTGGTTTTCAAACTTGGTAACCACCTACAGTTATCTTTTGATCAATCTCAATTTGCTCCAGAAGATCTGATAAAATTTGGACAAGGTTTTGAGGGTGTGGAGGTTCTTTTTCAAGGCCCAACCCCTTCTGAAGTGGAAGTCTCGAAAAGTCAACACCCATCTGAGAGGGTCCTTGAAGTTAGCTTACCTGTTAGGGAGAGGTCACCTTCTCAAAACAGTAGGAAGAGGGTGGCTGAGATCTCTCCAAAAGCCTTAGCCTCTCAACCTTCTGCATTTGGTAGGTTGACCTTCCCTAAGGTTCAAAAGTCCAGTGAAAGACAAACAACCTTAACTCCAGTTTTGCCTAAAGATATGGCAAGTGAGAGACAATGTGAGATAGTTCAGTCTTTAGCAGTTGTCCAAACCCACTCAGAGTCTGATAAACTGTTTCAGTCCAGTCAATATGAAGAAGGGACTAGTTCCACCTATGTTCTGACCAAATCTCAAAGAAGAAATAGAAACAAAAGACTTAGAAAGAGGTTGGAAAAGGAGGAGCAAGCTGAGTTAGAGGCTGAAATGATGGAACTCTCTTCTCTTGCTGAGGGTAAGTGAATTTTACCCTCTTTCTGTGTTTAGGAGTGAAGATGTTGAGAAAATAATTGCATCACCTCCAAGACCTTTAACTAAATTTTCCAAAAGCACACCTGAGGAAAGGGTAAAGTAGTGGGAGAATGACATAAAAAATATTTTCCAAAGAGTAGCTGACAAAACCCACTCAACAAAAGAGAAGGTGATTAAAGCTATGAAGAATGTGATTTGCAAACGTGTTGACACAATCCTTAGGAAGAACAAGGATCCCAAGGATAGCAAATTGATTGTTCAGCCATCGCAGAAAGATATGCAACAGTTTGCTCGACAGCCAGCTGTGTCAGCATTGGTGGATGGTTATGATTTCAAATCTCGCCAGAAAAGAACAGTTAGTGAGCAAATAATTCTAGTTGACAGTTCAGCAGTACCACCTAAGATCTATGGCAGACCAAAGGCTGATTACCTTGATCGCCAAGTGGTCCCTTGGTCTTCTCTGTCAGTTTCTAGTAAATTTGATGTAACTACTAGGTTTAGAAGGTCTCCCAAAGAAAACAAACCTTCTAGTCCTCTTGATGAGCCACACTCTGAGGGTCACATTCAGACTCCACCTTTAGATGAGGTAAATGTGGGAAGCCAAAAATCCCATGCCTCCTCATATGGGGCGAAGGAAGAATGGAGACCCAAGGTGGTGGCTCCATCAGTAGTACATTCTTCCCCTCCTAGTTGTGTTGATTCCAAAGATAAAGGGAAAGCACCCATGGAAATTAACAGTTACGAAGAATACTATCCTTCTCCTGTCAATCCCTCAACAGGTAAAACTGTTGAACAAATGATTGAATATTTGAAAGAAAGCCTCAAGAAAATTGGTGAGGATGAAAGGAGGGAAAAGGAGGAAGAAAACTACAAAAAGTTGCTTGAGAATTTCAATCCCGATGAGGATGATCTCTTGGATGAGGAGGATGTCTTTGTTATCAACTATGACATAAGAGGATCTTCTCTTTCAGAAGACCCTAATGCAAATGAATTGTTGGAAGTGGAGGAAGGGAGTGAAAACCCTTAAATTTGTGCTCTACAACAGCTTAAAGCAAAAGGATGGATAAGAGATTGGATGAGATGACATTTATCTTGATAACTCTTACTATTCAGCTTTTGGGGCACCAAAAGGTCTCAAACACAACAGTTGAGCCTTCTACCAGTGCAAAGAAAGAAGAATCAACAAGTGCAACTTCTTTGCCTTCAGTAGTGTGTGGTCATAAAGAACAACACGAGTGATTTGCTTACAATTGCAAATGGTTGGCAGTTGTCTTTGTCTAAATCTTTTCTAAAGATTGTAAACAAACTATCCAAAATCTCATTTGAGTTTCCAAAAAGAACTCAAATGCCCATAAAAAAAAGGCATTTGGAGTCCCTCCAAATAACTCAATGCGTGGAAAGGGTCCTTCAACCTTGAAACTTCATGAAAGAGAGTTTCAATTGTGAAGGGAAAGAAGAAAGAATCAACTTCCAAAATCAAATAGGTTATCCTTCTAAGTGGCAAAGGGAAATCCCCCAAGCCAATCTCTCTTTCTAATTTCATGTATGTTCCAAAGGGTGTTAATGAAATGAACGATCCTTATGCGTACGTGCAATCTGTCCGTTCTGATTCTAATAACGAACAAACTACAAGTGAATCTTTCCAATTCTCTGAATCAAATGAATCAAGTTTTGATGATGATTTACCCATGTACAAAATGCAAGGGGTAAAGATTGTCATTGAGCTTGAGTCATTTGACTTAGAAACACAAGTGATAGAAGAATCAAATTCTGAAGTTTTGGTTGATGTGACCTCAACTTCTGAGCCTGAACAAATAACAGGGATAAATCTCAAAAGTGGTCATGTTGTATCATATCCAGTGGCATCAAAAAAAAGAAATGAAAAGAACCTATCAATCAAAATGAGGGCGTGGTTCCACCAACACTTGCTCCACAAAAGCAAGTGGGTGGTGGACCACCAAAAGTGGATTTTATAATGTACTAGCTCACCTTAGGAAACTCCCTGCGAGGTTGAGTATATATATAATGCATTCGTACTTTCTCCTAAAATGCGAAAAGCTTTGATCAAGGCTTTACTTGATCTTGAAATTTGTTTGACTCAACCTGCAGAGTGTTCCTTTGAGGAGGCTTTACACTTCAATGAAATACCTGGAGTAACCTTTTCTAATGAAGATTTACTCTTAGAAACTTCAAATCACAATTGTCCACTCTATATAACATGTTGACAATTCCAAGTTGAAAGGAGTACTTGTTGACCCAGGTGCATGGGCCAACATAATGAATCTAAGAACTTTGGCCCACCTCAATGTTGACACGCAGAAACTTAATTCTGACAAAATGATGTCGCGTGCCTTCAATAAGAAAGGACAAAGAGTCTTAGGCCCCATTACTCCTTCACTTTTAAAGGGAGTTCTAAAACCATTTAGTGTATATGAAGTCGGGAAATGTAAAGATGTTTCTTGCTATGTTCCAAAGAGGCTATCAGTGTTTTCAGACCTGTGATACCAACTAAAGATCAAGCAGAAATCAATACACTAAAGACAAAGTCTTCGTCAACTGTCCAAGACTACCCTCAAGAAGAAGAACTTGAAGAAAAGATTAAATTAAATTCTGCCCCTCCAACACAACGAGGTGGTAGGATGACATAATGAGTTCGTGATAAAAAGTCAAGAAGAGTGGAAGATGAGGGGCACCAAAGCTCCATCTCCACCATTTGTTTCAAGAAGGCCCATCACCCATGTAAGCTTAGGGTCCGATTCAAAGGCTGAGCCAAATTTCATGGGTAGTTTGACAAAGCAACAAAGAAGCTTCAACAAATCAAAGATGCAGTTTCAAGAACGGATAGACACTGAAAAGCCTATTTGGAACATTAAAGAAAATCTCTCATGTGAGGAGGATAACTCTCAAAAAGAGGTGTCCGATCTCACTAAGTATGAAAAAATGAATTTGTGTAGAAGCACTAACTTCATTGTAAAAAAAAAAGTACAGTGGAAGAGTTGAATGTTTGCATTACACTTAAATAAAAAATGTAGGGAAGGAGTATGTCTTTCATAGCATACCCTCTTCCTTAAAATCCAAAAGTGGGTGTAAACTTGACAACTTTCCATAAAAGAAATGGTAGAACTCCTACTAGTGTTGAAAACCTGATCAAAAGAGGTTCAACTCCTTCTATGTGGTCCAAGGGCGAAGCTTAACACCTCGAAAATCTATGAAATTTCAAATACAAATTAAAGAAAAATAGATATGGCGTTGGCTTTGGTACCATCGGACCAATAGATGATGATAATTTTTGTTTGGTTATTACCAACAATCAGGAAGTTGAGATGATCTTTACAGAAACCTACAACGCTGTTGGGAGGTTATGTTTAGAGGCTAGCAACGACCCAGATTACCTTCAAACTAAGGATGCACCCCTTGATTTTGAAGAGAGAAATCAAATCAACAATCAATAAATTGAAAGAAATCAATTTGGGTATTTAACAAAATCCACGCCCCACTTTTATAAGTGCACTGCTAAATGAAAATGATGCCAATGGTATGGTACAACTCCTGACAGAGTTTAGGGACTGCTTTGCATGGGGTTATGATGAAATGTCATGTTTAAATCCAAGTATAGCGGTCCATAAACTTGTCATTCAACCAAACATTGTTCCAATCAAACAAGCTCCTAGAAGGATGCATTTGGAAATTGAACAAGTGATTAAAACAAAAATTAACTGAGGCTGGTTCTATTTAAGAAGAAAAATATCCCTCTTGGTTGGCTAGCATTGTCCTTGTTAAGAAAAAGAACGGACAGATTCGCGTATGCGTTGATTTTAGAGACTTGAATGAAGCATATCCCAAAAGATGAGTTTCCATTGCTCATACATGAACTCATGATTGACATTGTTCCTTCTAATGGTCTATTTTCCTTTGTGAATGGGTCCTCGGGGTACAACCAAATCAAAATGGCCCCGGAGGACGAGCAATATACTGCTTTTAGAACACCCATTGGAATATACTGTTTTAAGGTCATGTCTTTTTTTGGCCTTAAGAATGTTGGTATGACCTACTAACTTGCAATGACCAGAATATTCGACGTGCTCATTCATGACAAAATTGAATGCTGCATTGATGATCTCGTGGTCAAAAGCAAAAAAAGAAAAAAAGAGAGGATCACCTGTTTGATTTAAGGGTTGTGTTCGAATGGCTTTGTCGGTACGACCTCAAGATGAATCCTTTGAAGTGTACCTTTGGGGTGACTTCAGAAATTTTCTTGGGTTTGTTGTTCGACACCATGGAATTGAAGTCATCCCTACTAAAATCAAGGCGATATTAGAAATGAAACCTCCTAGAAGTCTTACTCAAATAAGATCTTTTCAAGGTAGGTTGGCATATCTAAGACGCTTTATATTCAATTTATCTGGTAGATTGCAGCCCTTTCGAAGGAGTCAAAATTCTACTTGGATGATAGTCACCAAAGGCTTTTGATAGTATAAAACGCTATCTCTTGTCTCCACATGTTTTGGCCGCTCCTATTCTAAGGAGGTTGTTAGTTCTCTTCACTACAATGCGAGTGAATCTCTTGAAGCTTTGTTGGCCCAAACCCAACAATGAAAGAAAAAGAAAAATGCTATGTGCTACTCAAGCAAAGTTCCAAGCAGAAATGTTCATCCGATCCGGTTGTGGACTGGGTCCGGATTACCAAAACCTTGGTCTAAGATTTCAAATCTTTCATTTTTCCCCCAAAAGGGAAGAAAATTCATCTTTTCCCCAAAAGGAAAGAAAATCCAAATTTTCTCTAAATGAAAAAAAAATCAAGTTCATCTTTCTCCAAAGAAAAGTTCATCTTTTTCTTTCTCCAAATGAAAGAAATCTCAAATTTATCTTTCTCCAAATGAAAGTCAAATTCAAATCTTAGTACCAAATGCTAAGTGTAGACATCCCCAAATAGGAGTCTTCTTATCAAATTCTGAGTTTAGGTAGAATTCAAACCTTCTAAGGTCTCTCCTAGCTCATTCCTTTAGATCTTGTTCTACCCAAATTGAACATCATAGATCTACCCAAATCTAGACTTCTAGTGGTTGCCAAAACACCCTTTAGTCTTCCCAAAAGTTAAGATTTATCTAGCCAAAATAGATAATCTTATACCAAATATCTTCAAGGCCTAAGTAGAAGCCAAAATACTCTTAGTCTTAACCTTTTTGAGTTTTATCTTACCAAAATAAGATAAACTCTACCCCTAGATGGTTGCCAAAATACCTTTTAGAGCTTGCCAATAGGTGCCAAATACCTTTTAACCTTTAGGAAACAACAAATGTTCCTAACCCTTCTCAAGTGATAGTGAAAATATCCTTGAAAACCCTTTAGGTGGTAGCCAAAATACCCCTAACTTTTAGGAGATAGCAAGATATCCCTAAGACCTTTTTAGAGACACCAAATGTCTCTAATTTCTCTTCAAGTGATAGCTAAAATATCCTTGAAAATCTTGTAGGTGGTAGCTAAAATACCCCTAGCCTTTAGGTGATAGTAGGATATCCCTAAGCTCTTTTAGAAGTTATCAAAATTTCTTCTAATCAAATCAAATTCTTTCTAAAGATACCAACATCTTTAGAAATCCCTTTTAGAAGTTGTCAAAATACTTCTAATTGATTCAAAATTTTTCTAGAGATATCAAACATCTCTAGAAGCCTCTTAGAAGTTATCTAAATACTTTTAACCAAGTTAAATCATTTCTAGAAATATCAAATGTCTCTAGAATTCTTCTTGGAAGTTATCAAAGTACTTCTATTCCTATCAAATCCTCTCTAAAGATATCAAATGTCTTTAGAGACCTCTTTAGAAGTTGCCAAAATGCTTCTAAACACTCTTCCAAGAGTAATTTAAAAACTCTTTCCTTAAGGTGATTTGTAGAAATCTCTTTATCTTTGTAGATCTTGCCTAAATCTAAGTTTAGGCTTCCATAGATCTATCTTTCTCTTTCAAATCATACACTATTTGATTTGGAAGATCTTGCTTGATCATTATTTGGTCAACGCCAATATGTGTGGCGTACTTCTATTCGTTCACCACACATATTGGGGGTCCTTTTGTTGACGTACTTTTTCGCATCGAGCCCGATTGGGCTCGATCGTGCTCGATCGATTCGATCGAAGGTCGTCAAGACGAAATTGACTCAAATCGAACCTCAATTTAATTAAATTAAATTAAATTTAATTAAATTAAAATCAAACCCCGTCGAGCGTCGTCGAGCTCAATTTGACACAATTCGACACCATTCGGCGCCGATTCGAGCTCAATTTCACGAAATTGACTCGATCGGACCCAAATCGACCCAAGTCGGATTCAATCCGAGCTCAAATTCAGCCTTAATTTGTTAATTTAGGCTGAATTTGACTTCCAAGCCATCTCTTTGAGATCTAGGGCTGAGATTGAGCTCCAAATCCCACTCAATTTCATTTCACGTGGCAGCCAAATCTACTCGAGTAGATTTTTCTCTCGTTTCTTGCAACGAGGCTGTCAGATGGGACGGAATGGGGGCGTCGTTCGGCTCTGTGCTGGCGCCCCTAAGTAAATGAAATGAGTGGGGAGCCTGATTCGGCTCCCATGTTCTGTTCCTTCGCCCGTCCCGACACAGAGAGCGAACGAGCGAGAGAGAGAGGCCGAGAGCGGAAGCCAGGAGCGGGAACCCTCTTCACGCGTGCGGATCCTCCGGCCCACCCCGTCCAGGGCTTCGGCAAAGCCTCTTGGGGTTCGGTCTTCTCCCGTCTGCCGCATTTCTTGGAGCCGCTAGCCTCCAAAACGCTTCTCCTCCTTCCTTCCTCAAGTCCGGCGAGTTCGTGGTGGTCAAGAAAGCTGTTAGAGACTTCCAAACAGCAAGGGAGGGCTTCTAAAGCTTCCAAATAGCAAAGGAAGGCTTCTAGCTCCTTCCTCTTCCAACTCCGGCGACCTCTTGACAACGAAATCAGCTTAGGGAGACTATCGAACAGCAAAATCTGCTGTTTGGAGCGTGTAAACAGCAGCCATACAACTTCAGAGAGCTATCAATTGCTGAAAACTGTTGTCGTGCTTTGGACAGCAAATCCACCCTCGGGAGTAGCTTGGACAGAGGCATCGACGTCCGGAATACCTTGGACAGCGACTTGGAGCTTGGAGCGGAGCTTGGACAAAGCTTGGAACTTGGATAGGAGCGCTTGGACAACCCGGGGAAGGTATACCACTAAAACTTAGGCGAAACATTAAGGCTCTCAAGGCCAATTGATGTGTGGATGACATCCCCAAGCCATAGGTCCCTTAGAAACTTAAATTTATGCTTCCCCGAAATCCTATGATCGCTGTCCTCTTTGTAAACTTGGGAAAATCCGGTGATTTTTGCCAAGTTGCTCTCATGTGAGAGCCAAAAGGGAATGGTGATGTGCGTAGGGTTGTTGGATTGGTATCCAACAATCTCCAAATGCATGTGATATCACTCATATTGTGCCCAATCCATCACCCACAATCATGCCCTAGGGTAGAGGCCATCATTTGATCTCAAAGTCAATGATGATGTATAGGTTTGGATTGTTACTAGTTGCATGCATTTCTCATTTAGATGCATTGTCATAAAAAAAATATAGACATCCAAATCTAGGAGAACTTTTGCATGCATAATTTTAGTTACCTCTAGAGTTTTGTTTAATGCATGTGTTGAGTTTAATTGATTTGGGCTTCCTAGTCGTTGTGAGGCATAGACTTCCAAATGTCTATGTAACAAATCTCACAACATAAAGAATCAATTAAGCTTGTATCTTGCACCAAACAAAACTTAGAGTATCAATGTTGAAACTCATCCATAAATTGCATGCACCCTTCTTTCAAGAACGAGTCATGGAAAAAGTGACTTACAAGTTACAAGAGATGTGCATGTGGTGAAATTTGTGGACTCCAATGAGATTTTGTGAGTGCTTGAATGTGGATTTAATCAATCATTGAAAATCAAATCATTGTGAGGTTTCCCATAGACTTTCCAAAGTCTATGTTGTAGATCTCACAAAATATGTTGTTGATTAAGTTCATGTACAACATTGTGCAAAACAAATACTTGATTGCTTTCAATTATCAAGTTCCTTAATTTGGAGAACCATCTACACAAGCATACATTCTAGGTTCTTTCTTAGATCATATCAAATTTGATCTTAAGTCTCCTAGAAGTCATAGAGATAGATCTCCCCTATCGAAGGATTTCTAAATCATGTCAAAATTGATTTAGAGATCTCTCCAAAGTCTTAGGAAATCATTCTTCCCTCTCTTAATTGAGTCCAAAACACTCTAAAAGACATAGGGAAATTCCTTTCAAGCATGCATCTCGTCTTCCCATGGATCCAAAACATTCATGGAGGAATGGAGAATCTTCTTTTGTGCCTAATGCTTGGAGCATTCTCAAAGCTCCAAGTTTTAGGTTGCATGAATCATTGGCAACTTGGAACCAACTTCCAAGTTCTTTCACCTCTCTTGTTGGGACATAAACCAACAAGTATCCCCTTCATGTGTGATATGTTGGAGCACCCTCAAAGCTCTAAATCATTCTATCACATGAATCTTTAGAGTCTTAGGACTAAATCCTAAGCCCAAACCTTTATTTGTTGAGTCTCAAAATCAACAAATGAGTATCTAACTCCATTCACTTGACTTCAACTAAGTGAATGATCCTATCTCTTTGAATACCAAATATTCAAAGGCTTTCTATGAATTTTTGTAACTCTCTAAGTTACATTTTCTTCCTTCAACCCCTAAGTTGTAGGAAATCTATCAAACCCTTTATTCATTGGAACACCAAACCAATGAATGATTTCTCGGCCTTAGGATTCAAATCCTAATCCCCTTTCTCCTACGACTCAAAATTGTAGGAAAATATCTAATCTCCCTCATTCTCCTAACCCATGTTATGTGAGTGAATCCCTTTTCCTTTGGACACCAAACGTTCAAAGAAATTCCTCCAATTTGCAATTCATAGATTGCATCTTGGACTACCCCTTTTCCTACAAGCCTAAATTGTAGGAAACCTTTAAATCCCCATTTGCCTAGCTCCAAATTAGGCAAATGAATTCGCCTCTTTGAACGCCAAATGTTCAAAGAATATTCATGGATTTGCAACCTCTAAGTTGCATGTTCCTTCCCTTATTCCTACAACCCAAAAGTTGTAGGAAATCCCTCATTCTCCTAAGCCCAAGCTAGGAGAGCGCATTTCCTTCTTTGGACAACAAATGTTCTAAGAACTTTCATTGATTTGCAACCTCTAAGTTGCATTTCCCTCCCTCTTTCCCACAAGTCAAGATTGTAGGAGAGTATTTGAATCTATCTTCATGCTCTCAAACCCAAGTTGGGAGAATGAATTCCTCTCTTTGAACATTAAATGTTCAAAGAGGTTTTAAAAGCTTGCAACCCAAAGTTGCATCTTCTTTTCTTCTTTCTACAACTCAAAAGTAGTATGAAAGTCTCACCCAAATCTCCTATTTGTTGAATCAAAATCAACAAGTAATTCAATCCTAAATCATTTGTTTGTTGAACCAAATTCAACAAATAATTCCATATCAAGCAAAGGAATCAAATCCTAGCTTTCTTTCATTCTCCTAATCCAAATTAGGTGAATGAGTTCCTCTCTTTGGACACCTAAAAGTTCAAAGAATCCTTGATGTGTAGGCCCAAATCTACACATCATCTTCTTATGTTTGCTTAACCCAAACTTAGCAAACTAAATACCCATCATTGAACATAAGAGTTCAATGATAGTCTCTCTTGATTCGTAACCCCAAAGTTACAAATCTTTCTCACTTATTGAATCAAACTCAATAAGTGATTCAACTTTATTTGCTTAATCCAAATTAAGCAAATGAAACCCAACTCCTTGAATACAACGATTCAAGGAGACATCTTTTTGATTTGTAGCCTCAAAGCTACTAATCTCCATTCACTTTTATAGGTTTCAAAAGCCTTACAAGATGTAATACCTTAGCCCAAAAGCTATAGGTTCTCTCTCCTTCAACTCCAAAGTTGTAGGAGACTTCCCCTCCCTTTAGCTCCAAAAGCTAGAGGGAGTTCCCCTACATTTAGACCAAAAGCTAAATGTTGGATTTCTTTCTCCTCTTAGCTCCAAAAGCTAAGGAGATTTCTCCAACATGTAGCCCAAAAGTTACATGTTGGACACCTTCCTTAGACCCAAAATCTAAGTAATCTCTTCCACTCAACCCAAAATTGAGTGATCTTTTCTATGACATTTAAAATGCTAAATATCTAGATGTCCCTTAGGAATTATTCAATCCATTGAAGTTCATCCTACCCTATTGGGTGAATTTCATCAAGTCCTAAGTGAAACCCCTTAGGCATGTCTATCTTACCCTATTAGATAGACACTCTCTCTTATGCAAACACTAAGAGAACTCCAAAAACACCTAATCTCTTTTGATACAATGATCAATCATCTCCCTTAAAAGGTGGGATGCCTACATTATTGTATCTTAGGATTCATAAGTAACAGGCTTGCCCAAAAGCAAGCATGTGGTTACTTTATGGGTTCTTCATAACCTTTCTAAATATTAAACACTTAAAATTCAAATAAAATCTTTAAGTCACAAACAACTTAAAGTGAACCACCCTTGGATAAAGATTAAACATTTTCATTCCAAAATAAAACCAAACACCCTTAGTGTGACATGCCACACAAGCCTCACACGCTTAGGTGCACAGCCCCTTAGGCATGCTAGGATTAGGATTTTTCTTTTCTGCGCATGTGTTTGATCTTGTGGTATGATTGCCCTTGGATTGTCTGTGTGTGGGCACTTGCCCTTAAGTGGATAGTGTAGAAATATACATGTTCTTCTTGTAGGTGGCCATATCTAAAATGGGGGGCGCTCATAAATAATAAAATGCTTGCATGACAGGTACTGCTTAAAACCCCCCCAAAGATGTGGCCAATAGGGTAGAAGTAGATTGTTTGGCACTCTAAGTGCTAAACAAAATTCTGGATGTAATGCTTTATCATATAAACTGCTTCTAATCCACTGCAGGTTTGAGTGTTTTTCTTCTCAAATATGTATTTGATAGAATTAGGACGTGTAATGAAACTTGTGGGGGTTTGGAGCAAAAGAATGAAGTGGACTAGAAGGATGTACCTGCCAAAGGTGAAGCCCAATGTCCATTCAAAAGTCAAGAGTCTAAAGAACCCCACAAGCATAGTCGGTAAATTTGACTGGGTTGTATAATGGTAGGTAACTCAGCTGCCAAATCTGGTTATAATAATGTGGACTATTTTCATTACTTGTACTTTATTCATAAATAAAAGCATGCTTTGATTGTTCACCTGGTTGTGCAATAGAAATGCATCTTTTTCCTAGGTTTCTTTCTTTGCTTTTGCTTGGGAGTGGCTTGGACTTTTGATGCGGTAGGCTCTTAGGATAAAATTAAGTTTTCTACCCTTAACATGTAAGCAATTTAAAAATAAAATCAAATTAGGCTCCATGTCTTTCAAGTAAAAAAAAATTGCATGGCTCCCTTCAAGGAGCCAAGTTTTCAAAATTGAAATTAATCCAGCATAGCCCAAGCATGTTGTATGTAGAATGCCCTCACTTAAGGATTAGATAACGAAAGTCTTTTTCTTTATGAGTCAACATTTGCATGCCCACATGCTAAGGCATCTTGGCCTCAAAGCCAAGCTATAAGCCCTACCTTCTAAATAAAAACAACCCTACCACTCTACATTTGCATTGAGACCGGATAACATGGTTTTAAAAGCGATTAGGAGGGTTAGCTGATAGTCCCTTCCAGGCGGGACAATAAATCCAGAGGTCGAGCGGGTTATGCCTCTTGTGAGGTGTAGCTTGTAAGTCCCACTTTGCACTCGTTAGATCTAGGTTCGAAGCACTACCTCTCAGTAGTCCTCACCTTAGTCTTAGGGTCCGAGGCACGGGTTGATTCCAAATCATCCTATAAGCCCTCAACTTTCGGGCAATTCCTCCAACAAGTGTTGTTGGATGTAAGCCCAAATCTTCTAATAAAAAACTCAACTTAAACCAAATTTAGATTCAAAAATGTAAAGCCCAACATAGGATAATTTGGGCACTTCTGAGTTTCATCTCAAAATCAAGTGCCCCTACTTCACCTCCTTTGGCTTTCATTCTCAAAATCTAATCCTTAGTTGATCTCATCAACCTCCTCCTTGAAATTCCTAAAGGCCAAAACATTTACGCAAGATTTTCATGGATTTTAAAACAACAAAAAGCAAACTTTAGCCAACATTTAAATGACTTCAAAATAAGCAAAACCACTAGTTTAATCAAAAGTTTTCTCAAATCAAACTTGGGAAGTAATTAACCATAGGAGCTTGCCCCTATGGGATGTCTGTACCCCAGAAATAAATAAACCCCACTCAACCAAACATTGAGTGGGGGAATCTCTGTTAAATAATTGTAAATTTTATTATTGAGCCCATAAGGAAATGGTATTTTTACCCTCCGGGGTAATATATCGTATTCTTATGACGTGCCTGATTATAAAATATGCAATCCGTTTGAGGATACAAAAATTCTCCAACATGGATTTTTTTTATTTTTATGGGTATTTTTGGATGGAGATTTGGAATATTTGAAACGGACTCGGGATATTTGGGAGATATTTAAAAATATTTGGTAACCCCTCCGGTTGAGATATGCATTCAACACGACCATCATCGGGGTTTTCGGGGTCATTTCTCTTTGTAGCTTAAACCTTGTCAAATCAGCCGAGCTATTGACTGAGGATCGGGTTTCTTAGGCTTCGTGCCTTTATTAGTGAATTCATATTGTTGTAGGCCTTAAAGGCCTAATATGAATGTTTTAAATCAAATATACCGATCGCCACAACTTTATATTTGCTTAATGGTTCGAACCCTATCGACTTCTATTGACCCGTATAGAAGGATCGGTTTCGAACCTGAATTCACTTGTCAGCCCGCGCAGCATCCCTAGACGTCACGTGTGTACCAATAACACGCTCGTCGGGGCCCATGCGGGTTGAATTTGTACTTTCCCCTTTAGTGTACCTATGTGTATTCAATTTATAGTGCACGTGTAGGGGTACTTTGAAATAATTGTAGACGCCTTCTGTCCGCTTGCATAGAAGTTGCGGATCCGGTGGCATGGCGTAGCAGCTTCTGAATAGAGTTGTTCGCTTCTTCGTACAGGTAGATTGTCGTGCACTACTCGTTGCTTTCTACAGGTGGATCGTAGTGAACTAACTAATCTCCTGCCTTGTGCTTTCAAATGTTGATAACTGTTATAGTCCTTTTGTATTCACTTATAGACTGTGTGTAATAGGTCTCCTACAGTAGCTCGTAATCACTCGCCATTATTATGATCTTCGAGCATTTCTTATGACCTTCAGCCTCCATATGAAAATGACATGTTACATGTTCATGCTTATATAGGATTCCTCATTCATACAGCATACCATTCATTACTGTCTATTATGCAAACCAATATTCTTATTTGTAACTTGATATTAGTTGTTGGTTGAACCACATTCATTGACGATCTCTTCATGTGTTTTGATTTGCAAATCATTACATGTCGTTTATCACTGCTTGTAGTCGGAAGACACTTGATGTTGGTTTCAAGGAGATTATTGCTTTTGCATCTCATTCACCATCGTTATGTATAAGTAGACTAGTGTGTTTGGTACAAACCTCTGTTAATGCTTACAAATAGATATAGTAGGGGTCACTACATCTTCCTGCATGACTATCGTAAAGATCATCATTATCTTACCATGATGTAAATTGGACAACTACTGCATTTGTTACATGTCTTTTCATATGTTATTCATGAATATCCCCTTCCTTGAAATTATTGCTACTTTTGCAAATATAACAGGGATGAATATTATTCATGAGTACACTGGAGAACTCATGCCACTATTCGTAGTAGAATTGTATTCTTGTCTTGATTGTTGCTAGTGGATGAAAGAATTCTCCTTGTCTAATATATGTCATTGTGTGATTGTAATCAAGTAGTATGCAAGAATTTCTTTATCAATGCTCATTTGATCGTTTGCACATAGTTAGGTCATGTTGACTGTTGTAAATCTTTCATTGTCATAAAAGGATGACTCAAATCTTGTATGATGGGTTAGCTCCTCAAATTAAGCTCAACATGAATTCAAATTTCTTATAACTTGTTCACCTTGAGTATACTCAAATTCAAATTGAGTTTGCATATGTTGTAATTCAAATCAAAATTTGAATTCAAGTTCAATATGAGTTCAAGTCTTTGTAGTTATAATGTGTCATTTGCAAGTTCAAGAGTCCCTCTCACTTGGTTCAAACCAAGTTCAAATGCATGTCCCCTGTTGTTTGAGTTCTTTATCAACTTCGGTCCACATTCAAGTTCACTTTCGTTTGTTCATGTGACAAGTCTAAACCCTTGCTCAAATTGTTCAAGTTAAGTTCTTTGTCTCCTTTACTTGGTTCAAACCAAGCTTTCTTGCAAACATGATTCAAGTTCTGTTCTGTATATGTGCTTCAAGTCTTCTGTTGTTCTGAGTTCAATCAGGTTCTAGCTCTTTGTTCTTCTCATTTGATTCTTAAATCAAATGTAAGTTCAAATTTTATGCTTTCAAGTTTATTTGAGTTTAGGTTCACTTAAGTCAATTGAATCAAGTCTACAAGTCCATTGTCTTCTCAAGTTCAAAGGTTCAAAAGTCCGAGTCCAAATTCAATCATCCTTTGAGTTCAACCAAGTCCAAATGTAGCATTATGTTCACCCGAAATTTCGGCAGCCTTCCGACGTCTCCCCCGTTTAGGGGAAAAACTACGGAAAACTGGGTCTTTCCCACCACGCTAAGAAAAGCGTGTATGGTAGGTGCCCTCTTTCGAGGACACCGCGGCCGTGTAATTTGATCCCCCACCACGCTAAGAAAAGCGTGTATGGGTATTTTTTAAAATATTTTGCAAGATTTTTTTTTTTAAGTATTTTGCAAGAAAAGCAGTTATTTCCTCGCAAGCGGGTACTTATGGGTACCCCCGCTTCGTCTTACGCTCGCACCGGGTTCCCATCCCACCACGCTAAGAAAAGCGTGTATAGGAGGGGGAATCCGTGGCGATACGAACTTCGAAGAAGGGATTAGGTGATTACCCGCTTCGTCGCAGGCGTCGGGACGCACGTCCTCCCACCACGCTAAGAAAAGCGTGTATAGGTGGTCGTTTTGTCTCGACAAATGCGTTGAAACGGGTTCTCGAAGTTTTAGGGTTTAGGAGTTATACCTTGGCGGGGTTGTAGAGGTTGGCACGTGGATCGAGGAGAGAGGCATTTATTATTTATTATTATTATTATTAACTAACTAGATTTAATTATAATTTAATTTTAATTAATTAAAATTAATATACAATTAATTCATTAATAATTAATATTAATTAAACACGATTAACCTTAATTAATCATGATTAACTAAATACTAATTTTAATTTATTATTAATTGTAATTCATATTTAATTAATTATTATTAATTTATAACTAAAATTAGTTAATTAATAATAATTATAATAATAGTAATAATAATAATAATAGTATAAATAATAAAATAATAAACAAAGTAATAAATAAATAAATAAAAAGACCTCTCCCTCTCTTACTCTCTGTTTCGGCCAAGTGCAGGCCGAAGAAGCACGCTATGGGGGGGCGACGGGTAGAGATGATCGGGAGGAGTTCGGCCAGGTAGGTGGATCTCTCTCTCTCTCTCTCTCTCTCTCTCTCTCTCTCTCTCCCTCTCTCTCTCTCGGCTTGGGAAGAAGGCACGGCACAGTGAAACAGATGAGGAGTTCGGGAATGGGATCGGAGCCGGGTTTGGATCGGGACGTCGAGAGGCGGCTTCGGCTGGGTAGAGTACTCTCCTTTCTTTCTCTCTTTCTTCCTCTCTCTCTCTCTCTCTCTCTCTCTCTCTCTCTCTGGACGGAGGGGATCGGGAGGAAGCCTGACGGGAAGAGGCGAGCTTGGGGCTTGGTTTTGGCGTCGGCACAGAGAGCTGGGGTCGGGTGGAGAGGAGAAAGTAGCAAAAGGAAATGGAGTTTCGGCTGTGGCTTGGAGTCGAGAGCAGCGAGAGAAGTATCCATTCCTTCGCTATTTAACGACCTCTGTGGACGCTCGATCGAGGCCGGTTCTAAGCACAAATCACGGGATGCGACTCGAACAGCGCCGAATCGGCGTGATTCAGGCAAGGATTCGAGGCAGAATTCGTGGATCCGCCGGGCGCAGGGTATGTATGCAAGATTTTCATTTGAGCTTTCTTTCTCCCTTTTGTTCCTTTGGTTATTGTCCAGAGGTCAACAGTGCCATACCTTTCAAAAGCAACCAAAGCAAGGCAAGTATACAAGTGACCCAATACTTTAAAGAGAGAACTTCTATGGAAGTCTTTGTTATCAAAATCTCTCATGTTCCTTTGCCAGTTCAGCCAAACAGATACTAACGATAGTGATCTTATGCTCACGCTGGTAGAAGAAGTGCTCAACGAAATTATTCAAACAGACAAGGCGTAGAGCATGAACAGAAATAAAGCTATATTTAAGACCGTAAACAAAAAAAAGAACAAAATGCAATACCCCATTTCCTCTTCCTCTTCCACGAGCCCTGCTGCTTTGATTGGTACCTGAAACAGCTCCACTTGGCTGGACCTATACTAATTTAATATTAGAAACTTCACTGTATAAATAGAACACATGTAAACGGAAAGGTCAAGCTCAACAAATAGAGTGCTATACAATTAAAACCCTGTAAAAAAGATTAAACATTTACTTCCGTATAATTGGAATCAAGGATAAAAAACAAGTCTCTATATTATTTTAGTTGTACGAAATTGTTTCCAAATAACTAAAAGTGAAGTCCAATGGCGGGTGAGAAATATGTTACTTCATGTAAACCACCTCAATATCATTTTTAAATAACCTTCTTTTCATTAGTTGGGAACAAGTAAATTATTTGTTTTGGGCGCAAGGAGGGGCACTTCACATATAAATTTTGACTTTTGATTTTATGATTTTATTCTAAAACCAGTACACAGAAAATCCTTGCAACTGTTTGAAGAAGTTACCTTGGCACAGCAAGAATTATTCCTCTTTCTATCTGATAACAATAAGAGAATTGCTATCAATATTTACTGCAGTGCATCTTTAAATTGATTTCACACACCTAAGCTTACAAGATCCCGATTGTATGGCATACCGGATAGCTGAAAAATAAATAAATAAAAACCCCACCTAAAGGTAATAAGTTATATTGATCAAAAGGACCCATATTTATAGACAATAAATTAGAAGGTCAATGTTGACCCCTACTTCGAAATACTCGCAAAAAGAGGCAAAATCGGTGATTCAAGCAAAGCGCACATCGATGCGGCGCATCACTTAACAGTCAAACGACCTCCAATCGCCAAACAGATTGCGCCATTGCGATCGAAGCATTGAATTCACCTAATTGGGAACCCCTCACAATCAAATCAGACGAGATCGATTAAAGGGGGATGACCGACACCCGAAATTGATGCCCGACAATACCCAAACTACATCCGATCGCAAAATGGATTGTGCCATTGCGATCGAAACGTCGTCAATACCCCAAAATTACTGTCAATTTGTCCAATAAAAATTGTTCAGAGAAAATAACGCGCATTCCGAGACAACAATGCACAATTTGAGGAAATCGACACGAGACGTCATTCAAACGACCACCGATCGCAAAACAGACTGCACCATTATGATCGGAACATCGACAATACCCAAACAAAATGTAATTTTGCCCAATAAAATTCACTCGGACGAATCAACGCTTTTCTCGAGGTGAAAGATGCATAGATTTCAAGACAACACGTAAACCGAAGTAAAGCTACTGTTTTAATTTCTATTATTCAATAATAATAATAACATTTGTGTTATTATTATTACTATTATCATTTATAATAATAGAAATTAAATTTTAAATAAAATTTCTATGCCTTGTATTTGTTGAACTGCTCAAGTCTCCAGAAATCTTGCAAAAATGCCGCTGAAATCCTGCAACACCATCTTCTTCCGTAAATCCCGCAACTAGATCTGCCTCAATCGAGCGTCCCGAGCATCATTAGATATCACAACCTTTACCTCACCAAAATCCATCTAGCTTACCACAGCCCATTATCAGCCCATTTACTCAAATCCTCACAACCTGCCAACACTCCAACAGCAAGCCCACTAAATCTAAATCCCATATAAATCAGCCCAACAACAAATTCACTCTGTTAACTCAATCAAAATCCGAACATAAGGTTTTTTCTTCTTTGTTTGTCCTTATTGTTAGCATTAATCGTCACTGATAGTTAGTGCAGTTAATGTTATTACCATTTTTATTAACTAGTCTTTATTTATGTTATTGTTACTGTTAACTAAAATAATAATAATAATAAATAAATAATAATATAAAAAAAAGAAAAAGATGAAAAGAAAAAAAAGGCACTTGTGCATTTTCTCGTCGCCATCGACACCATCGTAGTCGACTTTCTAAGCTAAGGTATAATGCCCCTTAGCATAAAAATCCCTCCAAGTCCTATTTTCGACGTTTGCGGTGCGTCGAAAGGCCCCTATGCATACTTTTCTTGGCCTCGTGGGAGAGAACCCAGTGCGATGCTTGCAGCAAGGTAGGCAAGCCTTATGCACGCTTTTGTTAGCGTGACAAGGTAAAAAGAAATAAGTACTTATGTTTGTCTCAATGCCTGTGGGGAAAAACTGCATCTTCAAATAAATACCCCTAAGAACCATGCACACCTTTCTTGGCATGATGGGATTGAACTCTACGACAGCACTGTCACCTGACACCGATCGTGCACGTCTTTCTTGATGTGGCGGGTAAGCGATGACTCCTGGAATTTTTCCTAAACAGGGAAGATGCTGGGAGACCACCAAAAATTGCACTGACAGGGGACTTGATTTGAAATCAAATGAACCGCAGGGAACCGAACTTTAATTTGACAAATTCACGATAAAATTTGAAATGCTAATTAATAATTTAAAGCATTTAAATAAATATCATGCAAGCAAATAGAAGAACCATGATGAACAAACTCTCAAGGCATACAAATGATGATCAATGAACTAAAGCATTCAAGAGAATACCAATTGACGAACATGAAACTCGTGGTGGACGGAATTTCCAATATTTGAAACACCTAGTAATTCATACACGAGCAAAACATAAGGGTGGAAATAAGAGTTGTGCAGCCAATACATGCACGAAGAATGAAGCACATTCATAAACAAAGAAAGAGAGCTATCACGAAGAAATATCCTACCCACTATCAACAACATGTTAATCAACACTAATTCTCTTGTAAAATAATGTGATAGGAAATACTTGAGTTCGCAAGTAACCCTAATGGGAAATACTTGAGTTTGCAAGAAAAACTAACAATAATCGGTAAAACAGCGAGAAAACGGAAGAAAATATGGTGGAAAAAACAATCAAACGATAGATAGTCTTATAGAAAGCAAAGCAAAACAAGAAGGAAACAAAGATACAATTGATCCTCAATTCAAGAGAAGGATCGTTCTCTCCAAATCTCTAGATGATGAATCTAGATCCCAAAACTCTAAGATAACTCCAAGGGAATAACTCAAATCATGCCTGCCTTAAACCTAACCTCTCATGTTCTTTAAATACAATCCTTCCTAATACAAAGCTTCCTGATATAAATTAATTTCAAATCGCCCTCCTCTTGCTTAAACCACCCTCCCTCTCTCTCCTATTGCTACCCAAGGCGGTGGGGCCCATTTGATTAGGTAGTGGGGTTTAGAGCAGGCAGCTTAGTCGACTTCCTTTATGTCTGAATTGACCCCTCCTGGGCCGGTATGGGCTGAGGCGTAACAATAACCCCTTCCCAAAGAACCACCTTGTCCTTAAAATGAAAATTGGGAAACTGATGTTTCACCCTCTAATAGGGTTCCCACATGGCATTATAGTCCATAAGGTTTTTCTACTTGATTAGCACTTCTTTAGCTCCATCTCCTTTCTGGCGAACCCCCATCAACTCTAAGGGTTCCATAATCACCTCTAAATCCTTAGTGAGTGTCACCGGTAACTCCGGACTAGCTGTATAATCTCCAATGGCCCTTCTCAATTGGGATAGATGGAAAACCAGATGTATAGTTGATGTTGGTGGTAATTTCATGTAGTATGCTACCACCCCCATTTTCTCCAATACCTCATAAGATCCAAAGTACATTGGAGTCAGCTTCTCATTCCTCTTATTGGCGACTATCTTCTGCCTGTACGGTGGTCTGAGCTTCAAGAACACCCTCTCCCCCAAGTCAAATTGGACATCCTTCCTAAGGCCATCAGCTTGTTTCTTCATAATCTGTTGGGCACTTACAAGATTCCTCTTTAACTCTTCTAACACTCTATCCCTCTCCTCCAAATACTTCTCCACTGAAGAAACTGAAGTAATGCTGCTCCCAAAGTGTACCAAGTGGAGTGGATCTTTTCCATAAAACACCTTGAATGGGGTCATCTGAGAAGCAGAATGATAAGAGGTATTGTACTAGTACTCAGCTCATGATAGCCACTTGACCCAAAACCTGGGTGTCTCGGACACAAAGCACCTAAGGTAAGTCTCCAAGCTTCTATTGACCCCTTCTATTTGGTCATCTGTCTGTGGGTGGTAAGCGGTGATCCTCTTTAGGACAGTCACTGCAACCTGAACAATTCTCTCAAAAAATGACTGAGGAACACCTTATTTCTATCTGACATGATTGCCTCTGGTACCCCGTGCTATCTGCCACCTCTCTGATGAAAGTTGAAGCCACTGTCACTGCGGTGTACGGATGTCGGAGGGGAATAAAATGAGCGTACTTGCTCAATCTATCTACCACCACCAGAAACACCATGAAGCCTTCTGAATGGGGCAGCCTATCTATGAAGTCCATAGATGTCTCCTTCCATACCCGTCCTGGTAACGCCAATGGTTGTAGTAGTCCCCCTGGTGACATAGCCAGGTATTTGTTCCTCTAACAAATCTCACACCTTGTCACCATCTCCTCAACATCTCTATGCATTCCCTTCCAGTAAAACTCTGTCGCTAATCTCCTGTAGGTCTTTTATACCCCTGAATGGGCCCTAACCGCATTCCATGAAATTCCTGGAGTAAGTTTGGGATGTGGATGGAGGTCCTAGGCATCACGAACCTCACTTGATACAGCAGTCTGTCCCCCTCAACTGAGTACTCTGGGTGGCTACCACCTGCCATCAATAATGCCATCTTAATCTTCCCCAACTCCTCATCCCTAGAGCTCTCCTCCTTAGTGACCTCCCAATCCAGCATCAAAGGAACAAACACTGCCATTATCTGTAGCTCTCCCATACATATGGACAACGCATCTTCCGTCTGTTCTCACCTCCTAGTTTGTACTGGATTTCAAAATCACACCCCAACAACTTTGGCATCCATCTCTGATGCTCTTAGTCACCATCCGTTGTTCCAACAAGTATTTCAGGCTCCTCTGATCTATTCTGACAAAGAAATGCCAACCTAACAGGTAGGGTCGCCACTTCTGGATGGCTAAAATGATAGCCATCAACTTCCTCTCATAGACTGATTTCAGCCTAGCTCTGGCTACCAACACTTGGCTAAAGTAGGCAATGGGTCGCCTATCCTGCATGAGTACTGCCCCCAATCCGTATCCTGAACCGTCTGTCTCCACTATGAAGGCCTGATTGAAGTCTGGTAGAGCTAAACAAAGTACTGTGGTCATAGCCTTCTTTAGCTTCTCAAATGCTGTTGTCACTGCCTCTCCTCATAGGAATTCATCTTTCTTCAACTGCTCTATTAGTAGCTATGCTATAGTATTGTACCCCTTAATGAATTTGCTGTAATTTCCTATCAACCCTAAGAATCCTCTCAACTCCTTCAAATTCTTAGGTAAGGGCCATCTCAACATAGCCTCCACATTTGACTAATCAGCCGCAACCCCTTCCTTGGACACGATAGGACCCAAGTACTCCACACTGGTTTGGGAAAAACAACACTTCTTCAGGTTGGCCCTCAGCTGATGCTCCTGTAAAACTCCCAATACCAACTTCAAAGGCTTTAGATGCTCCTCAGTTCTGCTGTACACCAAGATGTCATCAAAAAACACCAGCAAAAACTTCCGGAGGTACTGTCTGAACACCCTATTCATTAATGACTGGAAAGTAGCAGGGGCGTTGGTCAGCCCAAATGGCATAACGAGAAACTCATAATGCCTATCGTTTGTCTGAAATGCTGTCTTTGATATGTCTTCCTCCCTCATCTGGATCTGATGGTATTCCGACTTCAAATCCAATTTAGAGAACATCACTGCTCTATATAGTTCATCCAAAAGCTCGTCAATCACCAGAATGGAAAATTTATCCGGTAGTCTCCTTATTTAACGCCATGTAATCCACACAAAACCTCCAGCTCCCATCCCTCTTTTTGACCAGTAACAGCAAGCTAGAGAAAGAACTTACACTTGGTCTGATGATCCCAACCTCCAACAAACCCTAATCAACTTCTCAATTTCATCCTTCTGAATCTGGGGGTAGCAGTAGGGTCGTACACTAATTGATGACACCCCCTACTTTAAAAAAATTGCATGCTCCTATTCTCTGAGTGGTGGTAACCCTTGAGATGGCTGGAACACCTCACTGAAATGTTGTATGACTGGTTGCACTACAAGAGGAATGTCCCCTCTTCCCCCACACTAACCCTCTCCAATCATTGCAGTTCTATCAAATATCCACCTCCAACCTCCTGTATGATTCTGATTATGGACTTGAGAGACACTCCCGCTTTAGGCAGCCCGGCATCTCCCTGTATTTCTATTCTCCTTCCCCCCACCACCAATTCCAGTCTCAGTGCTCCCCAATTCATCTTGGTCTCCTCAAAGGTTTGCAACCATTTCATCCCCAAGATGACATACGTACTCCCCAATTCCAAGGGAAGAAAATCCACCCTCACCTGCATCCCCTGAATGCTCAACACCACTCTCCTACAAACTCCTCTACCCATTTATATTTTTCCGGTGCCCATCATCACCCTATACCTTCTTGTGTCCACAAGTTTCACCCCCAATTGATCAACAATTTGGGTGGAGATGAAATTATTGGTGTGTGCTCCGAAAATTCGGCCCCGGCCTCCGCCCGCTAGCTTTTCTTTTCGGCGAGGGAGTTTTAACAGAATAAGTTACGAGGTAAATTCTCGAATGCATATGGGTTTGTAGATAAGACACTACCCAGAGATTTCGCCCTCATTTTGCGAGGACGTTATGATCTGAGTTCTGGTTTCCAATAGGCGCAAGCCCCTATAGTTAATTACCCCTCCCGATCACGAGAGATAACTTTCGATCAAGGCTAGTCGTCGATCAGATATGTTGTATCCATATATACTTAAGATCAGGCATATAGTAGCAGCAATAGACATTGGTATTTGGAATTTGAAGGATATGGATGATATGAAAGATTTAATATTTAAAAATGAAAATTTCACCATCTAGCACTTAAAGCGGATGGTAGGGGAATAGATGATGGGCCCGATTAAGATCCCATGGTTCCGTTGTCCCGGGCCATCGTGGTCCCTAGTCTAATTAGTCAGAGGAGGTAGTCGACCCAACCTGATAGAAGAATCCTTGTCGGCAGCCATAGGTTGCTTTGTCCAAGGGGACCTTGTAGACCTGGGTTGAATGTTTGTCTAAGGGGAGAATTTTAAATCCACCTTAGCTAACAGAGAGCTTTGGGCCCTATCAATCATATCCTATTGATTCATATCTCAAGGATTTGATGCCAATAAGGAACGTAACGACGCTGGCCATAACCGGTATTTCGTGGTGCCATTTGGTGGCAAAACCACTCGGTTCAGAGGGCCCCGGGTCATAACCGTTTATCCTGCGGTGCCATTTGGCGGCAAACCGCCGGTCAGAGGACACGTACCACATCCTTACTGGCAGGAGACTGTTTTGAGAATGGATCCTAGTGATATTTTCGACTAGGCATTTAGCTCTTTGTGAGCTAGAGTAGTTTTTATTTTGTCCACCTCGGCAAACTATTGCGGATGACGGAAGAATTTTGCTTTAAGTGGGTTGATGGATTTATTTCATTTTAAATATTTTTGGGATTTTTAAGATTTTGAGATTTTTTTCGGATTTTGGGTTTTTGTGGGTATTTGAGTGGAGCTTTGGATTAAATGAAGCTTTGAATTTCGTAGGTATTTGAGTGGAATTTGAAATATTTGAAATTAACCCCTCCGGTTGAGATAAACATTCAACACGGCCATCATCGGGGTGTTAGGGGTTATTTCCCTTTAAAGCTTGAACCTTATCAACTCTATCTGGCTGTCGACATAGGATCGGGTTTCGTAGGCTTTATGCCTTTGAGAGTGAATTCTCTTGATTTTAGGCTTTGAAAGCCTAATATGAATGTATTAAAAAAAATATTCTAGTCACCACGGCCACATTTTTGTTTGTTAGTTCGAACCTTGTCGACTCCTATTGATCTGTATAAGAGGATCGGGCTCGAACTTGAATTCACTTATTGACTCGTACAGCATCCCTAGACGTAACGTGCGTACCAATAACATGCTCGCAAGGGCCAATGCGAGTGTTTGGGGGCATTTCGTAATTAAACCTTGTCGACTCCTTTTTACCCGCTAAGGAGGATCGGGTTTGAAATTTGATAACCCACGCAGCATCCCTAGACGTCACGTGTGTACCAATAATACGTTCGCCGGGGCCCATGCGGGTTAAGATTGCATTTTTCAATTTAGTGTACCTATGTGTAAACAAATTATAGTGCACGTGCAGGGGTACTTTAAAATACTTGTAGACGCCTTCTGTCTGCTTGTACGGAAGTTGCAGATCAGGTGGCATGGAGTAGCAGCTTCTGGATCAGTTGTTTGCTACATTATACAGGTAGACTGTCGTGCATTATTTGTTGATTTTTGTAGGCGGGTCATAGTGCACTAACTAATCTCCTGCTTTAAGTCGTAAGAGATTGCACTTATTGAAGTTCTTCTGTATTTGCTTGAGAATATTATTTTGTGGATATGATAGGTTCTCTACAGTAATTTGTAGATATTTATATTTGCCACTATCGATCTCTTTTGCTTGTGGAAACTTATGCATCTTTTCATAGATAACCTACCGTGGGTATATCTATGTTCATAAATGACCCATTACTTATGCAACCTGATTATTATCAGTGATTGCAGGGATTGATATATCACTTGTACACTAGCTCTTGATATTTGCAAAGAATTGTAGTGTGTTTACTTAGAGCCATGTGACACCGTCTGTAAGAAACTTATGATTATCTTATGCTTCTCAAATCAACTTTGAATCTTTATTCATGCATGCTTTATGGATATATTATCCTTGAAAGTGGCTTCTCAACAATCATTATCCATTGATATTTAAATCTTACTTGGCAAGAAGGCTTTGAAATATTTTTAAGAAAACCATACACTACTAGTTGTAGGCATATTTCCATGTTCCTCATTTAGTCATTGTAAGCATATCACTTTGATTGAATGACTTAAGCCACATCAATTTCACCACTCCTTGTTCATATGGTAATTTTCATTTGGGTGAATATGATCGTTCCTCTATGATTGTGCATCTATTATTCGGAGGTCCAATCCATCACTTAGTGATTTGTGTCATGCTTCTCTATGTGAATTCTCCATTTGATTTTGATTGAGAATCCATGAATATCAAATAATGTCTGTATATCACAAATGACTTTTATTGTTTGATTATATTTTTATTTGATTTTTGCTTGCATGAGTTATCGATATGTCATGCCTATTGATAAACAACACATTGTATGTTGGTATTTGCATTCTTGAAGACCTTGAATATTTGTGTAAAATCATATTCTTCGAACGTTGATTGATCATCATCATTGGAAGGGATATCATACATTGCATCATGTGCATTTACCCTTCATTTGTATGCACTTAAGACTTAATTCTCATGAGTCTTATCTTGTTCAATTCATTGATATTCATTTGAATGCCTTGCCTCATCATTCATTTGAGTTCAAATTTATTCACCTTAAGCTCATTATCATTTGTTCCAAGTGCAAGTTCAAACCACAAGTGTCTAGCTCGGGTCTAGAGTGCAAGTTCAAGTCTAAGTTGAGACTTCTTGTACCAAGTCCATTTAGGTTCAATTTTTGTCTTGAGTTCAATATGCCGGTTCTATTCAAGTCCAAGATGAGTCCAAATACAAGTTCTTCATTGTCTTTGAAGTTCATATCCTTCCTCTTTATTCAAGTTATGGTTCAAGTTGCAAATTCAAGTCCAACTTGAGTTTAAACTCAAGTGTAGTTTCTTTATAGCTTATTTAAGTTCAAGCCCCTTTTTCGTCATTTGATTTGAGTTCTGAGCACAGTTTCAAGTCCTTGGATCTTCGATCGAAATTTCGACAGCCTCCCGGCGTCTCCCCCATTTAGGGGAAAAACCAAGAGAGCGCCTACCCGCCACGTCAACAAAGACGTGCACGGTTGGTGTTTGTGAGACACCACGGCAGTGATTTTTTTTTTCTCCCACCACACCAACAAAGGCGTGTATGGGGTTTTTTTTTTAAAAGCATTTTATGAAAAAGGGCAGTTTGCTTTCCCCCCGCTCGGGGGTACTTATAAGTGACCCAGCTTCGTCGTACGTGCCGCACCGGGGTCCCACCCCACCACGCGCAACAAAGGCGTACTTGGGGCGGTTTTCCGGTCTGCCACGAACATTGAAGTAGAGTTTTGAGTTTAGAAAAATTCGTACCTTCGCCAGACTGTCGGTGTTGGCACGTGGATCGAGGGGTCACTCGCCTACCTCGTCGTAGGTGTCGCACCGGGGTCCCATCCCACCACGCACACCAAAGGCGTGCTTGGGGCGGTTTTTCGGTCCGACACAGAAGCCGAGGAAGGAGAGGGAAGGGGATTTTTTTTACTTATTTATTAATAATTATAATTAATTAAAAGTTATTATAATTAATTAAGATAATTAATTATAAATAACTTTAACTAATTATAAATAATTAATACTAATTAATCTTTAATTAAAAAATACTAATTAATTAATATTAATTTAAATTAAGGTTAATTATAATTAATTTCTTAAAATTAATTATAATTATTTATAATAATTATAATTAATTTAATAATTTCAATTAATTAAAATTATATATAATTAATTAAAATAATTTTTTAATTAAAATAATTTTTAATTTAAAACTAATTAAAATTAACTAATAATTATTATTAATTTTGATTAAAATTAATCAATAGTAATTTTAATCAAAACTATATATGCTCTCTCCATTTCCTCCCTCTACAGCTCGGCGAATTCACTGGATTTGGCGGAAGAAGGGCACGGAAGGGAGAAAGTTACCTTCACAACCCAAGCTCCTGTTGTTGCTTGAGATCAAAATGTCGGAACTTCCAAACCGAAAGGAAGGGAAGGTCGGAGCGAAGTCGGACAGGGGAGGCGGGTCTCGGCTCCAGGTAGGGAGAAGAAGATCTCTCTCTCTCTCTCTCTCTCTCTCTCTCTCTCTCTGTGGAGGAGTCAGTATGAGAGGGGAGATCGGGAGGTTGGGTGCAGCAATCGGACAAGGAGGAGAGGAGTCAGGATTGAGCTGAGGGAAGGAGCTCTGCGTGCGTGGAAGAAGTGCCGTATGAGAGCCCAATCGTTTGGCTCTTATAGAAGTTTGGAGAGAGAGGAGATTGAGGCTGTCATCGCGAGATTCATGGGGAAGCGACGCGAACGGGACCGAACAGGTACGAAGTTACGGGATTTCTGTTTGAGTTCGGCGGGATTTCAGCGAAAAATCGGGATGGGCTTCGGCTACCATAGGTAATGATTTTAGGCTTTTTTTTATTTCTCTATTTTTGTTTCAATGGCATGCTTAATCGACGATGCCCCATTGAAGTACATTTCCCAGAACGGTAGCTTTTCGCTCTCCTCGACCTGCATTATTTACTCATCGGGCAAATCATCATTGAGTGGAGAGTCAGCTGGGATTGGATGTGCAGCAAGAAAATCTGTCAAGGCTTGTCCTTTTACTGCCTTTTGTGGCATGTATGTGATATCAAACTGTAATAATAATACTGCCCACCTAGCCAGACAACCTGTCAACGCTGGTCTTATCATCAAAAACTTCAGCGGATCGATCTTTGATATCAGTGTGATTTTGTGGGATAGCATGTAGTGGCGGAGTTTCTGAACTGCAAAAATCAGCGTCAAACAATGCTTTTCAATAGGAGAATAACGGCTTTCTGCACCAATCAACCTTCGACTGATGTAGTAAAGCACATTTTCCTTCCCTTTTTCATTATTTTGGGTCAATAGTGCTCCAAGGAACTCTTCTAGTGTTGCCGTATACAGTATAAGAGGCTTTCCCAGAATTGGCGCTGCTAGAATGGGAGGATTTAACAAATATTTTTTGATACTATCAAATGCTTCATGGCATTCTGCGTCCCATTTGAAACGGACATCTGTCTTCATTAGCTTTGAAAATGGCTGGCACCTACCCGATAGATTTGATATGAATCTCCGAATGAAAGTTAGTTGTCCTTGCAGTGAGCGAAGCTGTCGAAGGTTCTTTGGAGGTGGCATCTCCATGATTGCCTTAATCTTGTTGGGGTCAACTTCGATACCTCGATGACGGATAAAATACCCCAAAAATTTGCTAGAAGATACTCCAAAAGCACATTTGAGATGATTCATTTTTAGATCATACTTTCTGAACCTTTCAAATACAATCCTCAAGTCATCTAGGTGATTTCTTCGATCCATGCTCTTGACAACAAGGTCGTCCACATAGCTCTCGACCTTTTAATGTATAAGATCATCAAATATATGAGTCATCGCCCGCTGATAGGTGGAGCCAGCATTTTTCAAGCCAAAGGGCATGACCGTATAGAAGAATATGCAAATGGGCATTCTGAAAGATGTGTGTTTTTCATCTTCAGAGACCATTTTGATTTGATTATAGCCCGATGATCCATCCATAAACGAGAACATATCATAGTTGGAAGTGTTGTCCACTAGAAGTTCGGATACAGGAAGTGGAAAGTCATCTTTTGGGCATGCCTTGTTGAGGTCCCTAAAGTCAATGCAGACACGAATCTACCCGTTCTTCTTCTTAACAGGGACGATATTGGCGATCCAATCAATATACTTTTCTTCTCGTATGAAGCCTGCTTCTATGAGCTTCTTGGTTTTAGCAATCACTTGTTCTTCAATCTCCAATCTCATTCTCCTTAGAGCTTGCTTGACGGGTGCTACATCCGGTTTGATTGCTAATATGTGAACCGCTACATCAAGGAATAAGCCAGGCATCTCAGCATATGTCCAGGCAAAGCAATTCCTGAATTCACAGAGAAGTTGTTTTATTTCTTCTATTTGTTCTTCAGGTAGGAGAGAACTAATGAAGGTTGGGTAAGGGTCTTCCTCAGTCTGAGAAGATATAATTGAAAAATGATGGGATTTCTTGGAGGATTCTTCAAGATGCCAACCATCAAAAATATTGTTTGTAAGGATCCTCTTTTGATGAATTTCTTTAATGGTGGATCTCTAGGGTTACACACTAGATGTCACATCATTCTTTGAATATTTTTTTTTCTAGAGATGTGCGTCTCTATATTTATTTTCACTTATGTCGGGACCTTTCGGCTGTGGATTCTTGGATATGCATCCAAGTGTCACACCCTGATGCTCACCGTACATATCTTGATTCTTTACTTGTTTTACCATCATAATAGATGGTTATTTTTAGCTCTATCGGGACCTTTTAGTGATGGATCTTTGGACATAAGGACCAAATGTCACATCCTGATGTTCACCGTACAGAGCTCAATATCATCATTATTTTTTTTGCTGTTACTATAGCATTTAGACGAGACTAGCTAAAGATGGAAAGAGAAACCAATCTCCAGCGGAGTCGCCAGAAATCTGTGGGCTCCGAAAATTCGACCCCGGCCTCCGCCCGCTCGCTTTTCTTTTTGGCGAGGGAGTTTTAACATAATAAGTTCCAAGGTAAATTTTGGAAGGCAGATGGGTTTGTAAATAAGACACTACCCAGAGATTTCGCCCACATTTTGCGAGGACTTTATGATCTGAGTTCTGGTTTCCTATAGGCACAAGCCCCTATAGTTAATTACCCCTCCTGATCACGAGAGAGAATTTTTTATTAAGGCTAGTCGTCGATCAGATATGTTGAATACATAAATACGTAGTATCAGGCATGTAGTAGCAGCAATAGACATTGGTATTTGGAAGGATCTGGATGACTTGAAAGATTTAATATTTAAAAATGGAAATTTCAACATCTAGCACTTAAAGCAGCTGGTGGGGGAATGGATGATGGCCCCGATCAAGATCCCATGGTTCCGTCGTCCCAGGCCATCGTGGTCCCTGGTCTACTTAGTCAGAGGAGGTAGTCGACCCAACCTGACAGAAGGATCCTTGTCAGCAGCCATGAGTTGCTTCGTCCAAGGGGACCTTGTAGACCTGGGTTGAATGTTTGTCTAAGAGGACAATTTTAAATCCACCTTAGCTAACAGAGGGCTTTGTGCCCTATCAATCATATCCTATTGATTCATATCTCAAGGATTTGATGCCAATAAGGAACGTAACGGTGCTGGCCATAACCAGTATTTTGTGGTGCAATTTGGCAGCAAAACTACTCGGTTCAGAGGCCCCGGGTCATAACTATTTATCCTGGGGTGCCATTTGGTGGCAAACCGCCGGTCAGAGGACACGTACCAGATCATTACTAGCAGGAGACTATTTTGAGAATGGATCCTAGTGATATTTTCGACTAGGCATTTGGCTCTTTGTGAGCTTGTGTAGTTTTTATTTTGTCCACCTAGGCAAACTATTACGGATGACGGAAGAATTTTGCTTTAAGTTGGTTGATGGATTTATTTCATTTTAAATATTTTTGGGATTTTTAGGATTTTGAGATTTTTTTCGGATTTTGGGTTTTTGTGGGTATTTGAGTGGAGCTTTGGATTAAATGGAGCTTTGAATTTCGTAGGTATTTGAGTGGAATTTGAAATATTTTGAATTAACCCCTCCGGTTGAGATAAACATTCAACACGGTCATCATCGAGGTGTTAGGAGTAATTTCCATTTAAAGCTTGAACCTTGTCGACTCTATCTAGCTGTCGACATAGGATCGGGTTTCGTAGACTTTATGCCTTTGAGAGTGAATTCTCTTGATTTTAGGCTTTGAAAGCCTAATACGAATGTATTAAAACAAATATTCTGGTCGCCACGGCCACATATTTGTTTGTTGGTTCGAACCTTGTCGACTCCTATTGATCTGTATAAGGATCGGGCTCGAACTTAAATTCACTTACTCACCCGCACAGCATCCCTAGATGTCACGTGTGTACTAATAACACACTCGCCGGGGCCATGCGGGTGTTTGGGGGCATTTCGTAATTAAAGCTTGTCGACACCTTTTAACCTACTAAGGAGGATCGGGTTTAAAACTTGATAACCCGCGCAGCATCCCTAGACGTCACGTGTGTACCAATAACACGCTCGTCGGGGCCCATGAGGGTTAAGATTACATTTTCCCCATTAGTGTACCTATGTGTATACAAATTACAATGCACGTGCATGGGTACTTTAAAATATTTGTAGACGTCTTCTGTCTGCTTGTACGGAGGTTGCAGATCCGGTGGCATGGAGTTGCAGCTTCTGGATCAGTTGTTTGCTACTTTGTACAGGTAGACTGTCGTGCACTATTTGTTGATTTTTGTAGGCAGATCAAAGTGCACTAACTAATCTTTTGCTTTAAGTCATAAGAGATTGCACTTATTGAAGTTATTCTGTATTTGCTTGAGAATAGTATTTGTGGATATGATAGGTTCTCTACAGTAATTTGTAGATATTTGTATTTGCCACTATCGATCTCTTTTGCTTGTGGGAACATATGCATCTTTTCATAGATAACCTACTGTGGGTATATCTATGTTCATAAATGACCCATTACTTATGCAACATGTTTATTATCAGTGATTGCAGGGGTTGATATATCTCTTGTACACTAGCTCTTGATATTTGCAAAGAATTGTAGTATGTTTACTTAGAGCCATGTGACATCGTCTGTATGAAACTTATGATTATCTTATGCTTCTCAAATCAACTTTGAATCTTTATTCATGCATGCTTTATGGATCTATTATCCTTGAAAGTGGCTTCTCAACAATCATTATCCATTGATATTTAAATCTTACTTGGCAAGAAGGCTTTGAAATATTTGTAGGAAAACCATACACTACTAGTTGAAGGCATATTTCCATGTTCCTCATTTAGTCATTGTAAGCATATCACTTTGATTGAATGACTTGAGCCACATCAATTTCACCACTCCTTGTTCATATGGTAATTTTCATTTGGGTGAATATGATCGTTCCTCTATGATTGTGCATCTATTATTCGGAGGTCCAATCCATCACTTAGTGATTTGTGTCATGCTTCTCTATGTGAATTCTCCATTTGATTTTGATTGAGAATCCATGAATATCAAATAATGTTTGTATATCACAAATGACTTTTATTGTTTGATTACATTTTTATTTGATTTTTGCTTGCATGAGTTATCGATTTGTCATGTCTATTAATAAACAACACATTGTATGTTGGTATTTGCATTCTTAAAGACCTTGAATATTTGTGAAAAATCATATTCTTAGAACGTTGATTGATCATCATCATTGGAAGGGATATCATACATTGCATCATGTGCATCTACCCTTCATTTGTATGCACTTAAGACTTAATTCTCATGAGTCTTATGTTGTTCAATTCATTGATATTCATTTGAATGCCTTGCCTCATCATTCATTTGAGTTCAAATTTATTCACCTTAAGCTCATTATCATTTGTTCCAAGTGCAAGTTCAAACCACAAGTGTCTAGCACGAGTCTAGAGTGCAAGTTCAAGTCTAAGTTGAGACTTCTAGTACCAAGTCCATTTAAGTTCAAGTTTTGTCTTGAGTTCAATATGCCGGTTCTATTCAAGTCCAAGATGAGTCCAAGTACAAGTTCTTCGTTGTCTTTCAAGTTCATATCCTTCCTCTTTATTCAAGTTATGGTTCAAGTTGCAAATTCAAGTCCAACTTGAGTTTAAACTCAAGTGTAGTTTCTTTATAGCTTATTTAAGTTCAAGATCCTTTTTAGTCATTTGATTTGAGTTATTAGCACAGTTCCAAGTCCTTGGATCTTCGATCCAAATTTCGGCAATCTCCCGGCGTCTCCCCCATTTAGGGGAAAAACTAAGAGGCCGCCTACCCGCCACGTCAACAAAGACGTGCACGGTTGGTGTTTGTAAGACACCACGGCAATGATTTTTTTTTCTCCGACCACGCGCAACAAAGGCGTGCAGGGGTTTTTTTTTTAAAAAGCGTTTAATGAAAAGGGGCAGTTTGCTTTCCCCCCGCTCGGGGTTACTTATAAGTGATCCCGCTTCGCAATACTTGCCGCACCGGGGTCCCACCCCACCACGCGCATCAAAGGCATGCTTGGGGCGGTTTTTCGATCCGCCAAGAATATTGAAGCAGAGTTTTAAGTTTAGAAGAATTCATACTTTCGCGGGATCGAGGGGTCACTCGCCTATCTCGTCGAAGGTGTCGCACCGGGGTCCCATCCCACCACGCGCACCAAAGGCATGCTTGGGGCTGTTTTCCGATCTGACACAAACGCCGAGGAAGGAGAGGGAAGGGGATTTTTTTTTACTTATTTATTAATAATTATAATTAATTAAAAGTAATTATAATTAATTAAGATAATTAATTATAAATAATTTTAACTAATTATAATTAATTAATGTTAATTAATCTTTAATTAAAAAATACTAATTAATTATAATTAATATTAACTTTAATTAAGGATAATTATAATTAATTTATTAAAATTAATTATAATTATTTATAATAATTATAATTAATTTAATAATTTTAGTTAATTAAAATTAATTATAATTAATTCAAATATTTTTAATTAAAATTAATTAATAATTATTATTAATTATTTATGTAAAAAATTATTAAAATTATTAAAATTAATTATAATTAATTCAACCCATTGTTGACCTCTACCAATGAGGGAAGGAGCTGTGCGTGCATGGAAGATGTGCCGTGTGAGAGTCCAATCGGTTGGCTCTTATAGAAGTTTGGAGAGAGGCGATCGAGGCTGTCATCGCGAGATTCATGGGGAAGCGACGCAAACGGCGCCGAACAGGTATGAAGTTACGGGATTTCTGTTTGAGTTCGGCGGGATTTCAGCGGAAAATCGGGATGGGCTTCAGCTACCACAGGTAATGATTTTAGGCATTTTTTTATTTCTCTATTTTTGTTTCAATGGCAGAGGTCAACAATGGGTTGCCCCACTATCTATCAACACTACCACATCCCTATCAGCTATCTCTCCCTTCACCTTCATAGTGTGATTCAGAGTGAATCTCGCTACTGAGTTTAGAGAGACTTCTGCCACATTCAAATGCAACTTCACCTCCTCTTCCGTCTCTATCCTTCTTCCACCTCCCTCTTCAGCTTCCTCATCATCACAGACGATAAGAACCTAAAGAGTTCGGTCCTTACACCTATGACCTGACATGTACTTCTCATCACACCTGAAACACAACCCCTTATCCCGCTTCTCCTCTTTTCGTAACACATGCTCATCTTGATGCAATCAAAAATTTGGGAGAGGGACCCAAATTTTTTATCACAAAAAGATTACCTTTCTAAGAACAAAATAAAGACATAAAATGCTTAAAAGAACACAAATACTATAAACCACAACTTTATATAATAAAACGACTTACAAACTTTTGACTCCAACAAAATGACTTCACCAAAAACAGCCAACAATTTCACTAAAACAGCCAACAAAACAGCCAACAACTTCACTAAAACAGCCAACAAAACAGCCAACAACTTCACCAAAAACTAGAAGAAAGATACAGGTGGAGTGGCACTTGCGGATAGAAGAAAGAGATTAGGAGACGAGACGAGGGTTGGAAAGAGCCCGCAGGATTTTCATAGGAGGAGGGGAAGAAGATTGGAAAGAGCCCGCAGGATTTCCAAAAATAAAAAAAAAAACCTCTCAGATTTTTAAGCACTTAGCTCTCCAAAAATCAACTAACTCTTCTCAAAATACCTCATATATATAGGCCAAAGAGGGGGAACATAACAGCCAAAAGTTCCCAAGTTTCCATGTAGAAATGAAAAGCCAAGAGTCATTCCCGCTGAAATCCCAAGAGCCACCTTAAAAAATTCCAATGAACAAAGCCACGGAACCAGCCAGGACAGCACAAGCCGCGGTTTCAGCACAGGAAACCAGGCGGCAAACAATTCTCGGTCAACAAAGGGATGCCAAAACAGTAAAGAAAACAGCACCCGAAGAGGCACATCACACCCGAAGCAGCAGCAGCCCGTGAGAGACATTTCCAGAGAAGAAAAAGGCTGCAGCAACTCAATTTCAAGAAGAATGTGAAAGATCAAGTTCCACCCACCAAATCTTGCTCCCAACCTTAATTTTATAGCAAGACATCAGCTCATAATGAGCTACTTCTCCACTAGATATTAATGAGCTAGCACAACTAAAGTTTTAACTACTTAAGCTCAAACCGAAAACAGCCAATGCCTTCATGAAACCAACAAACATCTAAAGGACAAATGGAAGATGAAAGAACAGATAACATAAAAGGAGAGGGGGGAGATGAAAAGACACAAGGCAAGAAAATACAATAAAAACTCAACTTGTGTTGACCCCCCCCCCTTGCATACATCAAACTCCCCTACTTGAAGAACTCATCTCCCGATGAGTTGGCTTTTGTTTTCTTCCGAGGAGGCGAAGCCTGAGCATCCGGCTCTTGATGAATTATCTGCTGTTGATTTCCTTGAGGCGGTGCGTACAGATCATCCAATTCTTCGAGTTTTTCGCCAAATCTTTTTAGAATTTCTTCTTGTTCTTTTTCAAATTGTTGTTGTAGATACCTTTTGTATTTTTTGAATTTCTGATCACATAAGAACATGTTTTATTGCAGTTTGTAGAGACGATCTTGAAGTGGATCCGTTGAGTCACCTTCAGTAGGAATCCACCTGTCCAACGGGAGTGGGACATTAGGATCATGTTGCTCGCATTCTTCCAGAAATGATGCCATATTTTTTGGATTTTCCATTTTTGACTCAAAAATACAAGACTCAAATTACTCGATCTAAAGAAAAATCTAGACTCACAATTTCTTGACTTGACAAAACAAGACTTGACTTTGACAAACTCACAAGACTCAAATGTGACAAACTAAAACAAAACTTAGGACTACCTAAACTTGCTCTGATACCAAATTGATGCAATCAAAAATTTGGGAGAGGGACACAAATTTTTTATCACAAAAAGATTACCTTTCTAAGAACAAAATAAAGACATAAAATGCTTAAAAGAACACAAATACTATAAAACACAATTTTATATAATAAAACGACTTACAAACTTTTGACTCCAACAAAATGACTTCACCAAAAACAGCCAACAAAAACAGCCAACAACTTCACTAAAACAGCCAACAAAACAGCCAACAACTTCACTAAAACAGCCAACAAAACAGCCAACAACTTCACCAAAAACTAGAAGAAAGATACAGGTGGAGTGGCACTTGCGGATAGAAGAAAGAGATTAGGAGACGAGACGAGGGTTGGAAAGAGCCCGCAGGATTTCCATAGGAGGAGGGGAAGAAGATTGGAAAGAGCCCGAAGGATTTCCAAAAATAAAAAAAACCTCTCAAGTTTTTAAGCACTTAGCTCTCCAAAAATCAACTAACTCTTCTCAAAATACCTCATATATATAGGCCAAAGAGGGGGAACATAACAGCCAAAAGTTCCCAAGTTTCCATGTAGAAATGAAAAGCCAAGAGTCATTCCCGCTGAAATCCCAAGAGCCACCTTAAAAAATTCCAATGAACAAAGCCACGGAACCAGCCAGGACAGCACAAGCCGCGGTTTCAGCACAGGAAACCAGGCGGCAAACAATTCTCGATCAACAAAGGGATGCCAAAACAGTAAACAAAACAGCACCCGAAGAGGCACATCACACCCGAAGCAGCAGCAGCCCGTGAAAGACATTTCCAGAGAAGAAAAAGGCTGCAGCAACTCAATTTCAAGAAGAATGTGAAAGATCAAGTTCCACCCACCAAATCTTGCTCCCAACCTTAATTTTATAGCAAGACATCAGCTCATAATGAGCTACTTCTCCACTAGATATTAATGAGCTGGCACAACTAAAGTTTTAACTACTTAAGCTCAAACCGAAAACAGCCAATGCCTTCATGAAACCAACAAACATCTAAAGGACAAATGGAAGATGAAAGGACAGATAACATAAAAGGAGAGGGGGAAGATGAAAAGACACAAGGCAAGAAAATACAATAAAAACTCAACTTGTGTTGACCCCCCTTCCCCCCTTGCATACATCACATCTCCTCTCTAGAAAGTGGTTCTAGAGGTGGCATGTTGTCCTCCCCCTCTTGGATCTCCACTTCCGGATTTTTCCTCCCCCTAAACGGGCTTGGATTCCCTCCCATACCATGGTCGCTGATGGTCTCCCTTGCTTCCGATGTCATCAAATTGATCTTCACCTCTAATAATTTCTTCAACATCTCTTCCATCAAAGTGAACTTCCCTTCCAACCTTTCATTGTTGGAGGAGATTTGATTTTGAAAATCAAAGAATTTTCCCTCCAAATCCAATTTTAATTGCTCAATTTCGCCTTCCAACACTTTGACCTTCTTTCCGGTCATCTTTCTTCTCAAGGATCTCAAGAGAGCTTCTACAGGATGCAAAAAATCCGCTGAGATTTCCAAAATTCAGCCGCCGATGGTCCCAAGATGATGCTCTGATACCAATTTGATAGGAAATACTTGAGTTCGCAAGAATCCCCAAGGAAAATACTTGAGTTCGCAAGCAAATCTATCACTAATTGGTGAAAACAGCGAGAATAGTGCCAAAAACTAGGCGGAAAAATAGCCCCCAAACGATTGATTGCAATGAGAAAATCAAGCCAAACAACGACAAAGCAAGATACAAGTGATCCTCAATCTGAGAGGAGGATCATTCTCTCCCAAATCTCTAGAAAAGCAATCTAGAGCCCAAACACCCAAGAACTCAAGAGAACACAAATATTCAGGCATGAGAAAACTCCCTCAAACCAGCCTCCTTACTAATACAATTCATTTCTTAATTTCAAACATCTCACATTCAAATTTTCCCTCTCAAACTAGCCTCCCAAAACCCCTTCTCCCCATTGCTCCAAATGGGCGGCATCATTAAAGCCCCCCCCCCCCCCCCCCCCCCTCCCCCAAGTCCGCCTCTTGTAAAATTGAGCCAGTCGCTGGGGTAATTAACTATATAGGGGATTACACCTATAGGAAACGTGAACTCATATCATAAAGTCCTCGTAAAATGAGGGAGAAATCTCTAGGCAATGTCTTATCTAAAACCCAATCTACTTTCTGAAAATTTTCCTCGGAACTTACTCGTTAAAGTTTTCCTTGCCCACACAAAAAGAAAGGGGTTGTGGAGAGGCCGAAGCGCAAATTTTTGGAGCCCACAGGCACTACTGCTACTAATAGCAGTATAAAATACCAATAAATAGGGGAGTACAATCAAAACAACATAATCCTATAGTTGATGATTTCAAGATCACAAAACAGTTATAATTTCCCGGTTATTAATAATAGGCTACTAGTTGAATCAATATCAAGCGCACACATTTCATGAGCCTAGCAGCAGAATACTAGGCACTCTCAAGATTTCTGAGGGAGGAAATCAGGTTAATGAATATAATTGTTACTAAAACTTAACTGCAATATCAAAGTTATGCCATTAAATTATAAATGACAAATAGCAATGCCGTGTAATGAAAGAACGTCAAATATTATCAGCATATTTACATGTGTATGTGAGTTTGCATGTATGAGAGCGTTTAAATGTGCACACATGTTAAGCTAATAAATCTATGAACACATGTCAATTTATAAATTGTTTAAAATTTTACAAGAGGAATGAGTTACACCTTGTGATAACGTGTAGGTAGTGGCAATAGTGGTTCCTTTACCACAGCTGCCACCGTTGTCTTGGCTTCGAGTTCAGGTACCGATCGTTCAGATATAGGAAGTTTTGTTTTATCTTTTGGTGGCTTAATTTCCGTTGTGTTAGTGCTCTTTTCTAGTGATTCTGAGGACGGAAGCATAGAGGAGGTAAGCTGCATGAGATGATCTGGAGTCACAAAAGTAGCTAATGTTTCTGCTAGGTTTGAACAAGATGAGCCAACAGTAGGTGGTTTAGGCCCCATTTCAGTCAGGTTAGCCACGGAAATAGTAGAACCAATCTTATTACTGACAGCATTCAGAAAATTTTGTGCCAAAGGTGCACTTGTCTCCATGCTTGGGGTTAAAGAGGATGCTAGAGGAATTTTTCCACTTTGAATTGGTGTAGGAAGGTAATTTATAGGAATTTTATTTGAAACTAAACTTGAAGCCATCTCAGGGATTAATGAAGTGGCTTGGCTGGGAGGCACAGTTGATGTAAGAGTAGGGCCCAAACTATGGTTGCTGCTGACAGATGGAAATAAAGAAGGAAATTCTGTAAAATTTGGAGTCCCAGAAGATAAAGGGACATTCATGCCCTGAAATTGCAAAGCCTGCTGCATGGGAGGCATTGTCAGTCCAGGGGCTGGCCTGATTAAAGGAGGTTGCTGCAGATGAGGAAGACCTCCTGAGGGCGCGTAATATCCATGCCAATACATTGGCAAACCAAGACCAGAAACATTTGCCGGTGCTGGAGATGGAGTGGTACCCCAAGAACTGAAGCTTCCAATGGTTTGATATGTGGGGAAGTTGCCCTGAAAGGTAGGCTGCTGAAGGATCTGAGCAGTGTTGGAGGAAAGCTCGGGTGCAGTTCCACTTCCAAGAGAAGGAAGGTTTGCAGGCAAGCTTGGAGATGCAGTTGGAGGATGATGATAGTGCGACTGCATGAAATACATGTCAATAATTACTAAACTTACTTAAGTTCCATGAAATCCAACATTATAGTACCTGGATAATGGCAGGATCATTATGCATAGTTGCAGTTTGAGCAAGGGGTGAAGCCTTGACCTGTAAATCCTGGTAAATGTCCAATCTTCATAAATCAGAATACATAAAAATAAAAAATTATGAACACTCTCATGCGACAATTGTAGAACTTTACATTACATGGAAATGCCTAAACTGAATATGCCTTTTAGAAGGCACATGTCTGCACCACACGCTCAATCCAAGAACAGCTCAGGTAAAACAGTGAAAAGAACATATCTCGAGTAAGAGAATTGATACAAAATGACAATACCATTAGGCCCACGCTTCAATTGGTAAAATATTTTTTTATTAAATTCACGCTTCAATTGGTAAAGTATTTTTGTATTAAATTCAGTTTGTTTTGTAAGTGCAGTGTGAATAGAAATCCAATCAGCAACAAAATATGGAAATATTAGCAACCAATCTTTAGATTTGTTATTTCATCAACTACGACATCCAATTTTCATTTTCATTACATACAACTTCACCCCTTGTACAAGGATATCTGTAAGAAAAAGATATGCATATCTCCCCATCTAAAGGACACACAATTCACACAACACGAATTGGACCGATTCATGTGCTTCTATGAAGTTCCTTATTAAAGTATGATTGCCAGTTTTCTCTTGTAGCCATGTCTGGTTTTGGCCATGGTTGTCATAATCTGGACATTGAAAATTAAGACTTGTTTTTTGTTGGAATCTAAATGCACGGAATTGAAACTTAGAATTTTAAACTAGATCTTAGACGATTCAAAAAATTTATTAGTTTTCAGTCTTTTAGATTATAAATAGAATCATTGAGGCATGTAATTTACAATGAAAGATTGAATAAAATTCATATTTTTTCTTCAAATACTTATAAGCACTATCGTATGTGGATTCTTCAAGCACTTTGTAAATCTTGACAGCAATTTCTATATAATGCGTCTACCACCATAGCGGTGTCAATTTTTTACACGACCCGAAACCCGACCCAGACCCAACCCGGAAAAATTTGGGTTCGGGTCGACCCGTTTGTGAAAGGGGTCGGGTTCGGGTTCAACAGAAACCGGTCGAGTTCAGGTTGACCCAGCAACCCGAAAATGACCGGAAAACCCTCTGTCGGCGTCTGCTGCCCGCCCTGCCCCGAACCAGAGTTTGCGTGCTGTCCGCCCGAACTCTGAAGCCTCGAGTCCCGTCCCGACGGCGAAGTGTGCGCGCGTGCGTCCCAAATCCGCAGTGCATCCCCAACCCAAAGCTGCAACGCGTGCTGCCGCTGCTCCCGCTGCTCTACCTGCGACGCGTGCTGCCGCTGCCGCTGTCGCTGCGCCGCCAAAAGTATTTCCAAAATCCGGGTCAAGTGGTGTCAACCCGGCAACCCGCGCGGGTCAGGTTCGGGTTGAAAAAATTGACCCGTTTACAAAAACGAGTCAGGATCGGGTTGACCCGTTTAAATCCAGGTCAATTCGGGTTCGACCTGAACCCGACCCGCTGACCCGAATTGACACCCCTATACCACCATATGTCCTATAAATTAAAATTGGTGGCTTTTATTATGGGAAAATGATTAAAATGATCCATTGATTCTTTATGACAATGGAACAAAATGATCTTCAATTATATTAAAGGACCATTTTGGTCCATCAAATCTTTAAAGAGGAACCTGATACACCTTGGAAGTAAAAATAACAAATAAAAGAGAAAAACAACGTACAAACACAACGATATGGCTGATTTTCTTATTTCTACTTCAATAATAAATCAAGATACAATTGATCTACTATTCAAGAGGCGCATCAACACTTCCACAAATCTTAGACATCACTAAGAACTCACAACAAACACTAGGAACATAAACTCATCAATATCATCCCTAAACCATAGAAAAACTTCACCTTAAATAGCCCTATAATATAATAACACAATTAGAACCTTCCTAAAAAATTAAATATGAATTAGGAAATATTTCTAAACAATTAATAACTTCCAAAATAACATAAACAAAAATAGAAAACTTTCCTAAACAACTCTCTCTTGATTAAAAATATTCCAAAATAATTTTCCTTAATTAGGAAGGGAAATTAAGAATTTTCCTAAACAACTCGCTCTTGATTAGGAATCTTCTGAAACAACTCCCCTTTCCTGGCTATGGGGCCACCCAGCGTATCAATACTTACCCCCCAAAAAAGGACCTTATCCTCAAGATGTAATGGAGGAAATTGTTGCTAAAGAATATTTTCATTGGTGAGTTCCACACGCACTATCATACCCTAATTTGGCCCATTTACGATCATCCTGGAGTATAACATAGAAGGAAAAAATCTAAACAAACCCTTTCTTACTAACACTCATTCTAAACTACTTCTATCATAATCAAATGAGTAAAAAGTAATTTATTTAGATTCTCATAACATATCAAGCTTTAGACTTAACAACATGAAGCTTATAATACATCAACTAAACTCACATATAATCAAAAGAATACAGAGCTTTACTAGAGAACTTTTTAAAATTTACATACATACCCAAAAGCCTTTGTACTGCCTCCACTTGGAACACTATGCACACCCAAAATATATGTACATCAGCAAGGATAGTCACCCCCTTAATGCCCTACAGGCTCATTCCCCTCTCCTGCAGTACAACCACTGTTAATGAGCTAAGTTTCAATGAAATACATAAGCAATGCATAAGAACTGAGAATTATATTGTTATTAATTAATTTAAAATATTAGAATTCCATACTGATCATAACAAATGCATAACAATAATTTTCATTTTATCAATTATTCAACACATTTAAACAAGTCATATGATGGTTATAAGGTTTTGCACCCTTTCAGCTTTTCAATTCAAGGTTGGGTAGAGATTCTCAACTTTTAGAATTGAAGCTACTCTCTCATTCAAGGTTGGGTCCAAATTCCTAACTTTTAGAATTGACGGTGTAGGCTTACCTTGTTAGGTCTATTGTCTTTCCTTATGTTGGCATATCCCACATATAAGATTTATTTCACTTTTCCATCATCAATCATTCCTCACAATCATACAGAGCTCATATAATCATTATTACTTAAAGAATAAGCAAAACTGAAATTAATTGAAATAAATGCTATCATAACATAATAAGCATGAATTCACAAACTTATAAAATTTCTACTTTCTATGCATTGTTTGAGTATCTCACCTCACTTGAATTTGTTCTTCTCGGCCCTATTTTTTTCTCCTTTTGTACACCACCTCCAACAAACCTCTTCTCTTTCAATACAACCCCTACCTCTCTTCCAAACTCCTCTACTACCATCCCTTTTTTATTTTCTACTGAAATTAGCAAACTGGTTTCAACACACACAAATTTCAGCGAAAGCAACATTCATCCTACAAAAATTCTTTGCTGAAATATTGAATGCCAGCAACCCCTTACCTGATTTCAGTTTTCCTCCACTCTTTTCCTTCCTAATTTCAACTAATTGTAGTTGTTTTCTGCAAATGGGTATTGATTTCAGTAAATGCCTTAAGCAAACATTGCCATATCCCTACATAATTTCAGCAAGCAACTACAATATTCCTTACCAGAATCTTCTTACTTTCTATTTTTTTATTTCTGCATATTGGCTTCCCCATCAAGCAGCCGAATTTTCCCAGCAGCCGCAACCCTTTTTTACACCCTGCTTCTCTGCTATCGTTTATCCACTCGAACTCAACAGTGGGTGGGGAGAAACAAATGGGGGAAAAAATGCTATAATGCTTTGGCTTTAAAGCTTTAGGGTAAGCTTAATATTATAATATTATTAAGGCTCCACTACAAAATTCCACTCACCTTTCCCAGCTTTCCCAACCGTTGATTAAGGAACTCTCTAATCAGTCCCTTTGCATGCCTATTTTAGGGCAAATTATTGGGTCAGGTGACCGAACGCAGAGATAGGTCCGGATATTAATAAAATATTATTTTAAAATTAGCGCAACTAAAGCGCAGGTAAAGCGCAACTAAAGCGCAAGTCAAAAAGCGCAACTAAAGCGCAACCAAAGCGCAACTAAAGCGCAACCAAAGCGCAACGAAAGCGCAAGTCAAAAAACGCAAGGTGACGCGGCAAATTTTTATTGGATGTACGAACTTATTTTCCGCGTCCGGTCACCTGACCCAATAATTTGCCCTATTTTAGTGGGATTTGCTTCTATTCTTAGTAACCGGAATAAATAATGAAATGAAATGAATGTTACCATATAGTATTAATTAAATAGTTAATTAACTGATTTTGAAATATAAACAGTTATTCATTAACAAATTATACATATACTATTAAATGAATATTTTACGTATACTTCTATATGTCAACATGCTCGGAATTAAAAAAAAAAGGAATTTTATACTTACATTTATTTTGAAAATTTTGGATATTATAGGCACTGTTGTCATAATTGAAATAAGAGCCATTCCATAATTTTCTACAGACAAATTTTGCCTTTAAATATCTGTTCCAAAAATAATCTTTAGAAGCTCCATCACCAACTAAACGAGCCAAGGCTGAAGCAACCTATAAAGTAGCTACCCAAAGACCTTCAATATATGCACTCACCCCAGAAGCTGACCACATATCACATGTTGATCAGGGCCACCACCATTTTCAATCATTGCAATGTAAATAGAAAGCCAAACGGCATGGGCAAAAGATTCGTCACCTGTAGCCACCACATCTCTATACACTTGAAGAATAAAATTTGGATTAAGGTCTTTCCATTTATTCCAGTCATGGAGGTTATATGAATTTATCTCAAACCATGTATTATTTTGTCCAAGATGATGATGAACTGCTCCAAAAGTCATCTTGCTGATAATACCAGTAGTGGTGTTATTTAATATGTTATCAGTCTTGATCTTCTTATTTAAGCTTGAAGGTTTAAGGTGGAATCTCCTTTCTTCAAAGCCGACTAGATTCAGTATATAAGGCAATCCAGCAGTCCAAATTGCTCCACCAGCATTGAGATAGTAGAGTTGATTGAAAAAAGTAGTTGGGTACCAAGAAGAAAGACACTTGTCCAGCAATATGGGTGTTTGCCAATCTTCAATCTATGCCTCCCAATTGCCATGCTCAATAATGTCATCATGCACAAGATTTGCAATAGCATCTTCACCAGTGCCATAAAGTCTGGTGTAACACATGTGTTGTGTTCTTCCATTTGTAATTTTTATTTGCGGACATGCCCATGACAAAGCAAATGTAACACTACGAACTGCTTGGATAGGAATAGTCATCGAAGCTGCAACAGCAGCTCCAATGGATGATTAAGTATCTGAAGGTTTTGGTGTTGCATTCCCATTTAGCTCATCGGAAAGACCCATGCTTTATAATTTTGTCTCACATATCCTTTGCTATAAATCCTTGTGAATTTCCAAATATTATGAAACAAGGCATTCAGAAACAAGAACATCAGATGTCCCTTGACAACCTATTGCGAATGTCACTAGAGGTCATTCATTTTGTCGTTCTGTGGTGTAAAAGCACTCCACGGATATCATCATGTAAAATTATTCTGGAGTTGGAATAATTCCCAGAAACTTCTGCTCCCACCTACAGAGTTAGCCCATGTAAAAAAGTAGAGTGATTTCTGCAGGTGTCTTTCCTAAATTGAATGTAAAAATTGCAACTGGATAGCTACTTTGTTGATAATTATGGGGTATGACTAGTGAAATCTACCGGCACGTTATTTTGTGGTCAGGGTCGGGTTCACCATCATGGACAGTCCATGATCTTGGATATAAAGCATAATAAGTAGATTTTTCCCCAGTGAGGTTCCAATCTCAAGATTCAATACCAGGATTTCTACTCCCTAAAGGAATTTGTGCACTTCTTGGAGGCAATACAGTGGAATACCTCTTGCCACCAGGTCGTGAAATGAAAACCTCAACAAATCCATCACTATCACTAGAAGCTTCAATGCTGGGTTGATAAAAATCTTGACAATGCCACTCCAAAGAGGAGCATCGATATCATCCTCAAGAAGCTCATTCTTCTTAAAAATTCTGATGAATAGTGATTTAACAAAAGAATTGTTGTAAAATAAGAAGAACCACTATCTAATTCCTAGATCCTTAGCTCTTAGGCCCAGCATATATTGTCTCTACACTTTTTGAAATACCTCTTGGTGAAGTTTCAAAGAATACTTGCTTTGAATTTACACATAAACCATAAATAAGCTCAAGATATTATTTGTCCCATTTTTCCAATTTTGTTAGTGAGAAGTCCTCATCTACTTCTCCTTCCAAACTTTGTAGCTCTACCAAAACTCTCTCCTTCACCCTTTCCCCTTCTTGGAAGTTGCTCCAAAGGTGGCATCTCCTCTTTCTTCCCCAAAATTTTCCACCTCCCGATCCTCCCTCGTCCAATTCCTCCTGTCGATCTCCTTTCCCTTAGATTCGGTCAAGGGAATAGACAAATCTTGGTTAGGCTTACCAATCAAAACCGTCAGTGGAGTTTTGGATTTCATCTCCATGAGGTTCCTTAATATTTCTTCCACCCTTCTGAATTGATTTTCCATAGATGAAAATCTTCCTTCCATGGTTGAGAACTTCTACACCTCATACTTGATTTGCTCCATCTTACTTCCCAACGCCTCCACCTTTTTTACTGACATAGGTCCCAAAAAAGTGCTCTGATATCAATTTGATATGCCTTGTAAGTAAAAACAGTAAATAAAAAAGAAGAACAATATAGGAACACAAAGATAGGGCTAATTTTTTTATTTCTCATTCAATAATAAAGTGAGATACAATTTATCTACTATTTGAGAGAAAGATCAACTCTCTCGCAAACCCTAAATGCTGCTAGGAACTCACAACAAACACTAGGAACATAAAGTCAACAATATCCTCCCTAAAACATTGATAGACTCACTCTTAAATAGCCCTAAAATATAATAACACAATTAGAACAATCCTAATCAGCATAAACATAATTTAGGAAATCTTTCTAAATAAATAGAACCTTCCTAATCAACATAAATATAATTTAGAAAACATTCCTAAATAATTAAACATGATTTAGGAAACCTTCCTAAATAATTAAACATGAATTAGGAAATCTTACTAAACAATTAAATACTTCATAAATAGCATAAATACAATTAGAAATTTTTCTAAACAAGCTCCCCCTTGATTAAGAAAATTCCTAAACAATTTACCTCATTTAGGAACTTTCCTAAAAAAACTACCTCTTGATTAGAAACCTTCCTAAACAGCCCCCCTCTCTTCTTAGCTATGCCCCCCCCCCCCCCCCATCAAAACAAAAATAGTCTTACGATAGGACTATTTTGATTCTTCTATAAAGAGTATAGGGACCAAAATTGTCCTTTAATATAGTTAAAGATCATTTTGGTTTTTCATAAATAATCAATAGACCATTTTCTTCATTTTCTCTTTTTATAGTATTGTTAATTCATCATAAAATGCTTTTTGATTGGCTTGTAAGCACAATAAAGATTTTGTTAACATTGAGGCATACCAATTTCTATTTTTATATTATTCATCGTTAAATGTTTTTATGGAATTCCCGATTTTGGCAACTTTTAAATGATCATTAGGAATAAATTAAAGCTTTTTTTTTTTTTGCATCAAAAGATACTAATCTTTGCCAACATAAAAAAATTAGAATGATGTGAACTTTTACATGTTTGTCTGTGCATCTCTTCTTAGATTTGCATTAATGAACGCTAGGCACTAAGTTCTACATCCAATTAGTATTGGAGCTAAGGTTGGTAGGCCTTAACATCTTGGTATATTAGCAGATCACCAAATGGATGAGATTTTGATTACTTTGCAAAACTAATTGAAATACCTACTTAGAAAAAAAAAAGCAAATAAACCTAAAATAAATGAAGTTAAAGACAACTTAACACTTTATAAACTAATGGACTTAGTTGCAAGAGTCAAATTGATGTAGAACGGGTAGGAGGATTAGATCTTAAATGTGTCTTGAAGAGCAAATACAGAATCTAAACAGCAGCTTTTGGCATTTCTGAGTGAGAACAGCCATCAATTTTGGTCTAGAATACTGGGACAGAGGTTGGGGATCCTTCCAAGGAGCTGGACAGCAAGTTGTATGGCTCAGGAAATCCGAACAGCAGCCATAAGAGGGCGTTGGACAGCAACAGGAGAGTTCTGGCAGCAAGCTACACTGATTTTCCCTTGCTGAAATTTCCAGGCAGCAGCAGTTTTGAAGCGCCAAGTTGCTGGGAAACAATAAACGTTGTTGGAATTCTCTGGCTGCAGTCTTAGAAGGCAGAATACTCAATGATCAAAGGAGTTTGCGAAGAGATTTGTGGAGGGGAGTCAATATACGGGCCAGGGAAAGTTTCGGCCAGCAGGGAATTATGGTGGAGATTAATTCCCAAAGTAACAGGAGGCGTTTTGGAAAGATCTAAGAGGTGGGAAAAATTTTAGAGGAATTCCAGCAATGGGTCAGGCCGTATGTGGTGATGGGAGGATTAGGAATTTATTTCCTAATCCTGAAATCAGGTTTTAGGATATAAATTAAGGCTATGAGCTCATGTAAATTTCGGTTCCTGAAATTGGGAAATCTTTCCAAAGATAAAGGGTAGGTGTTTAGTAAAGGTTTCTTAATCTAAGCCAAAGGGAAGGGGGCCGGTGGCATTAATGGACCAAGGAGCAATTAATGTGATGAATTAAAGCCACTAGATTAGGAATTTGGAATTATGAAAGTGAGGTAATAAATCCAATTTGAATTTGAATTTCAAATAGATTTAAATTAAGAGCATTCCTAAAATAGATTTGGTAAATTAGGAAAGATTTTGAATTTCAAATAAAGTATTTAGAATTCAAAATTCTGTCCAAAATTTATCCAATTCTAAATTGAGCATGAGGCGAAGAGAGGGAAAATGAGGGGATGAATTAATGAGGCATTCAATGCCAACTTAAATTAATAAACTAAATTTGGCATGAAAAGATTTCATCCCAATTTAATTCAAAATTTAAATAGACTATGAATTAGTAAGTTTCCTAAACTAGGGTTTAGAAATTAGGCAACTATTCAAATTTAAATAAAATTGAATTTGATCATTATGATAGTTACCTAAAATATGAAAACTAATTTAGGAAAGGCTTGATGACAAGCGGAGAGGAGAGGAAACCAAGGGGATGGCCGGCGGCTTGTGACTTGGTCGTGAGAGGTGGTGGAGCTAAGTCCGGTTTGGTGGAAGGTTGAGGTGAGCTTAGGTAGGAGGGGTTATGGGGAGGTGGTTGGTGGTGCGGATGGCCGAAAGGAGGGGGACGGTGAAGAGGATAAAGATAACGAGGAGCAAAAAGAAGGAACAAACAAAAAACAAGAGACAAAATATTAAAAATACAACCGCGAGCCCGAACACATCCTGCGGCTGACGGGTACTACGTTGCCCTTCTCAAAGGGACTTCACGCCACGAGCCCGGACCCATCCTTGGGCTGGTGGAAACTCCAAATCCCTCCCATAGAGATTTCACTAACGTTCTTCCCAAAGAACACAAGTACAAAAACACAAATTTTATTAATAATCCATCATCCAAATACAAGAGAAGGGGCCTCTATATATAGGCCTCAAAATAAATTAAAAGACACGTTCGCCCCTTGGGCTTACATAAGACAAGAGGGTAAAAAAGGGAAATTGCAAAACTAAATTAAAATAAACTTAATAAACGAAAATAAAACAAAGTGATCTCGGTCGTCGATCTTCAGCTCCTCCTCGAATTAGCATGGACGGTTGGAAGTCCGCATTATTCTCCCGGGGTGGAAAAGACTCGACTCCGTTGAGTTCGCATCCCGAGTGAGCAACCATGCTCTGATACCAAACTGATGTAGAACGGGTAGGAGGATTAGATCTTAAATGTGTCTTGAAGAGCAAATAGAGAATCTAAACAACAGCTTTTAGCATTTCTGAGTGAGAACAGCCATCAATTTTGGTCTAGAATACTGGGACAGAGGTTGGGGATCCTTCCAAGGAGCTGGACAGCAAGTTGTATGGCTCAGGAAATCCGAACAGCAGCCATAAGAGGGCGTTGGACAGCAGCAGGAGAGTTCTGACAGCAAGCTACACTGATTTTCCCTTGCTGAAATTTCCAGGGAAGCAGCAGTTTTGAAGCGCCAAGTTGCTGGGAAACAATAAACGTTGTTGGAATTCTCTGGCTGCAGTCTTAGAAGGCAGAATACTCAATGACCAAAGGAGTTTGGGAAGAGATTTGTGGAGGGGAGTCAATATACGGGCCAGGGAAAGTTTCGGCCAGCAGGGAATTATGGTGGAGATTAATTCCCAAAGTAACAGGAGGCGTTTTGGAAAGATCTAAGAGGTGGGAAAGATTTTAGAGGAATTCCAGCAATGGGCCAGGCCGTATGTGGTGATGGGAGGATTAGGAATTTATTTCCTAATCCAGAAATCAGGTTTTAGGATATAAATTAAGGCTATGAGCTCATGTAAATTTCGGTTCCTGAAATTGGGAAATCTTTCCAAAGATAAAGGGTAGGTGTTTAGGAAAGGTTTCTTAATCTAAGCCAAAGGAAAGGGGCCGGTGGCATTAATGGACCAAGGAGCAATTAATGTGATGAATTAAGGCCACTTGATTTGGAATTTGGAATTAGGAAAGTGAGGTAATAAATCCAATTTGAATTTGAATTTCAAATAAATTTAAATTAAGAGCATTCCTAAAATAGATTTGGTAAATAAGGAAAGATTTTGAATTTCAAATAAAGTATTGTCAAAAATTTATCCAATTATAAATTGAGCATAAGGGGTAGAGAGGGAAAATGAGGGGATTAATTAATGAGGCATTCAATGCCAACTTAAATTAATAAACTAAATTTGGCATGAAAAGCAACTATTCAAATTTAAATAAAATTGAATTTGATCATTAGGATAGTTACCTAAAATATGAAAACTAATTTAGGAAAGGCTTGATGACAAGTGGAGAGGAGAGGAAACCAAGGGGATGGCCAGCGGCTTGTGGCTTGGTCGTGAGAGGTGGTGGAGCTAAGTCCGGTTTGGAGGAAGGTTGAGGTGAGCTTTGGTAGGAGGGGTTATGGGGTGGTGGTTGGTGGTGGGGATGGCCGAAAGGAGGGGGACGGTGAAGAGGATAAAGATAACGACGAGGAGCAAAAAGAAAGAACAAACAAAAAACAAGAGACAAAATATTAAAGATACAACCGCGAGCCCGGACACATCCTGCGGCTGACGGGTACTACGTTGCCCTTCTCAAAGGGACTTCACGCCAAGAGCCCGGACCCATCCTGCGGCTGGTGGAAACTCCAAATCCCTCCCATAGGGATTTCACTAACGTTCTTCCCAAAGAACACAAGTGCAAAAACACAAATTTTATTAATAATCCATCATCCAAATACAAGAGAAGGGGCGTCTATATATAGGCCTCAAGAGAAATTAAAAGACACATTCGCCCCTTGGGCTTACATAAGACAAGAGGGTAAAAAAGGGAAATTGCAAAACTAAATTAAAATACACTTAATAAACGAAAATAAAACAAAGTGATCTCGGTCGTCGATCTTCAGCTCCTCCTCGGATTAGCATGGACAGTTGGATCTCCGCATCATTCTCCCGGGGTGGAAAAGACTCGACTCCGTTGAGTTCGCATCCCGGGTGAGCAACCATGCTCTGATACCAAACTGATGTAGAACGGGTAGGAGGATTAGATCTTAAATGTGTCTTGAAGAGCAAATATAGAATCTAAACAGCAGCTTTTGGCATTTCTGAGTGAGAATAGCCATCAATTTTGGTCTAGAATACTGGGACAGAGGTTGGGGATCCTTCCAAGGAGCTTGACAGCAAGTTGTATGGCTCAGGAAATCCGAATAGCAGCCATAAGAGGGCGTTGGACAGCAGCAGGAGAGTTCTGGCAGCAAGCTACACTGATTTTCCCTTGCTGAAATTTCCAGGGCAGCAGCAGTTTTGAAGCGCCAAGTTGCTGGGAAACAATAAACGTTGTTGGAATTCTCTGGCTGCAGTCTTAGAAGGCAGAATACTCAATGACCAAAGGAGTTTGGGAAGAGATTTGTGGAGGGGAGTCAATATACGGGCCAGGGAAAGTTTCGGCCAGCAGGGAATTATGGTGGAGATTAATTCCCAAAGTAATAGGAGGCGTTTTGGAAAGATCTAAGAGGTGGGAAAGATTTTAGAGGAATTCCAGCAATGGGCCAGGCCGTATGTGGTGATGGGAGGATTAGGAATTTATTTCCTAATCCTGAAATCAGGTTTTAGGATATAAATTAGGGCTATGAGCTCATGTAAATTTCGGTTCCTAAAATTGGGAAATCTTTCCAAAGATAAAGGGTAGGTGTTTAGGAAAGGTTTCTTAATCTAAGCCAAAGGGAAGGGGGCCGGTGGCATTAATGGACCAAGGAGCAATTAATGTGATAAATTAAGGCCACTAGATTTGGAATTTGGAATTAGGAAAGTGAGGTAATAAATCCAATTTGAATTTGAATTTCAAATAGATTTAAATTAAGAGCATTCCTAAAATAGATTTGGTAAATTAGGAAAGATTTTGAATTTCAAATAAAGTATTTAGAATTCAAAATTCTGTCCAAAATTTATCCAATTATAAATTGAGCATGAGGCGTAGAGAGGGAAAATGAGGCGATGAATTAATGAGGCATTCAATGCCAACTTAAATTAATAAACTAAATTTGGCATGAAAAGATTTCATCCCAATTTAATTCAAAATTTAAATAGACTATGAATAAGTAAGTTTCCAAAACTAGGGTTTAGAAATTAGGCAACTATTCAAATTTAAATAAAATTGAATTTGATCATTAGGATAGTTACCTAAAATATGAAAACTGATTTAGAAAAGGCTTGATGACAAGTGGAGAGGAGAGGAAACCAAGGGGATGGCCGGCGGCTTGTGGCTTGGTCGTGAGAGGTGGTCGAGCTAAGTCCGGTTTGGTGGAAGGTTGAGGTGAGCTTTGGTAGGAGGGGTTATGGGGTGGTGGTTGGTGGTGGGGATGGCCGAAAGGAGGGGGGCGGTGAAGAGGATAAAGATAACGACGAGGAGCAAAAAGAAAGAACAAACAAAAAACAAGAGACAAAATATTAAAGATACAACCGCGAGCCCGGACACATCCTGCGGCTGACGGGTACTACGTTGCCCTTCTCAAAGGGACTTCACGCCACGAGCCCGAACCCATCCTGCGGCTGGTGGAAACTCCAAATCCCTCCCATAGGGATTTCACTAACGTTCTTCCCAAAGAACACAAGTGCAAAAACACAAATTTTATTAATAATCCATCATCCAAATACAAGAGAAGGGGCCTCTATATATAGGCCTCAAGAGAAATTAAAAGACACATTCGCCCCTTGGGCTTACATAAGACAAGAGGGTAAAAAAGGGAAATTGCAAAACTAAATTAAAATACACTTAATAAACGAAAATAAAACAAAGTGATCTCGGTCGTCGATCTTTAGCTCCTCCTCGGATTAGCATGGACGGATGGATGTCCGCATCATAAATATTGAATCTAGATTTAATGAAGAACCCATTCACAATATTGTTAGGATGAGAGAAATACACCATAAGGGCAACAACTAATATAGACATCATAGGAAGTATGTCAATGAAAATTACAACAATCATAGTTGAAAATCTTATAGCATTTGACAAAGGAATAGCTATAAAAGTTAAGATTGAGGCGTCCAGCTTCAATGGGAGATAAATCCTAAGGCTTTCTCTGAATAGGTGATGGATATATATAGCTTATTTGATTGGCAAACTATATATGATAAAAAACAAATAAGGTTTACAAAACTAAAACTAATTGAGCATGCAAAAATTATTGAATAAGTTTGAAAAAACATGGGAAAAGATCAAGAGTTGAAACTACCATGACCTAAGTTGAAATAAAACTATGATTAAAAGAAAAATGCATGCCTTTAGCGTACCATGATTGTGTAGTATTTTAATTACATTTTGAAATAAAGGAAGATCTTAAAATATCATTTTCTAGGTTTAGATCTAGTTTGAGGATTAATCTTAAAAGACAAATAATACCACATAATACTAACTCTAATAAAATTTTCGACATACAATATTTTACCACACTGGAAAGAATTTCTTCATACATTGGTAACACCTCCTTTTGCTTAAGTAATCGAATTCAATTGTTACATCTAAAGGGAATAACACTACCGTTAACAAAGATTGATAAGGAAAATATGTTACTAATGCATCATGCTCTAAGATTTTTGCCAAGGTTTGTTATAAATTTCATTAAATGGGTCACGTTGCAATGTTGTAAAGAAGATAACAAAGATGCATGGATGATGAAAGAGATGATGTGCATGATTTTGATGAGAGGATTAATAATTCTTAAAAAAATACTTCGATTGAGAACTCTTTGAATGTTATGTATGCATTATTGTCACATAATTTTTTATCTTCAAATTATGCTTTAAGTATGATGAAAGAGCATGTCAACTCATTATGGATCGTGGAAATTGCATTAATGTTGTTCGAAATCTATAATTAAATGCATGAATTTGAAAGCTAAATCACAATCACAACTATACAAAGATGATTAGATGGATAAACTACAGTTTTTGTAACTAAAAGATGTTTGGTTCACATTCAACTAGCTACGTATAGTGATAAGATATGGTATGAAGTTTTACCTATGAATGTTGTACATATCACTTTGGATACACTATAGTTGTACGATTTAGAAGTGATGCACCTTGGGAATTCCAATACTTAGCGTTTAAAAACAATGAGTAGAATAGTTTTGAAATATATTAAACCTAAGAGTCCTACAACTAAAATAAAATAAAATGCTCCTAATGAATTAAAGAAACATTTGCATATCTTACATCAACATGCTTTGAAAAAGAGAGCTGGGGTCAGGGAGTAATTTATGTAGCGGAGAGTATGTATGAGCTTGGGGTTGTTATCTACTTATTATTTGAATTTAAGAATTGTGTCTTGATGAGTCTCTTGATGAAGTGATTAAGCGATTATAGGTAAAATATAGTGAATGAGGTTGCAGAGAGAATTGCCTTCTTTGCAATATTGATCAACATGATGATATACTTGAAGAAGGAGATGCATGAAGCTTTGTCGGATGCAAGCACCCGTATAACCAATTGGATTGGTTCTGCTTTCATGCTTGCTCTTCTCGGGGTTTTTCTTGTCGACTCGTATCTCGGTCGTTTCTCATTGTTGTCATCTTCTCCCCCATCTACGCTGCGGTAAGTGTTTTTTTTTTAGAAACATGCACGACCTAAACCTTTATTTGTTAATGTAAAAATGAACTTTTTTGTTGCAGGGCACTGTGTTATTGACGCTGGCAGAAAGCGTCGACAGCTTACGGCCGCCGCCATGCGCTTTCGGCAGCGAAAGTTGTGAATCCACCACGGGCCGGCAAATCGGCTTTTTGCTAGTCGCTATGGCGCTTATCGTGCTCGGAACCGAAGGCATCAAGCCCTGCATCTCATCCTTCGGCGCTGACCAATTCGACGAGGCCGACCCCATCAAAGCCCGCAAGAAATCCTCCTTTAACGGTTTCTTCTTCGCCTTGACCTTAGGCATCTACATCAGCATAACCCTCATCGCTTACGTAGATTCCGCAAAACCTGAGGTTGGTTCGCATTATTTCGCGAGAGAATTTCTAACCCACTCAATTTGAGCGAGTTTCGATGTCACACAAACAACTACATGTAATACACCACTGATGCTTCGGAGGATTTCCTTATGTTCCGCTCAAAATCAACCAAACGACCTAATTTCAAAAATGTGTGTAGTTAAATTACTTTACCCTCCTAATTCTGCATACCAAACAGCCCCTAAGTAAGAATACGATTATTATAAGGATTTCAACAAGATAGCTTGATTTTATTAGCGAATAGTGACTGTGCATATTTGATAAGTATTTCATAATTAAAGATGACTTACTTTCAATAACACTATCGTTGTTAGGTCCCTTGATAAGAAAAATTGAGGGTTGTGTTAAGTAGTCGACATCTAGCGTAAAATTTGTCGAATAATCATGACATGAATCATTTAATACATTATTTTAATGTTAGAGTGTTCCTTGGAAGCAACGAGCTTTATGGCCTGAATACAGCGCCAAGTGTGAAAGGGTAAGTGATGCAAGCAACTTGAAGCAAAGCACAAAGAGAGAACGACAAAGAGAATTAAGACTTATTTTTAGAAATTTAAGACACCACTTGGAGAACAAAATAGGCTAAATAAAAAACTAAAATTCAGAATAGAGAAGAAGCGATCATCCAACAAACCAAAGCAAAAGAAAGTTAACAAAAGAAACAAACTAAAAACAAACAAACGCTATCCTCAGAACATCCTACAAGAGGACTCCTCACATGCACCGATTGTAGGAATATATATTTCAGATAATGTTTAGATATGCAAACCAAAGGTCCGCCACTGCAAAGGGGGTTCCAATGTCCTACCAAACTCCTCCAGCAAATGCCACCAAAACAGCCAACAAACTTTACCAACGGAACTAGAAGAAAGATACAGGTGGAGTGGAACTTGCGTAGAGAAGAAAGAGGTAAGAAGCCCAGACGAAGGGTGGGAAGGAACTCGCAAGTATTCCCTAGAGGAGAAAGAAGATGGAACAAAGCTCGCAAGCTATTCCAAGAAGAACCCGCAGGCTATAGCAATTTTGCTCTCAATATTCACCAACCATTTCATCTCAAAGCATCTCATACATATAGGCAATAGAGCTGAAACTTAACAGCCCAAAAACCCTTCAAATCCCCACATAAAAATAATAGAAATGAAAGGCCAAAAGTCACCTTGCTGAAATCCCAAGAGGCACAGCAAAGCAGAGAAGGAAAAAGGCCACAGAACCAGGTAAATTCACGGAACCCAGCAGCTTTTGTATAGAAATCCCAAACGTCACAGCAAAGTTCAATGAGGAAGGCCACGGTTTCAGCAGCCAAGCATAGGAAACCAGCAGGCATTTCTCGGGTTCCAGCAGCCATATCAATTCACGGTAAAAAGGGGGGCCAAGGCAATAAAGAAGGCAGCAAACCGAAGGGTCAACAGCAACCCGAAGAGGCAGCAGCAAACCCTGGGAGAGAAAACCAGCAGAAAAACTTCAGCAGCCCAAGAGGCAAAAGGAAGATGAAAGAACAAGTTCCACTCACCAAATCTAGCTCTTTTTTCTTTAATTTCAGAACTAAACATTAGCTCATAATGAGCTACACCTCCACTAGATAATAATGAGCTGGCACCACTAGAATTTCAACAACTAAAGCTCAAACCGAAAACAGCCAAGGCTCTCTTGAAACCAGCAAACAGCACAAAGGACAAGGTGGAGCCCAAAGCCAGCAAACCCAAGGTAAGCATAACCCAAACCTTTTCCTACCATGATCATTGGATTTACCACCATCATTGGATAGCTTAAAAATAAAACAAAAACTAGAAAATATAACTAATATTGTTCAAAACAAAAACAATGCAAAAATCTAAATGCATCAATTCCCCCCTGGTGGGAGAATCTCATCTCCTGATGAGAAAGCTTCAGTAGTTCTTTCATAAAGCTCCAGATTTCGAATTTTCATATCAGTAGCACCAATCCAAGTGCAATCAGTTAATGGTCGATTACTCCATTTGACCAAAAACTTCTTGTGTTCACCATGTCTTATTTTAGTGATTTTCAGATCAACAACATCTTCAATTTGATCTTCTTTGTTCAAAGCAGAAGTGGAAAGTGGCAACGTTTCAACGTCCACAGAATCACCTATATTTCCTTTATATAAAGAAAGGTCAAAAACATTAAATATAGGAGAAGTTCCAACAGTAATAGGTAGATCCAAGAGATATGCATTTGTGCCCAACTTTCGGACAATTCGGAAAGGTCTGAATTTTTTTCTGCTCAGTTTACCAAAAGTACCAACCGGAAGTCGTTGGCGACGAAAGTAAGTCATTACCATGTCACATTCTTTAAAAACAACCTCTCTTCGATGTTTATCTGCAGCAGCTTTGTATTTGACATTAGCTATACGAAGTTTTCCAAGAACTTGTCGTTGGACCGATTTGATATGATCAAAATATTCTAAAGCTTCAGCACTTACTTTGTTAGATAAAGACAAACCATTCCTATCCAAAATATGTGGAATAGACTAACCATATAAAATTTCAAAATGAGTTTTTCCAGTAGTTCTATTAACATAATTATTATATGCAAATTCAGCTTGAGGTAGAATTAAATTCCATTGAAAAGGTTTCTCACCAGCAAGACATCTCAAAAGATTTCCCAAACTTTGATTGACAACTTCAGTTTGTTCATCGATTTGAGGAAGATAAGCACTACTAAACTGAAGAGAAGTGTCTAACTTAGCCCACAAAGTTCTCCAAAAGTGACTTAAAAATCTAGTATCCCGATCAGAAGTAAATGTACGAGGGACACCGTGAAGACGAACAATCTCTTTAAAATAACAAACTTTCCAATAAGAGGTTTCAAAATATGATTCATAGTTCTCATAAAAGTACTCGGAGCATTTGAAAGACCAAAAGGCATCACACAGCATATCAAGCATGTCATCCGGTTTAGGAATTGGAAATCGATATTTAATGGTGATTTTGTTTATTGCCCTACTATCCACACACATCCTCCATGTTCCATCTTTTTTTGAACTTAGCAAAAGAAGGCACAGCACAGTGACTCAAACTTTCTTGAATCAACCCCTTTTTTAACAATTCAAAAGAAAGATACAGGTGTAGTGGAACTTGTGTAGAGAAGAAAGAGGTTAGAAGCCCAGACGAAGGGTGGGAAGGATCTCGCAAGTATTCCCTAGAGGAGAAAGAAGATGGAACAAAGCTCGCAAGCTATTCCAAGAAGAACCCGCAGGCTAAAGCAATTTTGCTCTCAATATTCACCAACCATTTCATCTCAAAGCATCTCATATATATATAGGCAATAGAGGGGAAACTTAACAGCCCAAAAACCCTTCAAATCCCCATATAAAAATAATAGAAATGAAAGGCCAAAAGTCACCTTGCAGAAATCCCAAGAGGCACAGCAAAGCAGAGAAGGAAAAAGGACACGGAACCAGGTAAATTCACGGAACCCATCAGCTTTTGTATAGAAATCCCAAACATCACAGCAAAGTTCAATGAGTAAGGCCACGGTTTCAGCAGCCAAGCATAGGAAACCAGCAGGTATTTCTCGGGTTCCAGCAGCCATATCAATTCACGGTAAAAAGGGGGGCCAAGGCAATAAAGAAGGCAGCAAACCGAAGGGTCAACAGCAACCCGAAGAGGCAGCAGCAACCTGTGGGAGAGAAAACCAACAGAAAAACTTCAACAGCCCAAGAGGCAAAAGGAAGATGAAAGAACAAGTTCCACTCACCAAATCTAGCTCTTTTTTCTTTAATTTCAGAACAAAATATTAGCTCATAATGAGCTAAACCTCCACTTGATAATAATGAGCTGGCATTACTAGAATTTCAACAACTAAAGCTCAAACCGAAAACAGCCAAGGCTCTTCTGAAACCAGCAAACAGCCCAAAGGACAAGGTGGACCCCAAAGCCAGCAAACCCAAGGTAAGAATAACCCAAACCTTCTCCTACCATGATCATTGGATTTACCACCATCATTGGATAGCTTAAAAATAAAACAAAAACTAGAAAATATAACTAATATTGTTCAAAACAAAAATAATGCAAAAATCTAAATCCATCTGTAAGGCGATTTGCACCTGCGCCCTGGCAGGGGTTCTCACATCATTGATGGATGTGGCAAAGAAGCTAGTCTATGAAACTAAAATTAGAAAATTAACTTGGAGTATAGGCTCCCTTACATGCAAATTAATGGAATTAATATTTATTATGATTTATAGGAAGACAATTATTCTATGCATTCAGAAAACTAAATTGGTTAGAGAGACGACTAAGGAGATTGATAATTTAGGATTTAAACTATGATATTCTGGTAAGAATCGTACTATAAATGGTGTGGATGTGATTATAGATAAGAGTTTGAAAGATAATGCTATAAAAATTAATAGAATTGAAGATAGAATTACAGCTTTAAAGATTGTTCTTATTACTAAGATTATTAATATTATAAGTGCTTATACTTAAAAAAATGCTTATGCTCCTCAAGTAGGTTTGGATATGTAATCAAAATTAAAATTTATGAATGAATTAGAAGAATTAATACAAAAGATACATCTTGAAGAAAGAGTTTTTATTAGAGGAGATCTAAATACACATGTTGGTGAAGAGGGAGATGATTTTAAAAGTATTCACAGTAACTATGAGATTAGAGCGACTAATGAAGGTGGTAGGACTATATTATATTTTTCTTTAGTTTATAATTTTGTAATTTTTAATAACTTATTTAAGAAAAGAAATAAGCATCTCATCATTTATAAGAATAGAAATAATTAAACTCATATTGATTATTTTTTTATAAGAAAAATATATTATTTATATTACAAAAATTATAAAATTATTCTGAGTTAAAGTTTATGTACCCAACATGCGTAATTAGTTTTCGACTTTAAGGTGAAAAGGCAGAAAATAAAATATAAAGTAAAATACTATTCTATGATTAGAATGTTACGAAACTAAATGGGTCGGAGAGAAAGCTAAGGAAATTAGTAGTTTATGATATAAATTATGATATTCATGCAGGAGTCGTACTAGAAATGGTGTAGGTGTGATTATAGATAAGAGTTTGAAGAATAATAATATAAAAATTAATAGAATTGGAGATAGAATTATAACTTTAAAGATTATTGTTAATGCTAAAATTGTTAAAATTATAAGTGCTTATGCTCCTCAAGTAGGTTTGGATATGAGTTCAAAATTAAAATTTTGGAATGACTTAAAAGAATTAATACAAAAGATACCTCTTGAAGAAAGAGTTTTTATTGGAGGAGATTTAAATGGACATAATGGTATAGAGGTAGATGATTTTAAAAGCATTTATGGTAGCCATAGGTTCGGAATGACAAATGAAGGTGGCAAGACTATATTAGATTTTTCTTTAGCTTATGATTTCTTAATAGCTAATACTTTATGTAAGAAAAGAGATGAGCATATTATCACTTATAAAAATGGATATAGTAAAACATAGATTGATTATTTTCTTATAAGAAAATTAGATCATTTAGATTGCAAAAATTATAAAGTTATTCCGAGTGTAAATTTATGTACCCAACATTGATTATTAGCTTTAAACTTAAAGATAAATGGACAAAAAATAAAAAATAAAACAAAACGATTTTCCAGTATTAAATGGGGGCATCTAAAGAATATTAACAAAAGTATTTTTGAGAATAAGATTTTAGAACTTAAGATTCTGTCTGTACATGAGGATGTTAATATTATGTGAGAAAAAATGGATATTGATATTAAGAATATTGCAAAAGATGTTCTTTAAGTTTCGAAGGGAAATGCTTCTAATAGTAAAAATAATTGGTGTTGGAATCCAAATGTGCAAGAAAAGATAAAAAAAATAAGAAGATTTATTATAAAAATTGGTTTAGATATAAAAATTCTGATAATTAGATAAACTATAAAGAGGTTCATAAGGAATCTAAGAGAGCTATTTGCAATGCAAAAAGCTTAGCTTTTAATGATTTATATAATAGATTAGATACTAAGGAGAGAGAAAGATATATGTATAAATTAGCAAAACAAAGAGATAGGAGTAGTAAGGATTTAGTTCAAGTGAAGTGTATTAAGGGTGAAGATCAAAAAGTATTTTTCTTAGAAGATGATATTCAACAAAGGTTGATGAGATAATTTGCTAAATTTTTAAAAGAAGAATGTGAAAATATGATTGACTTTAGTGACATTATCACCCTAAATATAAATAAAGATTTTTGTTTTTATCGGCATATAAGTAGAAGTTAGAGAGGCTTTGAAGAAAATGGAGTGTGAAAAAGCTAATGAACCTGATGATATTCTAATAGATATGTGGAAATGCTTAAGAGATGAAGGAATTTCTTAGATTACTAAACTTTTTAATATTGTTTTGAAGACTAAAAAGATGCCAGATCCATACCTATTAACGGCAAATAGTGCACCATGGTGCAAAGGTCCCTTTAGAGCCATGGCACATAGCGCTCGGTGCGGCGCGCGCTATTTTGAACATGGTGCAAGCTATATAAAAATTATAAAATAATAAGCATGAATATGAAATATTATTAAAAGTGAAAGACAAGCTATCATAATAATAAAAGACAACCATGGCATATATAAGTTCGACTAAGTAACATCCAAATATCTCATAATTTAAATATTATAATCTTTTTTTAAAAAATCAAATAAGAATTTAATCTACTCTTCTTGGGAATCATCATCATCGGCAAATGTTAAAAAAGCTTCATTATCTTCTTCAACATTGTCTCCTTCTTCATAATCCTCTTCATCACCCTCCTCATCATCATTCTCAATAGCAACATCATGCCTAATTGAAGATTCTTTCTCTTTCCCTTTAGATTTTTCCCGAATATTATAACTTTTATCATAAACACCAGTAGCTTTAGCAACACTTGTCCAAGTTAAATATTTCTCTCCAGCAATAAAATCATTTTCTTCATCAGACTCATCATCTAATTTTCCTGTTAGCCATTCATTTGCATCATCTATCTCAGTCAAAGAAATAGGATCAATGACATCTCAATGATTAAATCTCCGAATCAGTGCTCTATTATATTTCACATAAACTAAATCCTTTAAGCGACCATGATCCAATTTGCTTCTTCGTTTGTTATGAAGCTGCAATTAAAATATTATTATATTACTATATTATGAACATATATAAAAAATCAACACATACATTGTAAAATACTTACATGTTCAAAAATACTCCAATAGCGTTCGTATCCAGATGAACTACATGTTAGACTTAGGACTTTGATAGCAAAGCTTCGTAAATTAGGAGCTCCTTGTCCATATGCCAACCACCAATCAGCTGGAAGAAATGAATTTTTTTTCAATATTATATAACAAATCAATCTTAATTTTTTTGTAAATAATGATACCTGGAGATCGGGTAGTTTTTTGTCTTACAGGTGGAGGAATACCAAAAAGTCCTTCACCCCTAATGTATAAACTTAATTCATTACCGATTTTATCTTCTTCAGCTACATCTTGATATAATCTTCCAATACATTGGTAAAGACCATCAGTTATTTCCTTATCCTTCGCAATATCTGGGTTATTGAAGAAATATTCAGGATTTACAAAATGTCCCGCTGCATATAGAGGCCGATGTAATTGCACTTCCCATCTTCTATCAATCATTTTAAAAATTTGATCATACTTATCACTGTTATTGAAGCTTGCAACAATTACCTCTTTTGCTCTATCAATTATTTCATATATGTAAGTCATTTGAGACTTCTTCTCTCCATCAACCAAATCTAAAAACCTTTAATAAAGGACCAGCTATTTTAAGGCATATACTAAAGTGTTCCAAAATGATTGTTATAAGATTGTATGTTGAGATTGTTTTGCTTTAGCCTCTTTCGCATAAGGACCCAAGATAAATTTCTCACAAGTAAAACATTTTCTTCAAGCACAGTTGTTGTTGATGAAAACGTTGTAAATTTAAGAAAGCTGTTGGAAAGTGAGTCTTTGCGGGTTTGACAAGTGCTCTTTGATTTGTGCACCTTCTTATTAACTCAAGTAAGCGATGCCTAGAATATACAAAACTGTGTACTGCCACTGCTTTCTCAAAGCATCGCCTTAGCTTTTGAGTTTTGAAAATGTCCTCCATTATTAAATCCAAACAATGAGCAGCACGAGTCCAATAAATGTGAGGATATTTGTCCATTAATAATTTTTCTGTTATGTCATTATAATTTAAGTTAAGATATATACAAATTCTTCATGAAATAACATAACTTTAGAATAAAAGTTGTGACAAACCTGCAAGAACATTTTCGGATGCATTATCAGTGACCACTTGGATCACATTATGTGGTCGAATAATCTCGATGTACTTGCAAAAAAGTTCAAACATTTTCACAGTATTCTTGGAGAAAGAACTAGCATCAATTGATTCAATGAATGCACTACCTCTTGGACAATTAACAAGAAAATTGATTAAGCTTTTCCCATTCCTCGACGTCCATCCATCTGTCATTAGAGAACAATTATATCGTACACAATCTTCTTGATGGCGTCGCAATAGCTCATGTGTATGTCCAACCTCTTTCCTCAAATAAGTAACTCGTGCCTCATGATAACTAGGAGGTTTCATATCATGTCCAAACTGCCCAAGTGCCTCCACCATAATAGGGAAACTATCATAGTTCACAGCATTAAATGGAATCCCAGCATCGTACATCCATCTACTAAACACTTGAACAGCCCTTCCCCTCATTTCTTTTTTAGCTGCATCCATTTCTTTGTTAAACTGACATTTTCTATGCTTTACTACATCTTTAGGATTTGGTGTAAGGAAAGTATCTAATGGACCTTTAGGTCGTGATGTTTTGAAGATAGATGTAGATGTCGATCTTTGACTAGATGTGTTTGATTTATTTGTCCGGAACATTTTGGATGGTTTAACAACTAAAATATCACCTGTCATCACATCAAAATCTTCTCCTTCTTCTTCAGCAAGGTTGACAATTGATATATCATTAAACTATTCCTTTAAATCTTTTTTTTCAACATGGATGCCTTAATTTCAGACTTCACGTGCTCGGGACAGTTAGAGCAAGGTCATGCATTCCTAAAACCCCCAACGAGGCGTTGTTTGTGGCGTGTAATTCCTCTTTTTGTTGTTTTATCACAAAAAATGCATATCACACTGTTGTTGTCGGATTCATTTGATAGTATAGCATATTTCCATGCTGGATCTTTTTTTAAAGATTGAACTGAATCTGACATTTTAAGATCACCTAAAAGCAAACAAATTTAGATAAAAGAAACATAATATTGTCCAAAAAACATAATATGGGGGCTGCCGAGGGTCCAAGGGGGCTCTGCCCCCTTGCGGGGTTCGACCTAGGCCGTGCCGCCGGAACAAAATTTATTTGTAAGAGGAATTTTGAAGTTCGTTTGTATAGAAATTAGGGAGCAGTACCAAGCGTGTACCTAGTTGTAGCAAGCTGTACCGAGCGGTACAGAGCATGTAACTAGAAGTACCGAGCGGTACCGAGCGGTACCGAGCGGTACCGAGCATGTACTGAGCGGTATCATGCATGTACTTACGATACCGAGCGTGTATTGAGCGGTATCATACATGTACTTAGCGATACCAAGCGTGTACGGAGCGTGTACCTAGTTTTACCGAGCTGTACCGAGCGGTACAGAGCATGTAACTAGCAGTACCGAGCATGTACCGAGCGGTACCGAGCATTTACATAGCGGTACCGAGCGGTATCATGCATGTACTTAGCGTACCGAGCATGTACCTAGCGGTACCGAGCATGTACCTAGTTGTACCGAGCTGTACCGAGAGGTACAGAGCATGTAACTAGCGGTACCGAGCGGTATCCAGCATATACATAGCGGTACCGAGCATTTACTTAGCGATACCAAGCATGTACCTAGCGGTACCGAGCATACCTGTTAAGTTGTAAATTCTTGTAAGAAATAATCGTGCAAAACAACAGAGTTGTGCGGAACAGACGGAGGTTGCAAATCGGAGTCAGTTGGTAAGATTTTATTGGAACAGATGAGAGAGGGGCGGATTTTGCAAAAGCACTGCTCAGTGAGACGATTTGGCGGAAACGACTTCAACTTCGGGACAGATCGGCTGGATACGGCGGAAGCAGCGAATGCAGCAAACAGAAAACCTTCGACTTCGGAATAGATTCAGCGACCTTAACTTAGGGACTGCGGGATGTGTTCGGCAGATGCAGCAAACATAAAATCTTTCGTGAAATTAGGGCAATGAATAGTCGTTTATCTTAAAATATAGATATATTTTTAAATATAAAAAATATTCATAAGTATACGGAAATTTAAAAATAATTTGTCGCGCTATTTTGCGCCGTGCGCAATGCGCTGTGGCTCACATGTGGCGCAAATAGCGCGCGCTATTTTAAACACATGCACCTCGCCATGAACATGACGTCGTAGGTGCGCCGCACCGCGCCGTGCGCCATGGCACGAGCTATTTTGCGCCATTGACAGCTATGGCCAGATCGGTGGAGATTGAGTATGTTAATTTTTATTTTTAAGAATAAAGATGATGCATAGGAGTGTGCGAATTATAGAGGAATTAAGTTAATGTGTCATACTTTAAAACGATGGGAGCGAGTTATGGAGCGTACGTTGCGGCGTGATACTAATATTTTTCAAAATCAATTTGGATTCATTCCGGGTAAGTCTACTATGGAAGCCAAATATTTATTGAGAGGTATGATGGAGAAATATAGAGATCTACATATAATATTTATTGATTTAGAGAAAGCATATGATAAAGTTCCAAGAGAAGTGTTATGAATAGTTTTTGAAAAGAAAGGAGTTAATAATGCTTATATTCAAATCATTAAAGATATGTATGCAGGAGCTATTACTTTTGTTCAAACACAAGGTGGTTTGACCAAGTATTTTTCTATTTCGGTTGGATTACATCAAGGATCAGCCTTAAGTCCGTATCTTTTTGCTTTAGTTATGGATGTTCTCACTAAACATTTGCAAGAGTATGTATCTTGGTGTATGCTCTTTGCTTATAATATTCTTCTTGTTGATAAGACTAGAGAGGGAGTTGAAAGTAAACTTGAATTATGGAGGTCAACTTTAGAGTCTAAAGGTTTTCGCTTGAGTACATTTAAAACTGAATATATAGAGTGTAATTTTAGTAGCATTAGACCTAATGAGAGGATTGTGACTTTGGGCGATCAAGTCATTAATAAGAGTACACGTTTTAGATATCTTAGTTCTATTGTTCAGAGTGATGGTGAAATAGATGGGGATATTATCAGCATAATTAAAGCTAGATGGTTGAAGTGGAGGAATGCATCGGGCTTATTGTGCGATGGAAAAGCCCCCCTCAAACTTAAGGGAAAATTCTATAAGATGGTGGTGAGACCTGCAATGCTTTATTGTGTCGAATGTTGGCCATTAAAAGAGAAGCATAATACTAAGTTAAGTGTTGCAGAGATAAGGATGCTTAGGTGCATGAGTGGCTTGACCCTTAGAGATATGATACAAAATGAGCATATATGTGAAAAGGTTGGAGTAGCTCCAATGGAAGATAATATTAAAGAGAGTCGCCTTATATGGTTTGGTCGCATTAAACGAAGGCCTTCTAATGACCCGGTTAGGAAACATGAGGTATTAGATTCGACTTCTATTAAGAAAGGTAAAGGTAGACCTAAAAAGACTTGGTTAAAAAATATTAGAAATGAATTTTCTTTATTAGATTTAAATCAGAATTTGACTTTTAACCGGACACAATGGCGAAAAAGGATTCATGTAGCTGACCCCACATAGTAGGACAAAGGCTTAATATTGTTGTAGTGCTATTTTAGGATTAGATAGGGGTATATAAAGAATATTAACAAAAATATTTTGAGAGTAAGACTCTAGATCTTCAAATTTTGTCTTGTGCATGAGGAAGTTAATTTTATGTGGAAAAATGTACCTACTAATGTTAAAATATTGCAAAAGATATGCTTGAAGTATCAAAGGGAAAAGCTCCTACTAGTAAAAAAAATTAATGGTGGAATCAAAATGTACAAGAAAAAATTAAATAAAAAAAAAGATTTATTATAAAAATTAGTTTACTGGGAAATGATATAAAAATGTCTGTAAGAAGTCTAAGAAAGCAATATGTGATGCAAGATTTTAGTTTTTAATGATTTATATAATATATTACATACTAAGAATGGCGAAAGATATATTTATAGGTTAGCCAAACAAAGAGATATGGGTAGGATAGATTTAGTTCAAGTGAAGTGTATTAGGGATGAAGATCAAAAAATGTTTTTATTAGAAGAGAATATTTAACAAATGTGGATGAGATACTTTGTTAAACTTTTCAAAGAAGATTGTAAGAATGTGTTTGACTTTAGTGACCTTAGCACCCAAATAAAAATAAAGATTTTTGTTGTTATTAGTGTTTAGTAAAACCTATGTTAGAGAGGTTTTAAAAAAAAACGTAGTGTGGAAAAGCTCTTAGACCTAATGATATTCCAATAAATGTATGGAAATGCTAAGGAGAAAAGAAATCTCATGGCTTACTAAACTTTTAATATTATTTTGAAGACTAAAAGATGTTAGATGAGTAGAGAATGAGTGTGTTGATTCTTATTTTTAAGAAAATAGGTGATGCACAAGATTGTACGAATTATAGAGGAATTAAGTTCATGTGTCATATTTTAAAACTAGGAGAGTTACGGAGCATAGGTTGCGGCGCGATACTAATATTTCTCAAAATTTAATTGGATTCATGCCGGGTAGGTCAACTATAGAAGCTATACATTTATTGAGATGTTTGATGGAGAAGTATAGAGAGAGTAAGGAGGATCTTCATATGATACTTATTTAGAGAAAGCATATGATAAAGTTCCAAGAGAAGTGTTTTGTTGAGTTCTAGAAAAAAAAGGGGTTAATAATACTTATATTCAAGTCATTAATGATATGTGTGCATGAGCTATTACTTGTGTTCAAACACAAGGTGGTTTGACCAAGTATTTCATATTTCAATTGGATTACATCAAGTATCAACCTTAAGCCCATATCTTTTTGCTTTAGTCATGGATGTTCTCACTAGACATTTGCAATAGGTTGTACCATGGTGTATGATTTTTGCGGATGATATTCTTCTTGTTGATAAGACTAGAGAAGGTAAACTCGAATTATGGAGGTCAACCTTAGAGTCCAAAGGTTTTTGTTTGAGTAAATTTAAAACAGACTACTTAGAGTGTAACTAAAGAGAAAGCACAAGCAGAAAAGTAGAAAGCAACTAAAGAGAAAGCACAAACTACAAATAAATACAGCCTAAAAGTAGAAGGGAGCTTGATCAAGTGGTAGTGGCTAGTGGTACTTGTAAATAGATGCAAACTGCTCGCCAAATCAAGTCATATCCACCTCATGCTACTTCTGCTGCTATTGAATGTGAGTATCAAGGCGTGCCACCAACTGATCAAATCACTGAAAAAATGTGTCGTAGTAAGGAAGCTCGTATGCAGGTGCTATAGCTGGTGCTATAGTTTGTGCTATAGCTAGTGCTAGAGCAGGAGGAGCCAAAAGGTCTCCCCCTGCCTCGTTGAACTTTGACTCTTCGTTGGGCTCTTCCCCTTGGTAACGATGAAAGAAAAGATGAAAAAAGCCATCGAAGTAGAAAATAGGAAATGTATTTTCCAGTACGGGATACATAAGCTGATACTTCTGATCAAAAACATAGGCAATTAGGTGACCTAGTGCAAGGTTATGCTTATGATAGGTTGTTCACATGCAAAGGGAAGTGAGGTTTTGAAGATAACTAATGATCATTTGAAATTCATCAAAAGAGGTGTTGAACATAATCATGTAGGTAACTACAGACAGAAGTGGAGAGATATTTACTTTATCTCCAGCTTTAGGAAGAATATAAGTCCAAAGAACATGATAGATGATATGAGCGTTTTGATTTAAGGACTGGACAAGGGGCTGGTGTCAGTTCAGATGAGTGTTCCTTTTAATTAAATTTATTTTGGTCCAGTCATAGTCTCCCCTAGAAGATACAACATGGGGTTGAACCCCTTCTGTGGACAGGTGTAACTACATAGATATGTCATGTTTGACAATTTTTATGGGTCATTTTCAAACATATGAGGTCATGATAGAGAAATCAGCATACTCGCAAGCTCACAAAAAATTCATAGAGAAGTTCGGAGTTAAAAGTGAAGGCGAGTGTGAAGAGAATTTGAAGAGTACTGGTGGCAAAAATGTCTTTTACTCAATAATTGAGAATTGATTGGTCAGGAATGCAAGGGGGGTAATGTGAGCTTCCTTGAATCTGTGGTAGGCACATTAATCCTCAATCGTTTGGAACCGGTCGTCAACAGAACGACGAGAGGAATTGCCTTGAAGTAGTTGATAGGCTCGCTTGCCACCGACCATAAGAATCTTAAGAATAGGAATTTAGAAGCTATGTGATGAAAATGAAATTGTGTAAATGAAACCTTAGAATTCCTTCTCTTATATAATTTTTTTAGCAAATCGTACAGCACGATCGAGATTCATATTAGATGATCATAAGGATTAAATTCATCTCGATGATTTATTAAAAAAGTGGTAAAATTATATAGTACAATCAGGATCGTACTGGACGATCTTCCAGAGGAGTCATTAGTACAACTTTGACTAAAATCATATAGTACAAAAAGGTATTCATAAAGTACAATGCCGTTTTGAAGATCATACCAGACGATTAATTCGTTCAATGATTACTGACACGTATATCATACAGTACGAAAGGTTGAATCATATAGTACGATCATCAATTATTGGTGAGATCAGAGCCATTTATTTAATGAATGCTGTGGATGTCTAGTTGTGTGTGGATCATACAATATGATGTGAACAAATTTTTTAAGTTTTAACTTTTTTTATTTTAAGATGTGGTTCAATGTGTGTGATGAATAGGGAATACCTACTAACTAGAAGCAAACAAAAATAAATAAAACCAACAACAAATCAATAAAGAAACATGCATTACAAAATGTAATACATATTTAAGCACACACAAAAACAACTGGTTACAAATGATTGATGAATTCACTTTCATTCTAAATCAAGCTTGAATGTCAATAACACCTAGTCTAGTCCTCAAGGTGCTAAAGGTGTCATAGTTTAAGCTTTTGGTGAAAATATCTGCCAATTGATTTTTAGTTGCAACATGATGCAGTTCTATATCTCCCTTGGCTATATGATCTCTAATGAAATAATGTATAATGTTTATATGCTTATTGCGGGAGTGTTGAATTGGGTTTTAGAAATATATATGGCACTAATGTTATCACACATGATATAAATGATGCCCACGGATAATCCAAGATCTAGGATTTGTTGCTTTAGCTATAAGACTTGAGCAACACAACTTCCTACAGCTATGTATTCTTCCTCAGCAATAGATAGTGCTACTAAATTTTACTTCTTACAAGATCAAGAATCTAATGATTGCCCTATAAATTGACAAATTCTTGAGGTGTTTTTTCTATTTATCCTACACCCTGCAAAGTCTAAGTCTGAATATCCTATGATTTCAAAAGAAAAGTTACGTCTAGGATACCAGATACCTATGTTTTGGGTGCCTAAAAGATATTTAAGAATTCTCTTAACTGCAGTGATGTAAGATTCCTTATGATCAGTGCTTGAAATCTTGCACACAGGCATACACTAAACATTATATCAGGTTTGCTAGCTGTCAAATACATAACTGATCCTATTATCCCACTATACTTCTTCTAATCTACAGATTTTCCATTTAGATCATTATCTAATAAAATGGTAAAGCTCATGGGTGTATTTATTGCCTCTGCATTATTTATATCATACTTCTTTAGAATATCCTTGATATATTTACTTTGACTAAGAAATGTTCCATCATCTAATTATTTCACACTAAATCTAAGTAAACTCTTCCAACATACGCATCTCAAATTCCTTATTATTTTGAAAATTCATCACAAAGATTTTTATTGGTTGATCCAAACAGTATATCATCTACATAAATTTGAATAATGAGTAAGTCATCTCCTATTTTCTTAGAAACAGAATGGTATCTACACTACCCTTAACAATAGAACTATCTATGAGAAATGTGCTTAGCCTCTCATACAAAGCTATAGGTGCTTGCTTCAACCCATACAATTCCTTTTTCAATTTATAAACATGATTGGAAAATGTTGAATGTTCAAATCCAGGGGGTTGTTCTACATAAACATCTTCTTTAATAATCTCATTCAGAAAGGCACTCTTTACATCCATTTGATACAGCTTGAAACCTCTAAAGCAAGCAAAGTCTAGCAACACTCTAATGGATTTTAACCTAGCTACAAGGACAAAAGTCTTCTCAAAATCAATGTCATCAATCTGATTGTACCCTTAGCTAATAACTTGGTCTTATTCCTAATCACTACTCCAGAATCTTTCATCTTATTTTTGAACACCCATTTGGTTTGTACAACACTCTGGTTCTTAGGTCTACTAACCAATTCCCAAAATTTATTCCTAACAAATTGATTCAATTCTCCTTGCATAACTAGGATCCAAATTCATCAAATAGGACTTGATCTACACTAGTCGGTTGTACCACGGAGATGAATGCAGAATGACTAACCTCATTCTTAAGTACATGCCTAATTCTAACTCCTACAGATAGATCTCCTAAGATGAGTTCCCTAGGATGACAAAATGAATATCTTCAATCTCTAAACAATGGCTCCTGAGGTTCTATTCCATCTCCTAGGTAACTAATCTTAGGAGATCTGATGCTATCAAGAATTTATGTACTTTTTATTTTATTTGAACAATAGTATATTTTGTTTTCTATTTTATTTTCTTTTCTTTTTTAGCTATCCAATGATGGGAAAGCATCCAATGATCATGGTAGGTAGTGCATATGGCTTGGTAGATCTTTGGTTTGCTGGCTCGATTTGTCCCTGGCTGCTGGTGGTTCTCGGGTTGGCTGTTTTGGAGCATTCGGTTTTGAGCTTGTTCTCTAAGTTGCTTGAGCTGAAGTTTAGTAGCTCTTTAATTCTTAAAAGGTACCTCATTATGAAGTTTACTTTTGGAGTGGCCTTGTCCCTTCCCCTTCCCCTTTTCTTCTTGTCTCTTGGAAAACCGTGGCTTGTATTTAATTGGGGCTGAATTCTATGCTTTGAATTCATTGGGAAGTTAATGATTTTAATGCTATACATTCCAGCCGGCTGATATTTCCATGCCTGGGCCTTTTTCCGAAACATTAACCTCCTTGATTCCGTGAACTTTTTGGCTCCAGTGAATAAAAAGCTTTAATTTCTGGCGGGCTGCTTGCTTACCGAGACATGGACTCCTTGGTTCCATGAACTTGCCCTTTGATTCCTGTTCTGGTTTTAAGAGGGGCTGATTTCCGAAATGGGATGCTTTTCCCGTAACTATGCTGCTTTGAATTTTCGGTCTGCTTGCTGGTTCTGTGAGATGCTGGGCTATTTTTTCCAAAATGACTCTTGGAAATACTTTGAAAAATAAAAGCTTGGGATGTTGTGAACATTAACTAAGGTGACTTTTGGCATTCCTCTACTTTGCCTATAAATAAGAGATGATGTTGTGAAGGAAGGGGAGTTGATATTTGTGAGCATATTTGCTATTAACCTGCGGGTTTATTCGGAAATCCTGCGGGCTCTTTCCAACCTTCTTTTCTCATCCCCTCCGAAAATCCTGCGGGCTCTTTCCACCCTTTCTTCTCGGGCTTCTAACCTCTTCGTCTCTCCGCAAGTGCCACTCCATCTGTATCCTTCTTCTCAACAGTGAAGCAACTTTAGGGTGTCGTATCAGAGTTGATTTGAAGCATCTATTCAAGAAATTGGACAACCATGCAGTGGTGGACCATCGGTTTGCTAGTTCTATCACTTTACTTATTTAACCTACAAATTCGATGCATGTGAGGAACCCGCTCTGACGGTTGTCTGAGGGCGTCTTTTTAAATTTCTTTATTTCTTTAAAATCTCCTAGCATCTTTTGTTAAGTTTTGGGTCGTTTGCGTTTATTTAATAAAGTTTGTTTTAAGTTCTACTCATTGTGTCAGTTTTCTTCTTGTGTGTCTATTGTGATCAAGAGATATAGGCTTCCTATATCTCTTGTCTAAATCAAGATCCATCTGTAAGAGTTAGAACTAAACAAAGGGAGCATGCTGAATTAAGATTTAAATCAAGTAAAGAAATAACATCAGATTAATAAAATAATCTTCCAGTAATACCTATAAATTTATAATCTGCATAGAATTTCATGAAAATTTCCATAAGATGTAACAGTTTATTGACCAACTTGCAGTAAATTCAGGCTAAAAAATAATCTGATGAGCTACTAGTTCAGCATGTACCTTGATGTCACTTCCACGGAAGAGTATGAACTCATATATTTTATCACTAGCAGGAACTTGCGAACCATCCTTGCGACCTTCAGTTCCAAAGGATCGAACTAAGACAAAATACACCAGAATCAATAATAAAGTGAACTACTCCGGATAACATACTAAAGGCCTGCAGATAGGAAAAGGCAAGGATAGAATATAATCCTTTTGGTTAGCATTGTTGGTTAGTTTCAAGTTGAATTAATTATAAAAAATTGGTATGGTAACATATAATCACAATAAAAGTAATATTCATAGCAGAAAGGGCATCCAGAACAAAAGAAACCTACTGAGAAGAATTCTAAAAGAAAATTTCTATATACATATATATATATATATGCATGATTTTGTTAGCATCAGAACTTAGCTGGAATTTCTAATTTTCAAACAAATCAAATGAAGTAGCCACAGCTACAGAATAAAAAACAATGGCATAAAAAGTATTTTTAAAACAAACAAAGAGGGTTCTAAAACTTTGATGTCCAAATCACAAAGAAAATAAAAATTAACTTACTTTTAAATGCAACTCATCTAAGAGCACCAACTGCATAATTTATAAACATGTAACGCAATTGATTGGGTATGTGTTCATTTACTTTAAAATGGTTCAGTACTATATTTTGATTCTGTCATTACAAGTAGGATTATCTATTCTTTGTTGATAATTTAGGATAAATATTTAATATTAGATGATCACGCTAGAATTTTTTTTTTCTTTTTTTATTTGCATGTCAAGTCATGTAGGTTTTGTTAAGATTTTAGGAAATTAAGCGAAAAGAAAGTAAAAAAAAAAAGTTTGAAAGGCTCAAATCAATAGCATAGTCCATAGATTCATAATCAACCCACAAATAATTGGGATTTCATTTAATTTTCTTCCCTTTTCTTCAATCCAAAGAAAGCATTAAAAAAACCACATAATGTTCCAAGAACAAATGGAAGATAGAAGGGTTGATGCTGGCAACAAATTGCTAAACAATGCTAAAGCCATAAGACAAACCTTAGTTAGGAATGAAAGGACAAGAACAAATCACAAATCTGACTTGAATGATTGGGCTAAGGCTAGTGGGCATGACAAGGAGAATGCTAGTTGTTTACATAAGTTCTTGTACTCTAACAACCACTCAATTAATTTATCATCAACTAAGCATGTCCTTTTGAAAACTTTCAGAAGAAATTTTATGAGCTCAAGTAAAAATTAATATAAAAAAATGAATCATCCTCTTTTAACAAAGGTAAAAATTATCTTAAGCTTTAAAAAGAAAAATTCAGGAAAAAGATTTTACTTTAAAAATATTTTACTCCATGGTGGGATTGGTGCAAGCATTTAAACTTGGATAGTGAATGCATAAGATACATGACGAATAACAACTTGAAGTTTTCTTTATTAAATTACAAAATGCAGTCTGTGTCGCCTTTGGAGATAACTCAAAAAATAAGCTTATCGGCATAGATAAAATTAATAAAAAAATTCTTCCTCAAAGTAATCTTTTAGTAGTAGGGCCAGATTGTCCTATTGTATTACAGATTTTTAATAAAGAATTTCATAAAACCAAGATTCTTAGGTTTGAAGATGTATGGTTGTCATACCCTGCTTCTTTTGCTGTGGTGCAGAAATCTTGGAGCAAGCTAGTTAGAGGTGATCCTTTGGAGAGGTTGAATAAAAAATTTCATAGGATGTTAAGGGCTCTATTCTTTTGGAGTTGAGCTAAACATCAAAATCTTTTGGAGTTGAAGGAGAAGCTTAAAAATGAGGTGGCTGAATTGCAAACCGTGGAGACAAATGCTGAAGGCAATTCATATGATATTCTTTTGTTACTCAGAGCTAAAGTATAGGATCTAAATGTCACTCTTGCTCGTTTAAACACTTGGTGGAGACAAAGGGTGAAGGTCAAATGGTTGGGAGAAGGCGACATCAACTCAAAATTTTTTCATGCTTTTGCTAATGGTAGGAGGAATGGGAATTTTATAAAACAAGTGAAGAATGAAGTTGGTGAGATGGTGGAAGACCTGAATATTATAGAAGAAACATTTCTCAATTTCTTTTCTAAAAAATGGAGTGAGAGGAGATGTGTGTTAAATGGGTGGCCGAAGCCTATTCATTCCTTAAGTTTGGAAGATTCAAAAATTTTGAATGTTGATTATTCCTTTGAAGAGATTGAAAAGGTGATTATGAGTCTTGGAAGAAACATTTCTCCTGGTGTGAATGGCATTTCAGATTCCTTCATTAAAGCATATTGGAAACTAATTGGACAAGACGTCTGGAAGGCTTTTTTACATTACATTTCTTTGAGCACTATGAGCTCTAAGTGGAAAGAAACACTTGTGGTTCTTATTCCTAAGGTCCAAAACCCGGTAGATCCTTCTCACTTTTGTCCTATAAGCTTATGTTTGTCTATTTATAAAATTATTGCAAAAATTTTATTAAATAGATTAGCTATAGGGATCAATAATCTGATTTTGGAGACCCAAGCTGCTTTTTTAAAAGGAATATCCTTATCTGAACATGTCCTTTTGGTGCAAGAATTATTTCATAAATTCAGATTTTCTAAATCTAAAAAAGGAATGGTGGCTGTAAAAATAGATATGGAATAATCCTATGATAGTATGTCTTGAACTTCTTTGAAGCTAGTGTTGGCTCATTTTGGTTTTCCATTGGGTTTTTCAAATCTTTTGATGGAATGTGTTATAGATCCTAGATTCGCTATCCTTTTCAATGGCACTAAATCAAATTGGATTGAAGCAAAAGCAGATTTAGACAAGGATGACCGTTATCTCCTTATTTGTTTATATTGTGCTCCCAACTTTTATCAAATAGTTTTTTTTCATAATGGTAAGGGTTTGGGCATCAAGGTGGCTGCCTCGGCTCCTAAGATTTCCCACCTACTATATGCGGACGATGTGCTGTTGTTCTCTGAGGCAAAATCCGTGTATTTGAGAAAGTTAAGGAGGATTATTTCTGATTATTGCAATTGGACCGGTCAATCAGTAAATTTAAATAAAACTTCAATGGTCTTGGGAAATCAGTTGGTCGAGCCAAGAGAAGGATCATTTCAAAAAATTTAATTATAAGGAAGTAAAGGAATTGAAGTACTTGGGTATCAAATTATGCATGAGAAGTTTGTTATCCTCAAATTATCTTTTTATTCTAGAGAAAACAGTTAGTAGAATGAATGGATGGGGAAACAAGTTTTTCTCATTACCTGGGAAGCTTGTTTTGATCAAATCAATGATACTTGCTACTCCGATTTTTTATGTTTCTCATTCATTGGTTCCTCTCAGCATTTTGAAAAAATTGGAGAAGATGTGTAGAGATTTTATATGGAATAAACCTAGAAATGTTCTAAGTATGCTTTATGTACCTTGGGATGTCCTTCGCAAACCTTGGGAGGAAAGAGGAAGGGGGATTCATTCAACTGTATCTATTGCTGGGCCACTAAGGGCTAAATTTGTTTGGGAATTCATTAATGAATCTGATTCATTGCTTTATAGAACATTAAGAGCAAAATATGGGAATAATATCTGGAATGATAGTTGGAAAAAGAACTCTTCCACTTGGAAAATTTTGTTGAAAAGAACTCAATATCTCCGGCCTTTGATTAAATGGAAGATAGCTTCTGGTTCTTCTATTGATACTTTAAGAGATGTGTGGCTTCTTAATATAAGTCTTTCAATGTGGCCTACATTTATTAATGTTATGGAGGAGGATTTTCCTTCTCTTGATAATTTCAGTAAAGAAGGAGAATGGTATCAAGGGGACTTGTTAAGTATTTTGGAACTGATCTGATCGAGTTGATTTTACAAGTGCAGATCGTAAAGGAGGAGGCAGTTGATACAATGGAGCTTATGTTCAAGTTTTCAGGCAAATCATTGGCTTCAATGCCTAATAAGGCGAATGTCTCTGTTTTTGCTGAAAGCTTTCAGTGGAAATGGTTGAAATTAATTAAGTTTCCTCCACGAGTTGAATGTTTTTGGTGGAGATTGTTAAACAATGTTATTCCAACGTGTGACTTTCTTATGTTTAGAACATTACTGCAGGTTAACAACTGCCTGAGGGGTTGTATTGCAGCAGAGAGTATAGAACACGTTGCGGTATTCTGTGAAAAGCTTATTCAATTGATAGATTTGCTCAATAAGTGGGAATTCAAATTGCAAAAGTTTTCTTCTTTCTTGAATTGTATAAGGAAGCTGAAGCTGCTAACAAATTCCAATCCTTTTATGGCTAATCTATATTGTTCCGCTGTTTATTTTTCTTGGAAGAATAGGAATAATGTCATACATGGCAGCAAAGAGCTCGGTGTGGGGTATATGGCTTCAAGTGCTATTGTTATTTCTCTTTCTTCATCAAGTTGTAATATCTTCTCAGACCACTGGGGTGTTAATCAGCTTTCGAAGCTATCTATTTCTTCTTGGTACCCTCCTCCACCCAATTGGATTAAAGGAAACTTTGATGCGGCACTTTTAAACTCAAATGAAGCTGGAATTGCTGGAGTTTTTAGAGATCATAAGGGCAAATTTCTACTTGCCTTTGGGTTCAAATGCATTCATTGGGACATTGATTTTTTGGAGCTATTGGCTATCCGGGCTTTGAAGATTGTTCTTAAAGATTGGAAATTTGAGGCTAAAGAGATTATTATTGAAGGAGATAATTATAATGTCATTAAGTATCTTCAAAATTCTTTGGGAAAAGCTTGTAATAAATGGGACAATAACTAGGTTGAAGACTTGTTATTCTTGAAGGACGTTGGGAATTTTTTATTTCATTTTGCTCATAGGGAATGTAATAAGTTAGCCGATTTCTGTGCTAATTTTGCTTTATTAGGAGATTTTTTTGGGAAGATCTACATTGTAATAAGATTCCTCCTTACTTTCTTTCTTTGCTTAAGGAGGATTGTGATAGGTTATCTATCACAAAGTAGTTTGTAATAGTCACTCTTTTCTTAATGCTATTAGCAATTTAAAAAAAAAAAAAGTAGGGCCAGATTTTATCAAATCATACTAGGGCCAACCAACAATAGTATTCCAATTTCTTGGCTTCACTTGCTCCCTAACCTTCCTTCCAACAGCAAATCATCCCCCAATCTTATTGTTTTCACCTCATCTCCCACTATTTCTTCAAGAGCTTTGGTCTTGGTTATTTCCTTGTTGCATTTATTTCCTTTCATCTTTCAAGACTATTTCAAATTCATGTATTAGCAATTGAATTATTTAGGCTCAACGTGCTCATTATGATACGTTATGTCAACCTTATTTGAACTATTTTCGATAATTGTGGCAGATGAAAATAGAATTATGAGGGTCAATGTTCCTTTTAGAATGTCAAAATCCAAATAAGAGCAATTGTTGAATTCTATGGTGGTGAGGCTAATATACCTAACCATGTGGGTATGAAGAAATATTAATTCACAAATACAGATTTTTCTTTTATCTGATTCTTAAGGGAAAGTTTTTCTACATTCACATTGGGCTATGCATGATCATTTTAAATTTTAGAAAACTTAGTTCCTTGACGAAAACCATGCAATTTTTATTATATTTGAAATTCATGAAGCTTAAAGTTGATTTTAGATTACTTTCATTTTACTAGGTATAAATCTTACTTTTGTCCAATAAGCCTACCGCATCAAACTTGTTCGGGCCACCCCTAATCAAAACAAGAGCAGAAACTTGGAAAAAACATGCTTTTCTATTGTGTAATCATGTAAACAAATCAACATATATTTCCATATAAAAATTAACCAATATAAAAGTGTAAATAATGTCCCAATTATTACAATCAAATTTGACAACTGTGTTATCTGTCATTATACAACCCAGTTAAATTATCACAAACTCTACTTATTGGGGCCTTCAAGTTTTGGCATCTAAATGAAACTTGGGGTTCACCTTCAACAGGTACAATCTCTCGATCCATCTCTCCTTTAACTGAAACCTACAAGTCTAACACACAACTCATAATTCTATCAAATACATGTTTGAAAAGAAAAAGACTATGTGCAATCATCCAGAATTTCCTAGCATTTAAAGTGCCAAGCACATGTTCCTATCTTATTGGCCACATCTCAGGGGGGGGGGGGTTAAGCAGCACCTGTCTTGCAAGCATTTTTTATTTATGATTTATTGTGCCCCCTTTTGAACGTGACCACCTACAAGAAGAGCACGCATATATATACTGCTACACTATCCACTTAAGGCAAGTGCCCATAACGCGAACAATCCTAAGTGTTTTAGGAAATGAAATGTCATTTAGAGTTTAGGTCTAAAAGAATGAAGTCTAACAGGCAGTTTTTGGGCTAGATGTTGGAAAATTCTTCTTAGCTTTTGGAGCAAGGGAGAGAAATTTTCCTACATCTTAGAGATTGGAGGAAATGAGGTAAAACATGTAGCTTTGAGGCTAAGGAAAAGGGTGCTTCCTTTAGTTTTGAGGCTAAGGGAAAAGAGAAAATATATCCAACATATGACTTTGTGCCAAATGTTAGAGATTTCCCCTTAGCTTCAAAGCTAAGAAGATGGAAAAATCTCCTACAACTTTGCGGTTGGAAAAGAAGAAGAGGAAATTCATAACTTTTTTAAAGTTAGAAATCTTCTAAGACTTTTGAAATCCATAAAAGTGAGGGGAGATTTGTAGCTTTGATGTTGTAAATCAATAGAAATTATTTAGACTTTTGGGGTGTCCAGAGAGAGGATTTTCCCTTTCTAACTTGAGAAGGATGGAAGGAAAAATTGGAGATATGACTTTGATTCCTATGCTTGAGTAGAGTTATTTGTTGATTTTGGTTCAACAAATAGATGATTTGGAGTAAAGTTTGATTTACTCAACATGAGCCAAGTGAAGGTGAGAGTTTTCTACAACTTTGAAGTTATCGAAAGAGAGGAATTTCTCTAAATTTTTGGATTGTAGAAAAGAGGGGAGAAAATGTAACTTATGGGTTGCAAATTAATGAATGGTCATTGAACATTTGGTGCTCAAAGAGGTCTACACTCTCCTAATTTGGGATTAGAAATGATGAGATTTCCTACAACTTTTGAGTTGTAGGAGTGAGGGAAGGAATATGCAACTTATGGATTGCAAATCCATGAATATTCCTTAAACATGTGATATTCAAAGGGAAGTATTCATTTGTCTAATTTGAGGCTAGGAAAATGAGTGATTTTCTACAATTTTGGTTTTGTAGAAGATAGGCAGAGAGAATGTAGCTTATGGACTACAAATCCATGACTGTTCTTTGAACATTTGGTATTCAAAAATATCTATTCATTTGACCAATTTGGAGTTAGGCAAATGAAGGAGTGTTGGATGTTTCCCTACAATTTTGAGTTGTAGAAGGGGAGAAATAACATGCAACTTGGAGGTTGCAAATTGGAAAAAGTTCTTTGAACTTTTGGGAAAGGAATTCATTTTCTTGACTTAGAAAGCAAATGACATGATAAATCAATAAGTTTTGTTGTCACTGATGAGGGATTAATTTACTAGGTGTAGGTAAGCAAACATAGAAGAGTGATGTGTAGGTTTGATTACACATCACCATGAAGGATTATTTGGACTCTTGGGTGTCCAATGAATGGAGTTCATCCATCCAACTTGGGTTGGAAAAATGAATAAGAGATAGTGTGTTGATTTCTCTTGCTTGGCCAATTTCCTTATAAGCTCTCCAAAAGTCTTCTGGAAACTTTTATTTGAGTTTAGGGAAAAGCACCAAGCAATGGTGTTGGAGAGTCTCCTATGGTTTTTGAGCTAAAGAAGGTATGAGATTTCCTACGGTTTTTTATTTGTAGGAAAGAAGGGAGAAAATGCATGTTATAGGTTGCAAATTCATAATGATCCTTTGAATATTTGATGTTCAAAGGGAGGTGTTCATTTGCTTAATTTGTAACTAAGCAAATGAAAGGGAAACCTTAAGATTTGGTCTTAAGTTCAGTGTTTTACAACATGATGTATTTAGGATTTTAGATAAATCAATAATATAAGATATGAGGAAGATTGGTTGTAACTGTTAAGGCATGATAGGAGTCATTCAATGAAATATTTGGAGCCTTGAGAAGGCTCCAGATATTATGCATGAAAGGGAAAGATAGATATATGTTTGTTAATTTTATGTTTCCAAAAAACAAAGGATAAAAGAACTTGGAATCTGGTTCCAAGTTCATAAAGCACATAGAATGTATTTAGGATTTTAGGGAAATCAAAAATAACACGCACAAGGAGGGGAGAGATGATTGTTTACTGATTTTGTCTCAACAGACAAGGAACGAATGACTTAGAGCTTTTTTGTAAGCTCAAAAGACTCGTGTAATATAATATTTGGAACTTTGAGGAGGCTCCAAAAGTCATGCATGAGAAAAGAGAGAGGGTTTTTTTTTTATTCTGTGCTTCAGCAAAAAGGGGATGGAATGAACGTAGGATTGTGATCCTAAGATTCATGCAATAAAATGTATGGGGCATTGGGGAGGCTCTAAAACATCACACATGAGGGAAGGGAGCATTTAGAAGAAAGCCCATAATGTATGCTAGAATTCATGCAAAATAAAACATGGAGCTTTGAGAAAACTCTAAGTACGATGCATGAAGGAGAATTTGCATGATTATTTGTTGAGTTTATGTTTTAACAAATGAGGTGGATGACTTGGGATTTGTGATAGACTGGCTGATTTGATTAGGAGGGAATCAAGAAGTTTCCTAGTCAAGAGGGAATTGTTTAGGAAGGTTCTTAATCAAAGGAGAATTATTTAGGAATGTTTAAATTACAATTGGGAGGGAATTAATTAGATAAATAAATTTAATTTAAATTCAAATCTGAAAGGGAATTATTTTGGGAAAAGAGGCTAATTTGGGAGGGAATTATGGGAGCCTATTTAAGGCTAACAATATGGTGATTTCAAATTATGCTTTGGAAGTTCGCTAAATTTAGTTTATTCTTAGATTATTTGGGCTCAAACCGGCAGCTAGGGATTTGAAAAAGTCGGATCTTCCTCTCCAATTGAAGATCCAATTGAAATTGCATCTACTTCCTATCAAAGTGGTATCAATGCACTTTGGGAGGGGAGTATTGATCGGCCGGCCGATTTGATTGGGAGGAATAAGGAAGTTTTCTAATCAAGAGGGAGTTGTTTAGGAAGGTTCTTAATCAAAGGGGAATTATTTAGGAATGTTTAAATTATAATTGGGAGGGAATTATTTAAGCAAGATATCTAATTTAAATTCAAAATCTAATGGAAATTATTTAGTGAAAAGGAGGAGGAATTAAGGGTGATTGTTTAGGAAAGTTTTAATTACAATTAGGAGGGGATTAATTAGAAAAATGAATCTAATTTGAATTCAAATCTGAAAGGGAATTATTTAGGGAAAGGGGACTAATTTGGGAGGAAATTATGGGAGCCTACTTAAGGCTAACAATAGGGTGATTTTAGATTATGTTTTGGGAATTTGTTGAATTTAGCTTATTCTTAGGTTATTTAGGCTCTAGCCGGTGACTTAGGGATTTATGAGAGCTGGATCTTCCTATCCAATTGAAGATCCAATTAAAATTGCATCCACATCATATCGATTAGCTTCAAAGATCTAAAGAATCATGTGATAGAATATTTGGAGCTTGGGGAAGGCTCTTAAACATCACATGTGAGGGGAATATTTGTTAGTTTTGTACTCGAACAAATGAGGTGGGGGGAATTTGGTTCCAAGTTTCGAACGATTCATGCAATAATGTGTTTGGAGCATGGGGGTGCTCCGAAGCATCATGCATGAAGAAAAAAAAGGGGATTACATGTTGATTTTGTAATTATTAAACAAATCACAAACCTAAGATTTGGCCCTAAGGTAACAAGATTCATGCAATCTATCATTTGAGGTTTTGAGGAAACTCCAAGTATCATGAATGAAGAGGATGTATATAAGAAAGAGAACTCCCTACTTCCTTTATGAATGTTTTGGATTCACGTGGAGAGGGCAGATTGATTTCCAGCGACTTCTACGGGATTCAAAGATCAATTTTGATGTGATCTAAGAAGAACCTGAGAGAGTATGGATGTGTAGGCTTGTCATTTTAGGATGCCAACAAATATCTAAGTCAATTGTAGTTTCCCATAGCTAATTAACTTGCAAATTACATCAAACTTGTTTAGCAAATTCCAATGTGTGGTGGGAGTACATCCATGAGCTCTTGAAAGCCGCAAATACCCCCACATTTGCTTTACAAGCACTTAAAATTTTATAAACATGTTTTGTGATTTTGCAAATCTTAGGCATACAATGATCACAGTAATTGACATAAAGCATGCATTTGTTTGGGACTTGAGTAATGTGAACTGAATCGATCAAGTATGCAATCGCTTGAATTGGGAATTTTACTTGTTTCAACTCTCCAAATTTGGAAGAACATCAAGGATCGTTTCAAATCAATCTGTACATCATGGGATTTGAGACAAGCATGAATGTTCATGAAAGACCCCACCAATTTACAAATTATTTGAAATACACACTTGAAAATTTAGAAAATTTGGAGAAAATCACAAGTATCAATGATGCAAGTCCCTTACATGTATATATTAATTCTATCATAACACAACAACTAAGAGAAAATGATGTGAGATGCGACATTTGGAGGTTCTTTGTACCTCGACATTCTACTTGGCATCGAATGAAATCACCTAAACTTAGGGTTTAGTTGAAGGCGATGGAGAAGATGCAATATATGAATGTGAAATCATGTAAGATAGAGGCATTAAACACAAGTCCAACGACCCGGTGCCTTGTTGTCATCCTTTTGGCTCTCATATGAGAGCAAATCATGAGAAATCACATGATTTCCACGACTTAAAACAAATGGACAAAAACATACAATAGATTTCTTTGAGGGGGTGTTTGGTATCGGATTTATTTCCCGTTTTAAATAGGATTTACGGTAAATCCAGCCAAACGCAAAAAATGGCGCTGTAAATCCGGCAAAATCCATAAATCCAGGATTTGCGGATTTTACACCGTAAATCCAGTAAATCCTTGTAAATCCAAATCCCGTTTCTACTCGGATTTACGGGATTTGGCCAAAAGAAGCGCGTGAAAGGGAGAAAGTTACCTTCACAGCGAGCGAGCGAGCTCCCGTCGCTGCTTCAGATCAAAATGTTGTAACGTCCGATCCGACAGGAAGGGAATGTCATCAAAGGAGCGAAGTCGAACAGCAACGAAGGAGCTGAAGAAGCGACTAGTGCAATCTCTACACCTCCTACGAAGCAATGAAGCCAAACAGCAAGGACGAACAAGAGAATTAAAAGCAAATCCTTGACGCCTCAGCCATTATTGGTTAACTTAATTAATATAATTTAAAATATTCATAACTAAGTAAATTAATTAAATAATTAATAGTATAATTAGTGTATAAATTAATTATCTAATTTAACTTAATTAAATAATTAGTAATATAATTAGTAATTAAAAATTAGTTTAATTATCTTAATTAATGTAATTTAAAATATAAATTATTAAACATATAATTAATAATATGAATAATAATTAAATAATTAATGAGCATTAGAATTCTTAAGTGATTAATGAAATAATTAATAATAAAATTAATAATTAAAACTACTAAAATAGTAATTAAATTATTAATTAAATAATTAGTTGGACTATTAGTTAAATAAATAATTATTTCCTTGATACCAAATAACTTTATAACTTGATGCGGAAGCAAATTAAGTGGCTTCATATTACTCCTTCAATTTTAAATCTCCAACCATTTTAAATCATGTTATCTGTTGTCAAACATCTTTCTGGATTTAACAGGATTTAAAAATTATCATACCAAACACAATTCAGAATTTAAAAGCCCAGGATTTACTAAATCCGGATTTACAGAATTTAGTAAATCCTATTAAAATTGAATCCAATCCTATACCAAACACCCCCTGAGTTTGGAAGATAAAACACGAGGTTTTTACGGATCTATGGGGTTTGGAGCATTAAACACACAACTAATGGGCCGATAGACCAAGGTTTCACTAAGTTTTTGAGAGGTTTACCTTGCCGGGTTATCAAGGCGCAGCCAGCATCCACTCGCCTGGTCAAAAGGCGAGAAAGCGATAGGAAAGAGGTGATGAGATGTTGTCCAATAAGTTCTGGATGCCATCGCTGCTGTCACGAACTCATCGGAGATTATTTGGGAGGATAATGAGACCTCCTACTTCTTCCTTGCGGCAGTAGAAAAGAACTAGAGAAGCAAAAGAACTATAGCAGCAAATAGGGGGAAGTTTTTTCCTCGGATCATAAGAGAAGAAAACGGCTGCGAAGATCACCGATTTGGAGGGTCGAACACCTAGGGTTTCGGAGACTAAGGGAGACAAAGGTTTGGAGGACTAGCTTCTCAAAGAGACAAAGCTCTAGAGGGATTAGGCGGCTTAGGTTTCGAATGCCTAGAAGGGTTGGGCAATTGGAGATGCTCAGAGATTCCTGGGAGAGTCACCCATGGAGAAGCTATGATCCGCTTAGAAGACCTACACACTGAGGGCTTTCGAGGTCTCCCTCACTCTCTCTCTCTCTGGGAAGCACAAGCACGAAGACTGAATGACCTTTCTCCTTGCTTCCCACTCTCTCTATACGTGAAACGAGATCATGGGCTATCTGAGAAGATTTTCTTCCACAAGATCGTTGTTTTAGCCACGAAAATCAGAGGAAAAGACCTGTAGCAGTGGTCTTTAAATCTCATCTCTTATATCCAATTTCCTGATCTTAGGGAATGATTAAAGAAGACCAAAAGTCCAATTTAACCTGTTTGGGATTAAATTGGACCTAAATTGGGTCAATTGGGTTAAAATTGAGCCCAAATGAGGTTCGATCCGAATCGATTTGGGTCGATTGGGTCTGATCGAGCAAATTTTGTGAAATTAAGCTCAAATCCGCATCAAATTGCGTCGAATTTGGTTCGACAAGGTTAGACCAGGTTCAATTTTGGCAAAATTAGGCCAATTTTGATTAATTTGAGTTTAATTTGACAAAATTGAATTTAATTTGATTAAATATAGGTCATATTTCAGTTAAATTTCACTCAATGATGCTCAATTAAGTTGATCGAGCGTGATCAAGCCCAATCGAGCTCAAATCAGCTCAAAAGCGACTAATTTAGGTTCGACACAAAATAACCATTAACATTTAATTATTTTTTATGATAAAAAACATACTCTAGTGTGGGCTAATGGTTAGAAATATGATGTACACCATACAGGTTCACCAAGTTAAAAGCAATCCATAAGAGCAGTAAAGAGTTTCAAGAAAATCAACAAGGATGAATCATCAGGAGGCACATCAAGTCAAAATGATTTGATGAAGACAAGTTCAAGCTGTTTAAAACAAAGTATATGACTTAAGGGTATATGCAAAATCAAGAATTTAAATCAAATTGGAATTTTAACTATCCCAAGTTTGAAGAATTAGAAAAAACATGTATTATAAAAAATCTTGAGTATCATTAGTCGTGAGACATCTAGTCATTATGAAAAAGCAAAACTCCCTCTCACAAATGGTAACAATTTCGGAAAGGAAGTGATGCAAATTTAACTTGATTTTTGATGGATGAGAAGTTTAAGGATATGATTGAGGGTTCTAGGAAATGGTTAAGAGATTTTTGGAGAAGAGGTGGTAGAGAGAAAAAGAGGAGGAAAAATTAGTATATGAATGGGGAGGAAATTTCCTGATCATGTGTGATAAAGCGAGCAAGGGAGGAGAGAGAAAAACTATAGATAAATAAAGTGGAGGGATGTAAAACACAAGAACGAAGAAAAAGGGGAAAAAAAAAAGCAAATTTGTGGCAAATTGAAGAAAACAAGTGCATAAAGAATATGATATTTTTTTTATGCCAAACTGATGTAGAATAAGAAATGTAAGTGTGTAAAGTAGATGGATTTAGTAGAGAATGAAGAGAAAAATTAAGGGAAAAAAAGATAAACAATGAATCATCAAGCTGCAGATGTTGAGCAGAGAGGGGTTAAGATATTGGGTATACAACAAACACAATCAATCTTCGTTTGATATTCTTCCCACTTATTGTGTAAAGTGGAAGGATTTATTAATCATCAGTATGCAATAAACACTATCAATCTTTTTTTGATATTCTTCCAACTTGCAATCTTCACGGGTAAGAAAATAATCAACTAACTAAATATGCAAACTAAATACACAAGCAAGTGTATCAATGTAGGAGAGAAGAGTGATAAGTGAAAAAATTAGTGATCAATGTTTAAGTACAATATAAACGTTGTGATACTCAACTCAATAAGCACACAAGCTTGTAATCAAGTAAATTAACAAACAAGTGTAGCCACACACAAATGCAGTGGTGTTGAATATAATTTAGCCTAATTGTGTGAGTGTTGAAACAAGCAAACTCAATATAAATGGATTAACATTGTTGCACAAGCTTACGAACTATTAATCAAACACTAAAGCAGTCCAACAAATATTTGCCACAAAGACATGATTGTGATAAATAAATTTATACTATGTGAGAGCAATTAACTTTGGAATGCAAATAATTTGATCTACTCAATCAAAATGGTAAACAACATTATCATATTAATCTCCAAATGAACATTCAAATTTACAAAATTACTAATAAAATATTTGAGAAATAAATCTAACTATAGAGCAAATGCACAAAATGATTTTTATATAGTTTATATAGTTTTCTCTCCATTAGACACATTGGAGAAAAAGGATTCATGTAGCCAAACCCACGTAGTGGGACATAAAGGCATGATGTTGTTGTTTTTGTTAAAACTTAACTAGCATTCATCTACTCCTAAGCATTTTCTTGTTTAGGATTTCATTAATCAGTTGCTACCGCAAGACAAATTCTTTTATTCCTTGAGTTGATGGAGGAATGATTACAATATACACACTCTCCTTAACTTGTAATTGCAACTTAAATACCTTTCTTTCACTGGATATGTCTAGTGGGAGAGAGAAAGATAGAGAGAGAACGTCTGCGGAATTTTGAATTCCTGCTTCACGGTTTTTCCGCCGATCGTTGATGGCGATGGAGGATCGCCGGACTGCGGCATCTGGTGCTCCAGTCATCCTCCGTCCACCTCCTCCTCCATCTTCTCGAAAGGTTTTACGTCAAATTGATTAGTCTCCTCCGGCTTTTGGAGATACTGGTTATGAGAAAGAAGGTAAACTCTGGTTCAATAAGGAACGCCCTCTGGTTATCAAGGAGGACTTTTGGTTAAAAAGAAGAGTCTTGATTGTATTGGAAAGGGAAAGCAAATCTTGATGGAAGAAAATTGTAATTCACATGCTTTGGATAACAACTTTTCTGACAAGATCATTAATCCGATAAATTCTCTTACTTTTGATAATTGCATGCCAACTTCTTGTAAAATTGGGTCAACTATAAAGGAGACAGATGGAAATCGAGCATTGCATGAAATCCAGATTACTGAAGATCTGGGTAGAACTAGAACAAACGCTTGTGATAAGGTTCAAGATAGCTTAGATGTTAATCTTCTTAATTTAGACCTACTCAAGGTTCGTGATTGTGAAGTGGGAGAGCTTGGGAACTACAGTAATCAAAAGGAATTTATTGATCGTCCCAAAAATTCAACTGGTTTTTCTGATTTGAATGTATGGAAGAAGAAGGCTAATAACAAAGTTTCATATTTAAATTTTGGTGAAAATTTCACGAAGGAAGATGGTGTGGTTAAGCTCCATGTTGAAAAGGAAATATAAAATTCCAACAGACTTCAGAAGGCTCTGGCTATTAAGGTCTTCGGTAATAATGTTCCTTTCAATGTCATTAGAATTGAGTTAAGGAAGCAATGGTCAAGAATTGGAAAGTTTCATTTAACCCAATTGGGGTTAGGCTGGGTGCTCTGTGCTTTTGAAAAACAGGAATCTTTGGAGGAAATCATTGCTTCCGGTCCATGGTATGTCAATGGCAACATAGTAGGCATGGATAAATGGACAGCCTCGTTCTCTCCTACTTCTTTCAAAGGGCTTATAGCTCCAATCTGGATTCGTATGCCCAATCTTCCTCTTCAATGTTGGGATGAAGTTAATGTGTGCAGAATTGCTTCCATGGTGGTTTCTCCTTATTTGTTAGATGGAAACATATTCCAATGGAGTCGGAGAGAATTTGCAAGAGTTTGTGTGAGAGTCAAGCTTGATGAGAAACTTCCTTTGGGAGTATGGGTGGAAGGAGAATTAGGGAAATTCTATCAAAATATAGAATATGAAAGGTTACCTACATTTTGCTTTAAATGTGGTAAGCTGGGTCATCTAAGGGAGGACTGTTTGAAAAATTCTATTCCTGTCACTAATAAGATAGGTGGAGAAGATTTGGTCAGCAAAGTTGATAAAGCTTCAGATCCTAATTCCAAATCTCAAGTGGTTGCTTCAAACATTGAAGTTAATAAAGAGATGTATGGGCCGTGGATTCATGTGGAATATAAAAAAAAGTAGGCTCTGAGAACAGATTCTAATAAAGGAGAAGACAGATTCTGTAAATCTAATTCGGAGGAAAAGTCAAATGCTGTTATTAGTAACAGCATTGAAGAAGTTGCTGGAAAAAATATGCTGGAGGAAGTCACTACTGAGGGCACAATTCAGATTCCTATTGCTAAAGGTGGGAAGAAAGAAGTACATTCTGAAGAAGTTTGGAGCTGTGATGAATTGATCAGCCAGAGAAAGTCTGAAGAAATGGCTACTGCTGGAATTGCTGAAGGAATTCCTTCTTTCAAAAACAAATTTGATGCTTTGGGAACTTTGGCTGAAGAAGGGGAGATATTGGTAGGAAATATCACTCCTGGAATTCAAGGTCAGGAGGAAATTCAACCCAGAAGAGTTTGCAGGAAGATACAGGTCCTAATAACGAAGGAATCATATTAACTGAAGACAGCTCTTCAACTTTGAAAAAGAAAGGCATGAAACAGTTGAAAGGCCTTGGACCCATCAATTTGAAGACTAGAAATAAGAAAACGGATGGTAATGTTAAGGAGGAGGGGAAATCTTCCCCACTAATCCATTAATGAATTCCATATTGATTTGGAATTGTAGAGGAGCCAAAAAAAAGAAGGCTTCTCTCTACCTCAAGGAGGTAGTAAAAGATCAAAATGTTTTGTTTATTGGGCTGTTAGAAACTAAAATGGTTTCTATTGAACTTAAAGATGTGGAGTCTTTGATTGGCATTGACTGGGATTTCAGTTATATTCCTTCAGCCGGTTTATCCGGAGATATTCTAGTGCTTTGGAGGAGGAAGTTGGCTAAATTCAGCAAAATTGACTCTTCTTCTCAATTCATATTTGGTGATTTAGATATTCTCAATAAAGGGAAATGGAGGATTGCCACCATCTATGGAAGCAAAGATGTTTACAATAGGAGATTTGTTTGGAGTGGGTTGGAACCATATATCACCAATGATTGGCCTATGGTGATTGGAGGAGACCTTATTTGTCTTTTATCCAAAGAAGACAAGAAGGGAGGAAGGAGATTTTCATTTTCTTTGGGTCCTAAAGAGATGAAATCTTTCATGACCTCTAATGATCTTCATGAGCTAGGATTTATTGGTCCTAGGCTAACTTGGAGTAACAACAAAAGGGGAGTTGATCGGATTATGGAAAGATTAGACAGGATGTTGGTCAATTCTGTTTCGGTGAATTACAATCAGCATTTAGTAGTTAAGCATCTCCCCAGGATTGCTTCGGATCATTGTCCAATTCTTCTCAAAATTTCAGACTTCTCTTCTAAAGGTATGAAATCTTTCAATTTTGAGGATGTTTGGGCTTCTTACCCGGATTCTTACGCAGTGGTGGAAAAAGCTTGGAAACGGAGGGATAGTGGAACTGTAGCTGAAATTCTCAATTACAAATTGAAAAGATCTCTTAAATCCAATAAATCCTTATTCTTTTGGAGTAAGGCAAAACTAAAAGACTTGGATCTTCTAAAAGACTAGCTCAAAGATGAAATTTTAAAGCTTCAAATCAAGGAAGTTGAAGTCGGTGGGCTTTCTCAAGATGAGTATTTTTTGCTGAAATTTAAAATTAATGAGCTTAATTCTACTTTGGCTCGTTTAAACACATGGAGGAGACAAAGATCTAAAGTAAAATGGATAGGGGAAGGTGATCAAAACTCTAAGTTTTTTCATTCTATGGCTACTGCTAGAAAGAATACCAATTTCATCCACTGTATTAAAGATAGCAATGGAATCATAGTGGAGGAGCAAAAGCAAATTGAAGATGTGTTAATTCAGTTTTTTAAAGACAAATGGCGTGATAGGAGATGCTTGCTTGAAGGTTGGCCGGAGAATCATCACTTTCTGGAAGAGGAAGATAGGAGTTATTTAAATAGCAACTTCATGTTAGAAGAAGTTGAAAAAGCTATAAGTGAAACTACGGGCTTCACTTCTCCTGGTGAGGATGGGATATCTTACTCCTTTATTAAATGTTACTGGTATATTATTAAAACTGAATTCTGGGAAGCATTGAATTCGTTTTTTCAAACAGCTAAAATGGATGTTAATTGTAAAAAAAACTTTTAAAGTTCTTATTCTCAAAATCAGTAACCCGAATTATGCTCACAATTATAGACATATTAGCCTTTGTAACACGGTTTACAAGATTGCTTCGAAGGTTATTCTTAATAGAATGAAAGGTATCATTCCGAAACTCATCACTGCAGAGCAGGCCGCTTTTGTTAAAGGTAGATCTCTTCAAGACCATGTGTTAATTGCTCAAGAACTTTTCCACAAATTCAGACTCTCTAAAGCTTCTAAAGGTCTTGTGTCTATTAAACTAGACATGAAACAGGCTTATGATTCTATGGGATGGCCTACTCTTCAAAAGGTTCTTTCTTATTTTGGATTTCCTGAATTCTTCTCAAAATTAATCCTGGAATGTGTTCAAAATCCCTCTTTCTCTATATTGATCAATGGAAATCCATCTAGTTGGATCAAAGCAAGGAGTGGGTTTAATCAAGGTTGTCCCTTGTCACCTTATCTTTTTATACTTTGTTCACAGCTTCTTACTAATGGCATTATGGAGAAGGATGAAATTGGTGTTCAGATTAGTAAGAATGGTCCAAGAATTCCGCACTTATTATATGCGGATGATATCATATTCTTTGCTGAAGCAAACTTAAGAATTTGAAAGCTATTAAAAGCATTGTTAGCAGGTATTGTGAATGGACTGGCCAAAATGTTAATTCAAATAAGTCAGGAATCTTATTTGGAAAAGCAGTCAATAAACGAAAGAACAGGAAGATTAAAAGGATCATGGGATATAATGAAGTTAAGGAGCTTAATTATCTAGTTTCCAAACTGGCATTAAGGAGGCTTTCAAGGATGGATTTCCAATTCTTATTAGACAAGGCACTAAAGAAGCTGAACAGCTGGGGTTTAAAATTTATTTCACTGGCAGGTAAAATAACTTTGGTTGGTTTAAAATTTATTTCACTGGCAGGTAAAATAACTTTGGTTAAGGCTGTCATTCTTGCTCTTCCTTCCTTTCATTCCATGATATCTTTGGTTCCTAAAGCTGTACTTGGTGAAATTGAGAAACTCTGCAGAAATTTTATTTGGGACAAGTCCAATGAGGGATATGGATTACATTATATAAGCTGGAATAAACTTTGTGATCCTATTGATTCAGGAGGCAGAGGTCTGCAGTCTTGTTCCAATAAAGTGGGTCCTTTAAGGGCCAAAATTGCCTGGAAATACATGAAAGATGAAGAATCATTATTGCATAAAACTTTGTTTCCTAGATATGGATCTTGTTGGAAGGCTGTGAACAGAAATAATTCAAATTCTTCAGCTTAGAAGATAATTAAAGATGGAAGCAAATTCTTGAAGAAAATCGTGAGATGGGATATTGCAAACGGTAATTCAATAGATGTATTTGAAGATACATGGATTTTAGATAAAAGTCTTAACAGGTGGCCGACTTTTGTCAATTCCATAGAAGATGTGGATGGAGTTTTGACGGTGGAAAAGTTTATATATGGAAGTCATTGGAATTTGCCAGAACTGCATAAGTTTTTCGATAATGACCTAGTTGAACTCATCTATCAAATTGAAATTAAAACAGAGCTTTCTGAAGATCAATTTGATCTTATTCACATGGAATCTGGTAGAACTATCACTTCTATGGCAGCTGGAATAAATTCCTCTCCTTATTCTGATAAGACATTATGAAAATGGCTCAAAAAATCTAAATTGAATGCTAGAGTGGAGAATTTCTGCTGGAGACTTTTTAATAATGCATTGCCAACCAATTCGTTTTTAACATATAGAAGACTTCAAACCAATTCTTACTATCCTAGAGGCTGTCATGAAGAAGAGAATGTTTGTCATCTAACTTGTAGATGTCAAAAATTGGTTGAAGTCATTAAAATTCTGAATATGTGGGGCTTTCATATCCCGTTATTCAATGATAAGGAGGAGTTGTTTGGTTGGCTGGTCAGACAAAATGCTTTTCTTTCTAGCTTATTGTGTAATGCCGTCTATCTTAATTGGAAGGAGAGAAATGAGCTTATTCATGGGAAAAAAGAAAGGAGTTCTGTTTATATAGCTGCTGAGGCGGTCAGCTTTGTAGGCGTTTTTAATACTCCTAATTTCATCAATTCGGGCCGATTGGGTACTAATCAGCGTTTGATGTTTGAAGATCATTGGTACTCTCCTCCACCCGATTGGATCAAGGTGAATATAGATGCAACTTCATTTCCTTCTTATAGAGGAGGAGTTGGAGGTGTAATAAGGGACCACAAAGGAAGACTCATAGCAGCTTATGGAAGACCCGAAATGTATTGGGATATCACTTACTTGGAATTTCTTTCTATTGCCTCTGTTAAAGAAGTTTTCAAAGATCGGATGCAAGGATACAAAGGTATAGTCATTGAAAGTGATAATGTCAATATTATCAAATTCATACACAATAATACAAAAAAAGCCGTTAAAGGTATGGATAAATTTTCTTCGGTGGATAATTTTAATTTTGTTATTTTCAACTGTGTGAAAAGAGATTGTAACAAGTTAGCTGACCTTTGTGTTAACTTTGGTGTTTTTTCTAGTTTTTTCTTTTGGAAGACAATTTAATTGATAAGATTCCTCCTTCGTTTGTAAACATTTTGAAGGAGGAATCTTTAGCTTGTACTTAGTTGGGGCTCTTTTTCCCCTTTTTCTTTTTCTAGTTATGCTTATTGATTTCTTCAGAAAAAAAAACTCTTGTATACACTAGATTACCTTCCCTCAAAGTATTTTATCACCAAACAACTATGAACTATACAATATCTTACAAATCTTTGCTACATATAATATAAAAGTTTAGTATAAGTATTTCAAACATTGATATTGAGTTAGAGAAATTTACTCAGGACCTAATGATATAATCTAATGCAAGGTTTAAAATTGCGCAATTGAGAATTGAGGCGTTTTCGTTCGTGAGGCAAGGCGTAAGCCTCAAGGCGTTTTGAGGCGTAAGCCTCAAAAATTAAAAATTGCATAAAATCAAAATAAAAGTTAAAAGTAATTTTTTATATAATATCCAAATAATATGTTAAAAGATGACATATTAACTTTCTATTGAACAATGAAGTAACAAATTTACATACATATGAAATAAAAAACTATAGAAGATGCATTGTGTTAAGTGATAAATTATGTAAAATAGAATTGAAATCCAAATATTATAGGAACAAAACATAAAATATATGAATTGAATAAAAGTATCATATAACATTAAGTTCAGCTCAAATTTTTTTCTTTCTCAATTACCTACTCATCTATGTTTAATTCCTAAAAAAACTGAAACAATTAGCAACTCAGATATCATTTGTACTATCATTACTAAGGGAATGTTTATTTGAGTCACTATCATAACAAACTGGTCACTTGCCTGCTCATCATGTAAGGTCCAATACCTCTCAATCTGCTTCTTTTCATTTATTTTAGTCATCTTTATCTTTCATAAATGTTTGTTATCAACATAAAGATACTACAAAATTTTAAGAGATGGTGGTAGCATGCGGCTTTCAAGTGATCCTTTGTGGCAACTACAAGGATGGTGGCTATGGTGAAGGCGGTGGGCTAGAGGACGAAGCAATTGAGAGGAAATTGTTGCGGCTTGGGAGTGCAAGAAAGCATGATTTTTTTTAGGCTTTTGTATAGGATTTAGGTAAGTTTTAAATAAAAAAACACATAAATAGAGTGAGGCGTGCGCCTCATGCCAGAGAGGCGAGGCGCACCTCAAGGCGGGCCTCATCCAAGATGAGGCGTAAGCCTCATAAAAAAACTCAATGTGTAAGTCCCCAAGGCATTTTTTACAGGAATTGCACTGAGGCGGACCTCAAGGAAAGCCTCATATTGCGCAATTTTAGACAATGATATGATGAACACTTGGAATTTTCTCCAAATGCTCATTCAATTTAGATCAAACTTTATATTTTTTCCTATATTCTTATAATGAAGAGTGGTGAATATTTATAAGCAAATTATGATGGCTAAATAATCCTTCAATAGATCTCTAGGAATCCTTAATTCTATTCTGAGAAAATTAGTTGTTATGCCTAAGCTATAGATGATCCTATATAAAATCTTCAGTCACAGTTAGATAATTTTTGTTTTATCGTATGCTAGATTCACAAAATAGGCTCATTATTTGGATTATTTTAGCAAATTGTCTACACAATCTATGGATCATGTTTGACCCGAGTATCATGGACTACACATATGATCCCTAGTACTCTAGATGATGAATAAGTTGTCTAGATAATTTAAAAAATTATGAGTACGTATATAGAAAAGGATTTTAAATTTCAAATATTTTAAATACATTAAGCATGTCCTTATCTGACAAGCTGTCAGAATAGGAAAGGATTTCAAATATTTCAAAAAATTATGAGTAAATATATGAGTTAGCGGTGTTAAATGCAAAAAATTTCAAATTAATTAAGAATATAGGCCATCTGCCATTCAATGCATGTATAAGAAAGACTGGTAGTAGAAACAAATGCTGATAAAAAAATCAAAAGTAAGCAACAAAAAATAAGAAATAGCCAACCATCAACAAATAGATATAGTAGTATAACAAAGTTCCCCTTGGATGGTGCATAAGAATGCATTATACGTCTATCAACCAAAGAGCTCAACTGATATCATTTCTTAAAAAGGTTTCCAATGCAAAAATAAAGGATATTTTTGCTAATAATTAACCATAAGAAAAATATAAAGAGATAGTATGAAGATCTGAAGTATAAAAGAAAGGATTAAAAAAACAAAAAAATAAGTAGTAAAGATAAAAAGTTCTACTATCACAATCCCACCATACAATAAATAGCTCGAACAAGAAGACCAACAACAAAATCAAGCCTTTATCCTAATATGTATGATCGGCTATTTGAAACCTTTTTTCTCAAATTGTTATTTAAATCTAATAAAAATAGGTCATTTCTAATACTTTTTAATCAAGTGTTTTTAGGTCTACCTCTACCTTTCTGATCGGGATCTAATATATCTACTCTCCTAATTGGGTCATCGGAATGCCTACTTTTTATGTGATCAAATCATTTAGGGCGACTGCTACTAGAGCTACTCCAACCTTTTCAAGTATATACTTGTTTTGTATTTTATCTCTAAGTGTAAAGCCAATCATGACTCATCCACCAAAGCATGCTCATCTCTGCACCACTTAACTTAATTTTATGCTTCACATTATAAGAAGATCATGGAGCCTAACCAGGCAAACAAAAAATTCCGAAAAGATGGTCCGACCATCAAGCCGGCCTCTAAAAACATGTGAACACACAATTCATGAAACGATATAGAGTAATTACAACTAAAAATATGACTTTCACATAAAACGCAATAAGATAAACAAATTCCAGCAAGGGTATCAAAAATCGGAAAAGAAAAAAGTATGAGGGTTTACCATTGCGCAATCCAATGCTGGATTCGTCTGTGTTGATGATGTAGAGGATGCCCTCGTACCTGATTTCGCTCTTGGAGGTGAGGCTGATGAGGCTCCCGATGTAGGAGTCAGGCGAGGGGCTGGACATCGAAACGTCTGCCGCCGTGGATTTCACTTAACAGAGGAATACCAGATTCTTGCGCCCTTACAGGGGAGAAAAGTGAGAAAACCCGCGTTCGAAATAGAGGCAATGGTGCGAATGTTACATTCGCTTTGTATTAATTTTATGGTTTTTTTTTTTTACTTTTTTTTTATATATACATTTAGGCAAATCTTGACAAACACATGCATACCATATATCCAAGCTTCTATCAACGAAAATTTATTAGGTCCGATCACTGGACGTAGAGATACGTCCGGACACCAATAAATTATTGACATGTAGAATGTACACATGTCCGCGGAATTTTAAGTCAAGCGCGTCAAAAGCGCAGGTAAAGCGCAAGTAATGTGCATATAAAGCGCAGGCAAAGTACATGTAAAATGTAGTCAAAGCGCAGTAAAAAAGTGCAGTTAAAGCGTAGTCAAAGTGCACATAAAGCCCAGTTAAAGCACAATCAAAAAGCACAGTCAAAAAGCGCAGTCAAAGTGCAATCCACGTGGCAAATTTTAATTGGATGTCCGGACCTATTTTTAGGTCTGGTGACCGGACCTAATAATTCCTCCTAATCAACACATCTTAAAAGCTCTCAACCAACACATCAAGATGTGATGCACAGTAATATTTTATTTTTTTAGGAATATTTTATTCCTTTAATTAAAAAACAACATATTCTCCTTAGCCACAACTCAAAAGAGACATGTTAATTTACAAGAGAACTTGACTCACATAGGTGACAATGATTTAAGAACTCATCTTAACCAAGGTGGATACCACCTATCTATTGGTCCGAGCAACTACTATCTATGAAATCATCCATGGCAAATAATGAAGATGACTTCGAAAGGCAACCTATTGATTGGCTACACAACTATATATACACACCAAACTAGTGATTTCTTGAAGAGCTTGGTAGACGATTTCATCAAATTAGACCTTTCAATCAAGCTACAAAAGAAAATTATATTCTCTTATTTTTTTTATAGCCATATATGTAATCAATTAAGTAAAGCTCAACCTCGACCCAAATTTCTAAATAGAAGGTTCATGGGTGAGCTTTGTTTACACAATTTTATGCAATTTTTCTATAAGACAACAATGTACTCCGGCTTTTTTGAATGAAATCTCATAACATTTTAATTAGGTGTTAAGCCCATTATCTCTTTGTTTTATATTCTTCTTTTGCACTTAGTATTTGGTGTGTTTTATGGAATATTACGGATTCAACATCTCAAAATTTGCAATGAGCATGGAGCATGCCATAAACTAGAAGTGAAGAACCACGTGAAGCAAAATAATAGCAATTATGTGATGAAGAATCCGTCAACATGGGGAAAAAAGAGTTCATGACTATTCTAAAGCTTGTTGATCTGAAGGAAATGATGACTCGAATGATCAACGGTGTGCTAGAGAGAGTTTCAAGAATCAATCATAAATTAGAGATGCTTGAAAGATCCTTTGTTCTATAGTAAGGAGAAGACTCCATGGAGCCAAAGTCTTAACCTCTAATCCAATCATTAATGGGACATATTATCCTACAAATAGGAGTTGATTCTATATCTTTGTTAGGGAATCAGGAGAATTGAGAAGAAGTCATCACTAGTTAGCCTTCATAGGGGAGATTGCAGAGCTTAACCCTCTAGTAAAATTTAAAATCCCTCACATGGATTTATATAAGGGAAAGAAGGATTTTGTTTTCCAAGTTATTTACTTTAAATTGACTATCTTGAAGTGGAATACACAAAATTTTTAGGTAAAATTTAAAAAAAAAATTAAAATTATACCTTAAAATATCAACTTTCATCAAAATTACCCAATAAAAACTCATTGTGTTCTATTGTCAATTAAAGAAAATTATGCAATATCTTAGTATTTTAAATTGCAGTGAATATATTTATATTTAGTTGATGTTGTGAGAGAACTTCTCAAAAAAATGGGAAAATTTACAAGTATTAAACTGTTGCAATCAAGGATCCATAGTATGTGATTTTGATAATGACAAACATTATTGATTAAATTGTTGATTTTCTCATTGAATATGTTAGATTTTTTTTTTGTTTGTGAGTACTAACATTGCATATAAGATATACAATGCTCAAGGCTACTGAAAGCTCAAGAATAGGTAGAATAGGAATGTCAAGTAAATAAAGTATATAATTTTACTTTTTTTATTTTCTATTTTTTTAGTCTTGCCACATAAGAGTGTATGCAATTGGGTGACCGTGCACACACACAGGGGAGTGAGATAAATTTTAAAAGTTAAACTTTTTTGTATTAATAGTATTGTATGACTTATATTCATACTATACAATCAATGTAGAAAGAATGGGCTTAACACCTAATTAAAATTTTTGTTTCTATGACATAATCGAACTATACGATCTAGATCATATTGTACGATTTGTTACAATTTGAAAACCCTAGCCATCGGATGAATTAAGTAACATTTTAAATTTTAATTTTTTAACTAATAATACTATATTATCTGATTCTTACTATACAAACATTTAAAATCTTACTTAAATTAACTTATATAATTAGTCAATCAAATTATGATTTAAGTTGTGATAGCAAATCATATTATATGATATTGATAATACTAAATGATTTCAAGATATAAAATTTGGCCATCCCAAAGATCATACCAAATGAAACCATAATTTTGTAACTAATCATATTGTACGATATTCATATCGTACTCGACAACCTACTTTAAATTAACTAACTGTATTATATGATGATAACAGTATAGGACAACTTATAGAGATAATTTGTAATCATCCTAATAATCGTCTTGTATAAATAAGAGACAAAAACTAACCGATCATATTGTATAATGTGTTCAAAAAGTTGAATAGTTCGTCTGAACAACTGTTTACATTGTACTGAACAGGTCTAATCTTTAAACTGATCATAATGTACAAACTCAAATCATATTGCACGAACATTGACGGCTAACTTAAAATTTTAGGACTTCTTGAAGCCCAATACTTAAGAATTTTTTATATTTCTCTTTTTAATGGTGAGATGATTTTGTGTCTGCTGAAGGAACTCTAAGGAGGAGCTTTTGAGTAATCCAAGGTTTGAGAGGAAGGAGAAGGGTGGGGTTGAGCATAAGAGAGGAGCGTTAGGGGATCACATAGTTGCTTCGGGCTATCTACACCCTTCTCCTCTTGTGGCCTTGGGGATTCTTAAAGGCTCTCTTGGCAGAGAGGCTTCTAGGTCAAGTCCTCGGGGTACTCTTCCTTCTCCAAAAGGGAGAAAAAGTAGCTGAGGTTCTCTGTCTTCTCCAGAAAGGAGAAAAATGAGTCAAGGTCAGCTATCGTCACCGGGACGGTGACATACCGTCCGGCACTCCTCCGCATCAGGTTTTGTGAAAGTCAATATCTAAGGAGCTTCTCCACCTTGCTGTGGGAGCAAAAAGAGAGTCAGTTAGTTATTAGTGCAATACCCAGAGCGGAGGACTCCGAGGAATGGACATAGGTCAAGGTTGACCAAACTACTATAAAAATCTTTGGTGTTATTCTCCTTTTTGAACTTTATTTTTCTTTCATTTTATTTATGTTATAACTCTTTGGGAAAATAGGTGATTAGTGTTTTATTCATAAATTAAGAAATAATTGTAGTTAAATCAATATTTTTAATGAACTCATTCGCTTCTAAAATTAATTAAAATCTGGTATTTTCAATTTATGAAAACTTTTCAAACATACTATCATTATTATTTTAAAGTTGAAAAATCTTTTAAATTACAAATTCACCCCACCCCCCCCCCCCCCCCCCCCCCCCCCCCCCCCCCCCTCTCTTATTGAGCCTCAAGATAGTTCCATAAGGTTTAACAACATTAACAAACTTTCAAGTGGTATTAGAGCGGGTTTCAAAATTAAGATTTTAGAAAACTTTTGAAAATTGATCAATGGGATCATTTTGGTAATTGTAACACTATAGAGGGTTACTCAATAACTCGTCCACCATTGTTTGAAAATATTCCTTTTAATTTGTGAAAAATATATATGTATGCTTTTTTATAATCCATTGACTATATAATTTGGCATATGATTCAAACTGGCTATTCACTTCCATCGCATGTAGTTAATGGTGTCAAAACTAATATTCCTTTTACTGAACGAAGTTAAGAGGATAGGGAACTAACATATCTAAATGCTGAATATTATAATTATTTCTTTTGTGCTTTAAAATTCAAAGATTATAAGTGAGTTTTTATATACACTACGGGGAAGGAGATTTGGGATAGGTTATGTACCACTTATAAAGGAACTAGTGAAGTTAAACAATCTAGACTAAAGATTTTATTGCATGACTATGAACTCTTTCACATGAAATCTAGCGAGACTGTATCTAAAACGTATGTTGCAAATCTAGGATCCCTAGCATGTGATTTTCATGTTGACAAATCTTATTGATTGAATTGTATATTCTTAAAGATGTGTTGGATATTGTATGTGTCTTGTGCACAAACGATTGTATGTACAATACTCAAGAATAATAAAGACTCGAGATTGGGTAGGTTAGGATGTCATGTCAAAAGAGTATGTATTTTTATTTTCTTTAATTTTCTATTTTCTTGAGTCTGACCATATTAGAGTATGCAATTGAGTGACCGTGCGCACACACATAAGGGTAGTGAGAATTTTTTTTTAATTAAAGTTTTCTAAACTAATTGTACTGTATTATTTAAAATCATATTGTACGATCGGTTAATTTAAAGATTGGCTAAACAGCTAATTAAAATCTCATGTTCTATGAACTAACTGTATTGTATGATTCGTTTCATTATCAAAACCCTAGTCTCCAAATTTATTTAAGTAAGATTTTGAAATTGATTTTTTGAACTAATCTACTGTACGATGTTAATCGTATTATACAAAAATTTGAAATATTGCTGAAATTAACCCCCATAATTAGTTAATTAAATTATGGTTTAATTAATGATAGTTGATTGTACTGTATGATGTGGATTGTACCAACGATTGATAGAGATGAAATATGGTTGTCTCGGAGATCGTAGCAAATAAAATTATGATTTTTGACTAATCATACTATACGATGATGATCATATCAAACGAATGGCATAGATGATTTTGATCATCTAAAAAATTATACCATACAAAGTTATGATTTTTAAACTTATCGTATTATATGATATTCATATTGTGTTAGATGATTTACATAAAAACAACTAACCATATTATACGATGAGAACATAATGGGATGAGTGATACATATGACTTTCAATCGTTCCAGGAATCATCCCATACTAATAGAGGAAATCAAACAGATCATACTGGATGATCTCTGGATCATACTGTATAATGTGTCTATAAAAATTAAACAGCTCATTTGAATAACAGTTTACATCGTACTAGATGGGACTAGTTTTGAACTGATCATACTACTATACGAACTTGGATCATACTGTATGAATAATATAGAGCCCAATCTCTATTTGATAGCACTGCAGCATTAGATAAGCCAGCATAAAGCCCAATCTCTATTTACACAATGCAGAGGTGTCGAATTCCAGTGCCTCTAAGTCAAGGGAGTGCCACATGGATGTTGCAGCTTTGTGATGCTATAGTTGTAGCTATTCATAACATGATATGTCAGCAAAGTAATACATCAATTAATTAAATAGTGGGTCCATAAAATTAAGCACCTTAGTGGAGGAAATCCTTTAGTGATGAGGTGTTAGTTCATTTTATGGGCATCGCGATGCAAGTGTCTCGAGCACTACGAGGTGAAAATCCATTTTTTTATAAACAGTTTATTTGTTATATTAGTGGAGGAGTTCAGTCACTTATTTAATTTTAATCTTTGTCATGCTTCTTTGATTTAATCTTAGGAGTGACAACTAAGAGGATTTAGAGAAATACTAGATACATTCCATTAGAGTGTTTAACTTGTGTTTGTGGAAGAAATTATGTAAGTTTAAGGAGGAGTGTAGAGGAGATCTTTAAACCCATCCGGTGATAAATTTTTTTTTTTAATTCTTTCTTTCTTTTGTATAATTAATGAAAATGAATATTCTTCATACGTTCTTCTTGCCTGTCTAAATTCTCTATTTTTGGATTGATAGTGTAAATGAAATATGAAGTACTAATAAATTTTCTTCATCAATAATTTCATGATGCTTTCAATATAGTAGATCTTCATTTAATGTACATAGTGGAAAAATATGTAGTTAATACCATATGTAATGTTGAGGCTATGAATAGGAAAGCAGACACAAGGTATGCTAGATTTGTTTGATGCAAGCAAATGCATAGTGCTTGTAATGTATCAAATTTATAGAGATGATTTATCATGAGGTAATTTTAACAGTACATGCTTTACTTAATCTTCTAAGATTTTTATAGAGTGATAGATTTTGGGAGTTTAGAGTGATATTAATGTTGGAAGAGTTTAATCTGTCCTTTTTCTCTTCACGCGTGACTAAGCGGTTGGTGATATATATGCTCTGAATAACATCAATATAAAAGAAAATCATTAGGAAACATATTATATTTATATTCCATCAATCCAAAATTATTTATCTAAATCATATTTTAATTAATTATTTTTTATTTTGAATTAAGTGATTGATTCCCACAAAAATTTTAATTTAGTAGGATAATTTTTGTATTTGAAGTAGACAGTATTAGTATTTGCTAGTAAATATTTTTTCTCATGGGATTGATACTCTACTCTATCTCTATATTATTTGACTCGACACATATACTTGCATATATTAAGTGGGATTTTTATAATTTTTATATCAAATAAAATCTAAGCATTATTTAGGGAATTATAGAGCCCTAATTCATTTTCATAATTCTTTAGGTTACTCCACTACCCCCATCAATCTACAGTCTAAAATTTGCACACTTTTCTTCTTATATGTTAGAATGATTTTATAGAGAAATTTTTTAAGTTGTTCTTGAAATAAATCATCATATTACATGGAACTCCTCTGGTTATTGATCAGACAAATATGGTCATTTTACGCCCAACTTATGGAAGGGTATTCATGAAAGTTTGGATACAAAATTCTATTTTTATATAGCATTTAATCATTAGATGGATGGCTAATTAAAAAGAGCTATCAAGTACTAAAATATCTATTGAGATTGCATGTTTTAGATTCTAGGGGTAGCTGGGATATGACACTATATGACCTCAATAATAAAATAATAGCTTCTAGTCTATCTTTTAGATGACACTATATGAGGTATTATATTATAGGAAATTTATTTCTCCTTTGAGTTAGGATAACATTAGAGAAAGAAAGTTATTGTGTCCATAGTTAGTTGATCAAGCCACTAAAAAGTTTGATAAATTAGAGATATATTAAAAGCTGCTCGGGATAGTCAATAAAAATATTATGACCCCAATAATAAAATGGTAGATTTTGAAGTGGGAGAATTTATTTTTCTTAAAAGTTAGGCCAATGAAGGGTATTTATTGAATGGCCAAGGCACAAAATTGAATCCTAAATATATTGACACATTTTAAATTATTGAATGAGTGGGAAAAGTTTCTAATAAATTAATATTGCCTATATATTTGTCTGATGTACATAATGTTGTTCATATCCATATGTTGAAAAAGTGGATTATAGATTAAAATTAAAAAGTTCCAGTAGATGAAAATGAGCTATAGTAATTTAATATATGTGAAGAAACCTTAGATATTCGAGTTTGATGTTAGTGATTCAAGTAGTAGAACCATTCATTACATGAAAGTAAAATGTAAGCACATATCAGCTAAAGAGGCTATGTGGGAGAAAGAGGTAGATATGAAACAAAAATTTCCTCGTTAAAAATAGAAGTTAATTTTTATATAACTTATTTGATAACATCCTTCAATGCTCATTTAGGTAGCCCTTAGATTTACGAATATAGGATGGTTCGATCTACCCTACACCAATGTGTCGAGTATAAATGAGATGGCATTATATATAATTAGGGGTGTTTTGAAACCATTATATATTCATGAGATATGGATCTACGACGATGCTTTATATTATGCACCCAAAGGTTTGCTACTTATTCTAAAAGTGAAATTACAATCAAGGAGGTGAAAACTAATAAAGAAAATGTAGAAGGAAAAAAAAGTCAAAAGAAAAAGAAGGAGAAAATGGGAAAATCCAAGAAATAAAAGAAATTGATGGTGAATATTATGTCAACGACATGATCTTTAGGCCTCCAAACACTTCCCCTCAAAGAAATGAGACGATATCCCAAAGAACACATGGTCAAGGCCATGCTTCATACAAAAACAACACCCCTAATGTACATTAAATTAGAGTCAAGTTTGGATGTTGAATAAAAAATACAGGTGCAAGGATTCCTTTTGATTATAAAAAGATAAACCCTCCTCTGAAATTTAATATCACTTTAGAATAAGATAGTGATCTAGAGGATAATCTTCCAAAAACTCAAAGTGATGTGTTTGAATTAATAATGTATGAAAAGATGACTAGAAGAATTAAAGCCATAATCTTAACCCCACTGTCTATTTGTAGGGTTGCAGGGTTAGTAATTAAATACTCTCCTAATCTTGATGGAGTAGGAAAAGTCCAACAGTTCTTCCTCGATCCCTCTACCTCCCTCCACCTCCAGGAAGGAAGATAATGTAAATTTTGAGGAGGAAGATTTCAATGAATTAATGGAATTAGCTTTTAGCTATTTTGCTATGTGTGTAAGAAATTATGTATCAAATGGTCTCACACTAGGTTAATGGACCAATGGCCGAGCTTGATACCATGATAGCCTTTCACACAAAAAAAGAGAAACTTGAATAGTGGTATCAATTTTGATACCGTTAGTTTATTTAATATTGATAAAAGTGCCTCATGATAACAAATCATCTAAAATCTGGAAGGGTCCTTATTGAAATAATTAATTCTCTTGATAGGATTTTTTGGAAACATCAGATGACTTTGATGAACTTAAAGTTTAGGATGCATGCCCTTAATTTGAGGAAGAAATTAAATCAAAAGATAATGAAATAAAAGAAATTAACTTCATAATAGAAGATGGCCCTCGCCTTATCTTCATTATCTCTTTATTGAGTGAAGATGAATCAAATGATCTAATCAAACTTCTTTCGAAGTTTAGGAACTAGTTTGCCTAGTCATATAATGAAATGCTAGGCTTATCCTTTGATGTAGTAGTCCCATAAACTTTTAATTTGACATGATACTATTATCATTAAGCATGCTCTTCAACGTATGCATATGGATATCAAACAACAAGTTATTTCTAAGACTAAGAAATTGGTTAAGGTCAGATTTATTTTAGAGTAGCAATATCGCTCTTGGTAAGATAGTGTTGTGCTAGTTCAAAAGAAAAATGATAAATTTTGAATAATAGTTGACTATAGAGATCTGAATAAGGCATGTCCCAAAGATGAGTTCCCTTACCCATATTTGAACTCAAGATGGAAATTACCTCTTCGCATTTTGTTTTCTCCTTTATAGATAGCTCATCTCGATATAATAAAAATATGGTGGCCCTAGAAGATGAGAGAAATACAACATTTAGAACTTCTGTAGGTATCTTTTGTTATAAGGTGATGCCATTTGGTCTGAAAAATACTCGCTCAATCTACGAGTGAACTATGATCCAATTCTTTGTTGAACTTATCCATAATTAGGTATAATTCTACATCAATAATTTTTTTGTCAAAAGAATAGTCAAAGAGGATCACTTTATGACTTAAGTGTTATTTTGAGTGATTATGCTGCTATGACCTCAAAATGAACCCCTTGAAGTGTACTTTTGGCACCACTTAGTCCAATAGAAATTTTGTATCTTTCTATTAAGAAATATTGCCTTGCCTTAGTTTTTGCAGCCCAAAAACTAATACACTACATACCTTCTCATCAGGTAAGTATAATCTCAAGAGTAAATTTTTTGTAATATATTATAACCCAATATACATTGTCAGGAAATCAAGTGTGGTCATTTATGTTATTGCTTAAATTTAAAATAGCATTCATTCCCCTGCGTGTTATAAAAGGACATGCCATTATTGACTTCCTTGCAACATACCACTTTAAGCATAATCTCCCTTATTGGGGAGTTTATTTTGATGGTGCAATATCTTTTTAATGAGGCAAAGCACAATCTACTCTTCCTTGAAAGCCATAATTTTTTGAACATCTCAAAAAAAAAAAAAAAACTTATGTTTTTATCAATTAGCATAACCTAAACTAGCACCCATCAAGTTTTTGGCACCGTTGCTAGATAATCTCAATTAGAAAATTTTGAAAATTTGAAAAAGAAATTAAAATGGTTGACGGTAGTTTTAATGTTCATATGGTTATATGGGATAAACTTTTTGGTAGAGCACTATGTGATTTTGGAGCTAATATCAATTTAATGCCCTTATCTATTTTATAAATACTTGATCTAGGATAGTCCATCCTACCATTTTTACCCTTTAGTTAGCTACTATTCATTTACCTTTCCTAAAGGGGTAGTAGAGAGTGGGCTAGTTAAGGTAGATAAATTTGTCTTCCATGTAGATTTTATTATCCTAAATATATAAGAAGATAGGATGATACCTAATCTCTTAGTTATTCCTTTCTTAGCTATTGATAGGGTCATGATAGATATCTAAAAGGTGAATTAACTATGAGATTGTTAGATCAGAAAGTAGCCTTCAATATCTCAATGTCAATGAAATTTACAAATGATTAAAACGAGGAATGACATAAGGAAAACTCTGTTAAAGATTAAGTGAAAGATTTTTTAGATGATTTGCTATTAGAAAATTCTATGTAGATCCTTTGTGAGGAAGATAGTTAAGAAGTAGGCGAGACTTTGTTTAATTGATTGGTGATGCTTGTATGATATTTAGGAATAGGGATGAAGTTATTGATACTTAATCCCTAGGTAGATCTTTGAAACATTCAGTTGAAGAAGAACTTAATTTAAAACTTTAAGCCTTGCTAGCCTATTTTAAGCATATCATTTTAGGAGAATAATCATCTTTACTTATGATCATATCTACTAAATTATATCAATTAGGGTAAGTTTATTAGGGTTCTTATTTTGAATTGTATTCAAGTACTGTAATTTTGATGATAAGAAATATTATTATGTCTGTTACTGCTTCCTCTTATTCTGTGATATTTTGTTCTGTGTTTGTGCATACTAATATTTCAGGAAAGCAATCCACTGTTCACTTGCAATTTTGATCAGCTCATGACTTGGAAGATTAGAGTTAGAGTAAATTTTCATTTTTTTATGTATTTTCTCTTTTCTTGAGTCATATCATATAATTGGGTGGATAACTTTGCTAAGAAACCTAACACACTCACAGGGGGGAGAGATGAAAATGTTTTTGAGAGAGTTTTTTTTTGGATAATTCATATTGTATGATATTGGTTTCGTACTTTATGAAATATTTTGCATTGTACAATTTTAATTCGTACTATACAAACTATTGTGCTCTATCAAAACCCTAGCTGCCAAAGGTTAAGAAAGATACTAATTTTGTATTGATCGTACAGTACAATTTTGATCGTAATATACACCCTAATTAAAATATTTCTTAATTTATCCAGTGATATCAGGTATTCAAATTATGGAAAATTTTTATGATTGATCGTACTATAAGAAATAGTTAATATTGTATAATTACCTGTGTATGAAATTGGTCGTCCTTTGGATTATACCAAATTAAATCCATGATTTATTATTGATCATATCATATGATGTGCACAATGCTGGATGTTCAGCTGTGTATGAAGTTGGCTATCACAAGGATCATCCCAAATGAACAAAAGGACTTTTTACATATAGTACCGTATGATGTTTGATCATATTGTATGATGTATTGCAAAAGTTGAACAATTCAACTGAATAATCTTATTGGATGAGTCTAAATGGATCTAATTGTAATGTATGATATGTGTATCATACTATACGAATAGATGATAGATGGCTTAGAAATTTATGTTTTTTGAAGCCCTCTATTTAAGGATTTCTAACACTCTTGTTACACATCTTTGGTTGCTTAGTCTTCTTGAGAGGGAGCTTGAGGGAGAGAAGAAGGAGAGCTTGGTGAGAGAAGAGAGGGAGATTTTACGAGGTAGAAGTTATGAGGGGATCCATAAGATTTCTCCAAGCAAAAATCTTTCCTAGTACCTACAAGTGTCTACCTGAAATCTCTATGTTTCTGGGGAAGAAGTTCTTCAACAAAAATGGTGGTTCTCTGACCATCACCTGGAGAACAAAAATAGAGTTCTGGTTCTCTAACCATTATTGTGTGGGTGAAAATAGAGTTGAGATTCTCTACCTGAAAAAGAGTCATGATTCTCTACCGCACCAGGGAGATGAAACAATGTCTGTACAAGCTTCTCCACCTTGCTATGAGAGCAAAAGGAGAGTCACTTCTGTTTAGTGCAATACTTGAAGAGGGAGTCTCCAATGAGTGGATGTAGGTTAGGTTAACCAAACCATTATAAATTTTGGTGTGTTTTTTCCCTTTTATCATTTTCACATTTATTTTTCTTGCGATTAACTATATAGGTGAAATTTTTTATTTATCTTTTTATTATGAATTTAATTCATTTTTGCATCAAGTTATAAAAATATTTTATTTGGATAAAGAAGTTTTTGAATATCCAAATCACCCCCTCTAGGTTAGCCTCAGGACTAGTTCTTTAGGGTTTAACACCCCTTATGAACTTGCAATTGGTATCAGAGCGGGATTCGTAAGATCGGGTTTTAGAAAAATTTTGAAAAAGATCGATGCCTAACTTTAGAATTAGATACACTACTAAATAATATTCAATTGCTAGACCACCTCTATTTGATAATATTCCTTTTGATTTTTAGGAAACTTGGTTGTCCGCCATTTTAAAATCAATTGATTATCGTATGTTGATGCTAGTTCAGGATCTTTATTTTGTACCCTTTAGATTAATAAATGTTGTTAAAACTATAATCCCTTTTTCTTAATTGACTGCCGATGATAAAAATTTAGCTTAACTGAATGCTAAATATTTAAACTATTTTTTCTGTGCTTTGATATCTGATGATTACTTGCATGTATCTACTTGTACAACTGGAAAAGAAATTTGGGATAGACTTTTCATAACCTAAGAAGAAATAAATGAAGTGAAATAATCTAGGATAAATATCTTCTTCATGATTATGAACTCTTTCGCATGAAACCTAGTGAAACCATATCCAAAATGTATACTAGTTTTACACAAATTATCACATCCATGCATGCTTTAGGTAGAGAATTATCAATTTTGAAAAGATGTCTACCTAGATCATATAGTGCCAAAATAACAGCTATTTCAGATTCCAAGGAATTAAATGTTTACTCTATTAACAACTTACTTGGATCTCGAATTGCTTATGAACAAAGCATAAGTCAAAGGCAATCTGATGTAAGAGAAGGAAAGAAAGACAAAATCGTAGCCTTAAAGGCTAATGATTTAGATAGTTCCTCTAAAGTAGGAGATAAAAAAATCACACTGATGACACAACATTTTAGAAGTTTTTTAAGGAAAAAGAAAAAGGATTATCAGTAATGGAGCAAAGGTAATAATTATAGAAATTCTAAAGCTTCAAATGATATTGTTTGTTATGAATGCACTAAACTAGGGCACATTAAAATTGATTACCCAAATCTCAAAGGTCACCAAAGCAAGGAGAATGTTAAAGAAAAAGAAAAGTAATATAAAGGAAAGAAAAGATCTCAAAAAGCCTTTTTGCTTATTCCACTTCCGATTCATCTTGAATAGAAGCAAAAGAGAAAGTGAAAATCTATGCTTAATGGAAAATAATTATCTTGATTAGTCTGATCAAGATGAGGTATGTAAACTTTCATATGATGAATTACTTGCTATTTTAGAAGAGATTCATGATTCTTACAAGAAACAAAGAAAGAAGCACGCTAGCTTGAAAACTGAATGCTTAGTTTTACAAAAAGAAAGTGAAATGCTTAGAAAAGATGGTTCTAATGTTTATAAGGATCATATGGCTTTGCTGGATGAGTTTGATGAATTGAATAGGAAATATTCTACTTTATCTGAAACACATGAGTCTTTAAAAACATTACATCTTGATCTAAAAGTCATTTAAAGAGTTAGAAGCATGTGTTAACATTTTAGATCTATGTGATCACTCTTTAAAAATTAAAACATCTACTCTTGAAAGGGCAAATGAAATATTGTTAGAAAAAGTAAAAGCTTTTCAAAATAAACATGTTTGTAAGCACTCACCATGTCATACATCTCATAAATCTAGGAATATGAATCATAACTATAATAGGTTAGTTAACCCTTTTCCTTATATTAGATGTTATTTATTTGGCATGTTAGGACACATTAACCATAATTGCACCATTCATCATAAAATACACTTGGTGTGGAGACCAAAGCTGCATCAAACACAACATGACATGCATTCTTATGATTTATCCAAATTTAGGAAGGGACCCAAACTCACTTGAGCTCCCAAAACTGTTCTTCCATGATTTTTGGATTTTTGGGCTCTCACAAAAGACCCAGTGGGAACATGTGGTTTTTGGGCTCGATATTGCATCCTATCATTTGAAATCATCCATTCATAAGCTTCTCAATGTTTTTGTTTTTTGTGTTGTGATTTTTTATGATTTTATTTTTATTTCATGTTTTTGTTCTTTTGTTTTATTGTTCTTATTCTTTATGTTTGTATCTTTATCCTCACATAAAAAACATTATTGAACCTCACAATCTTTACTACAAAACCTTTTTTTTTAAATCATATTATACGAACCACATTCATTTTGTATGATTCGCACATCACTACTTAGATCATAACCCTTAGCTTGATGAATGATCGAGATTATATCTATCAATTACCATCTTACTGTATGAACTCCTCTTCGTACTGCATGATCCACATGTCAACTCCATTTGGGATTAATTGAATTCGGTTTGGTATGACATTTATTATCGATTATGCCATACAAACACCTATTCATACTATATGATCCTTTTTATCAACAGCCGTACAACTTGATTCCTCGGGATGAGATCCATGTTTCTAATCATCACATATAAAGTATGATTGTACTATAAGATCATACATAACCTTTTAATGAATCATATGGCCAAAATAATTACATAAGACCATTATGTACGATCCCACGATTGTATGGTACGATCCCATGATCATATAGTACAATATATTCATTTTTTATTTAAATAACCTCATTCATTTTTTTCACACTTATGATCAAATCCCCTTCTCTTGCATTCAAATCTTTTCAATGGCCGATGGAAAACAAAGTAAAAAAACCCACCAGGCTTCCTCCTCTTTGAACCATGTAGATGAGCTTTTTCTGACTACTTATAATGAAGCTGCCTTAAAAAGGTACAAGGAAGCCAAGATCATGCCTTCCATGATTCTAAATTAGAAGGGTCATAGCTTCTTATAATGAACATTTTCAACTCAACTGCACTTCAATTTCTTCTAACCTTGGCCCATCCATTCCATTTTGAAATCCTTTATGAATTTCTCGCCAACCTTAGGATTAGTGGGGATGCAATGATTATGTCTTCCCGAGTGTGTTGTCAAAATGTAGAAATCACTAAGGAGGACATAGGAATTCACCTTCAACTTAACACCTAGGGAAATAAACCCCTTGTTGTAGCCTCTAGATCTGATTTTGACTTGAGTGATGTAAACCTTTTTCTTATAAATGCTTCTTTAAACTTCCACGAACCCTTAGTACAAAGTTTAAATCAAAATGCCTGGGTTATCCAACATGTTCTGAGAACATCTATTATTCCTAAAGCTAGAGGACAAATATATATGACTCTCCTACTATCAATTGTCACCTACTTCATCATGTCAAACACTTAAATGGATGAAGCTCAAATCTTAATTGACTACATCCAAAACCTCACTTCCATTCAACTTTTATCCACTTGGAGAGCAAAAAATCACCCTAGGACATGTGATTGGATATATCCTATATATAAAGTTCAACATCACATTTCCTACTTCTCCTAATCACACTATAATCTTCTTTTTAGATGCCTTATTCTGGATGCTATTTCATAGGGACCAGGAGCCTAAATTTCCTCTCTTTGATGAAGAAGGAGAAGCTACTCATATAATTGATCCTACACCTGCACCACTACCAATATGAGGAGTTGATTCAGATATTTGATTGCCTCGATCAACAATAAACCCAACATGATAATTATATGGGTTGGTTCAGGGAGCAATTTGGGAACATCCAACAATAATTTACCAATATCTAATAGTAGTATGATGGCTTTAGTCAGTTCTTCAAACCACCTCCACAGCTACGTTCTCATAAAGATCCATCTCTATACTAGTTTGTTCATATTGTACTTTTATTTTTATGTCTCTATTTTTTGTTTTGTTGTTTGCTATTTTATGTATATATCATACTTTTCTTACCAGTTCTTTTTATATTATCCTGTTAAATAAAAAAATACCATATGTTTATTTCTTCTCTTTTAAGTGGTACTTTTTCTTTCTAGCTGGTTTTATGTTCTTATATCTCGTTTATATGCTTTTACTTGTGAAATCTGTAATGAAAGCAAATTGTGTTTATGTTGTTCATATTGTACGATTTAACTCGTACTGCACGACTTTAATCGTACGGTACAAATATATTCATACTGTACGACTTGGATCATATTGTATAAATGAACTCTGTTCAAGGATCCTTACTTTTTTGTAATAAACATATCTCTATTCTGACTTAAAAGTTTAATAAGTAAATACTAGCATTGTTAAAACTCAAATGATAAATGAATTTTAGAAAATTTTCATATGCCTTCTTATCTCCTTTGCATGATAATTCCTTGAAATGAACTTGAAATCTAAATTGAATTGGAGTTAAGATTGTTAAAATTAAAACACTGACCTTCTATTAAATATTTTTATATCATGAATATTTTCTATAATTTGATAAACAAGATTCATTATTTTTCATAAATCAGGCTATTTATTCCTATTAGAAATATCAGGTTTACTTTGTTGATTATTCCTGCCTTTTAAAGAGAGTGAGTTACTCCGCTCTTTTATTTGGATGATAATCTTTACTATTGAGATTATTAAACATTCAAAAAGGAAGCAATATGCAAAAATTTAAAAGAAGTAAAAAATGAGCCTAAAATCAAAATATGCGCAATGACGCCAAAAGTAAAAGGTTCACTATGTGTATAAAAAAAAATTTATGCACAATGTATGTATAAAAACTGATAAAAGAGGCATAAAAAGAGCCCAACTTAAATTAGCTTCTCTTTTTGGTAAATCTTTAAGTCTTAGAAAATTCTTGTGTTTCATTATATGTTTGTTTCATCATTTTGGAAAATCTTGGCTCTTCATTCATCACTTTTACATAAATATTCTTTTTGTTATATTTCATCCTAGTAGTCTAAAAAGTTTAATTTTCTCTATCCAACTGTAATTCTTGAATTAGATTTTTATTTAAATAAAGGATTTTAGCCTATGAAGATGTTAAGCTGGGTGTGCAAACTCTTAAATTCAAATATTTGAATTGTAATAAAGTCAACACCTATATTATTTATCTCTTTTATTTGTAGTGTATGCTTATTATATTTTACAAATGCCTATGAGAGTTCACGTGATTGTAATAGTGCTTTTCTTACCTGAGTTGTTTGTTGGTTTGAGTCTATTTGTCTTATGCCTTTGGTGTTTCTGTTGTCTATTTTTCTTCCTGTAGTTTTCCCTCTTTTTGTGATGCTAAAAGTGGGAGTAGTATTTTTTATTTATCATTATTATCATTATTTTTTTAATTATTTATGGTTGTTATTATTGTGTGCATTTAAAAATAAAAAATAAAAAAATGGTTGTTACACTCCCTTTTCCTACAGTTAGTTATCATCTAAGGCAGAGTTTAGAGAAAGAATTTTTTAAAATCTCAAAAAATAATAGTTGCCATAATAAAAAAGGGAGAGATTATTGCGAACCATATTCAAGCACTGTAATATTGATGAGAACTAATATTATTGTGACTATTAATACTTTCTCTTATTTTTGTGATATTTTATTTTGTGTTTATGCATACTGGCATTTCAGGAAATTAGTCCACCGTTCACTTGCAATTCTAATCAGCTCAAGATTGGGTAGACTAGATTACAGTCAGCTTTCATTTTATTCTTTATTTTCTCTTTTCTTGAGTGATATCATGTAATTAGGTAGATAACTTTGCTGAGTAACATAGGTGGAGAGATGTAAAAAAATTTTAGAGAATTATTATTTTTGGTAATTCATACTATATGAAATTGGTTTCATATAATATGAAATATTTTGAACTATACAATTTTAATTTATAATGTACAAACTGTTGTGCTCTACCAAAACCATAGATACCAAAGGTTAAGAGGTAATTTTGTACAAATCGTATAATACAATTTTGATTGTATTATCACCCTAATTAAAATCTTTCTTACTTAATCTCATGATATCACACAATAAAATCATGGATAATTATTTTCATTGATCATACTGTAAGAAATAGTTTGAATTGTATGATTATCCATGTATGAAATTGGTCATCTCTTGGATTGTACCAAATGAAATTCATGATTTTTGTACTAATTATATCGCACGATAATGACAGTGTTGGATGATTACCCATGCATGTAGATGGCTGTCCTAAGGATCATCCCAAACGAATAGAATGAATTTATGCATATCATACTATATAATGTTTGAACGTACTATATTAAGTATTACAAAAGTTCAATAGTTCATTTAAACGATCTTGCTGGATGGTCTAAATTTAACTGATTATACCATATGATATGTGTATCGTTCTGTAGGAACAAAATATGGATGGATTAGAAATTAGGGTTTTTTGAAGTCCTAGATTTAAAGATTTCTGACATGCTTTTTAGACATCTTTGGCTGCTTAGTCTTCTTGAGAGGGAGCATGGGGGAGAGAAGAAAGGAGAGTTTAGTGAGAGAAGAGAGGGAGATTTTGTGAGGGAGAAGTTGTGAGGGGATTCACAAAGTTGCTCCAAATAAGAATCTTCTTTAGTATCTATAATTGTCTTCCTTAAATCACTGTATCTCTAGAGAAGAAGTTCTTTAGCAAAGATTATTGTTCTTTGACCATCACCTGGACGGTGAAAATAGAGTTGTGGTTCTCTGACCATCACCTAGATGGTGAAAATAGAGTTGTGGTTCTCTAACCATCATAAGGAGAGTGGAAATAGAGTTGAGGTTCTTTGCTTGTAAAAGAGTTACGATTCTCTACTGCACTGAAGAGGTGAAACAGCTTATTTATAGGCTTCTTTACCTTATTATAGGAGCAAAAAGAGAGTTACTTCTGTTTAGTGCAATACCTGGAAAGGGAGTCTCCAAAGAGTGGACGTAGGTCAGGTTGACCAAACCACTATAAATTTTGATGTATTCTTTCCTTTAGCATTTTCATATTTATTTTTCTTGCGATTAACTATATGGGTGAAAATATTGATTGAACTTTTTATTATGAATTTAATTCATTTCCACATCAAGTTATAAACAAATTTTTCTTTTAATAAAGAAGCTTTTAAATATCCAATTCACCCCCCTCTTTGGTAGCCTTGGGACTAGTTCTTTAGGGTTTAACACCCCTCATGAACTTTTAGTTATTTATGAGTTTAAGAAAGATTTTCGTTGGACCAAACATACATTAAAAGAATTATTCCATCCATTTACATGCATAAGATTTTGATGGAGGAAAATTCCTACCCAAAAGCTGATCCTAAAAGAAGACTGAACCCTATAATAAAATAAGTTATTAAAAAGGAAACACTTAAGTGGTTAGATGTAGTTTTTATTTATCCTATTTTGATAGTTCCTGGGTTAGTCTAATTCATAGTGTTCCTAAGAAGGGAGTTTTGATAGTTTAATTAATGAAAAGAATTAATTGATCCCTACTAGGATAGTTATTTGATGAAGGGTTTGTATACATTATAGGAAGTTGAACAAAAAAAACTAGGAAGGACCGATTTCCCCTGCCTTTCATTGACTAGATGTTGGATTGGTTTGTAGGACATTATTTTTATTTCTTCTTAGATGAATATTCATGATACCACCAATTCCATAGCACCTGAAGATTAAGATAATACAACATTTACCAATCTTATGGAACTTTTACCTTTAGGAGGATACCTTTTGATTTGTGTAATGCACCTACTACTTTTAGTGGTGCATAATGTCATTTTTTTCTTGCTTAATTAAGCAGGGCATTAAAATTTATATTGTCAATTTCTCTATTTTTTGTACCCCTTTTGATTCTTGTTTTGAGCATTTAGCTTTGGTTTTAAAAAGATGTGTAAAACAATTTGGTATTTAATTAAGAGAAATGTCAATTTATGGTAACATAAGGTGTTGTCTTAGGCCATAAAATTTCTAAAGAAAGGCTTATAAGTAGATAAGCTTAAAGTGCAAGTAATTGAAAATTTACCACCTACCACTTCTGTTAAAGGACTTAGAAACTTCATTGGTCATGCTGGGTTCTATAGAAGATTCATTATTCATTTTTTTTTTAATTTCAAAACCCTTATGTCACTTTCTTGAAAATGATGTCCGTTAGGACTTTGATGATAAATGCCTAAAAGTTTTTAATATTTTGAATCAACACTTAATCTCTACCCATATTATTGTTACACTTGATTGGACACACCATTTTGAATTTGTGTGATGCTTATATTTATGCTGTAGGTGTTGTGTTAGGCCAAAGAATGTAAAAAAACTTCAAGCCATTTATTATATTATCATAACCTCAAATTCAACACAATTTAATTACACAAATGCTATAAAAAAATTGTTAGTTATTATATTTTCCTTTATAAAATTAGGATTTTATTTGATTAATAGTAGTGTTCTTATTTACACTGACCATTATACTATTAAATTTCTCATGAAAATGAAAGTTGCCAATCCTAGATTTGAGAGATAGATTCTTTTGTTGCAAGAATTTGATGTATGAATTCTTGATAAGAAAGGAACAGAGAACTAAGTGGCTAATCATTTATCTAGAGTTGAGCTAAAAAAAACCTACATGTGATGACTGTGAAATAGATGAGATATTTCCTAATGAGCATTTATTTGTTGTTCTTTCAATTAGTATGCCTTGGTATGCTGATATTATGACTTATATTTTTGGTGGGGAAAATTTTACTAACATATCTTATTCCCAAAGGTACAAATTTCTACATGATGCTAAATTATATTTTTGGGATGACACACTCTTGTTTAGGAGATGTAAGGATCAAATCATTAGGCAATGTGTCTTTTTTTTTAAAGAGCAATAAATGCATTAAAAGAAACAGAAGCAAAAATGAAACAACTACAAAGTTGATTCCTCCTTCAATAACTTCACAAATGAAGGAGGAATCTTATTCAAGCAAAGTTCTTCCCAAATAAAATTGCTAGCCGTGGCATACTTTGCACACCAATCGGCTAGCTTGTTGCTACCTCTATCAACACAAGAAAAAATAACTTAATTAAACTCTCTAAAGAAATCAAAGTCTTCTTCACCTTGAAGTCATTAATCCTAAGTCATTAATCCTTACCTTTTGAAGCCTTCTTATTACATTAGCATTGTCTCCTTCAATGATTGCTCCCTTGTATTTGAACATCCAATCTTTAATAATTTCTTTCAATGACTTTATAGCTAGAAGCTCCAAATAATAAACATCCCAATGAATGTATTTTTTCCCAAAAGCCAATAAGAATCTCCCCTTGCTATCATGTATAACAACTTTAATACCAGATTTATAAGAAGTGTCAAGCAAAGAATCTACATTGATTTTTAACCATTCGGATGGAGGGGGATGCCAAATTTTTGATAGCCTAAGGAGCTGGTTAACATCCCGTAGATCCAAATTAGCTTTAATAATCAATTTAGATATAGAAGAATAGCATACTGCATTAGCAGCCACTGATATAGCACCTTCAACCACCTTATCGTGTGTAAACCTGTTTCTAGCCTTCCATGAAAAAAAAATAGGACATTGTAGAATAAATTAAGAATCATACCATTGTGAGCTGCTGTTTGATCCATCCAACTACATCAATCTTGAAGGTTTTTAAAGAAAGGAATTCCAAATCCCCATTTGTTGATTTGTGACAGAGCCTGCTTTATCTTGGTACATTTGAAAAGAATATGTTCCATGTCTTCAATGTCGTCCATACACCTTGGACATCAATTTCTTGCAGTCTTCTATGAACCAGAAAATGGTAAGTTCGAATAGCTTTCTTGAATAGTTTACAGCAGAAAATTTCCACCCTTGGGCTTAGTTTAGCTTTTTTCATCCATTTTGAATATTTACACTCAGGTTGATATTGATATTTTGTTTCAGCAATCATTCCTGAAATTGATCTCCCCGATCTCTTGTGTATCAACTCCTATTTATCCTCCCGTTGATCACACATTATTTTTGTGTGTAAAACGAGCTCCACCAATTCACTACCAAATAATTTTCGCAATTCAACCACATTCCATTCCTTGTCTTCAATGAACCTATCCAGCAATACCGATTCTTCTCCTTGAGGAACAACAAATGTAGGCCATTCATTTGAGCTCCTATACAGCAGCCACTTATCTTCAAATACATTAATTGATGACCCATTAGCCACACTCCATTTTAAGAAAGGCTGTAGAACTTTACCTCCATCAGTGATAATTTTCCATGAGGAAGATACATTCCTCTTTAAACTATCTTCTTCAATTTTGGACCCATATTTAGGAGCCAATAATTTGAATAAAAAAGAATTTTTATTATTCAAAAATCTCCATGTAAGGCTTGCTCTCAGTTCAGCCACTTTGGAGGTAGGTGAGCATAATCCTCTTCCTCCTTTATCTACAGGTATACATAACTCCTCCCAATTTACATAATGAATGCCAACATTACCATTGGGTTTATTCCAAATAAAACTCATGCATATTTTGTTGATTTCTTCAAGAATACTGATAGGAACCAAGGAGTGAGTGCTATAGAAAGTTGGGATAGCCAAAGTGACCAAATTCACTAAAGCTATTTTCCTAGCCAAGGAGATGAGCTTGCTTCCCCAAGTGTTGATTTTCTTTAATGATTTCTCAATGATGAATTGAAAATCATTAGCCTTCAATCTTCTAAGTGCCATCTTGATTCCAAGGTACGAAAACTCTTTTACTTCCTTGGTACCTAAAGTTTTTGTAATGGCCCTCCTCCTCCTTTTATCAACCACCTTTCCAAAGAGAACTCCAGATTTCCCAATATTTATACATTGACCAATCCATTTGCTAAAATTGGATAGGATTCCTTTTACCTCCAAAACCACCTTCTTACTAGCTTCAGAATATAACAAAATGTCATCTACATATAGCAGATGTGAAATCCGTGGTCCATAAGTAGAAATGTTAACTCCAATGGAAGTCAAGGCAAGTGCATTTGATAGAAGCTGAGAGCACAATATAAAAAGAAATGGGGACAATGGGCAGCCTTGCCGGAAGCCACTCTTGGCTGAAATCCATTCTGATTGGCTTCCATTTATAATAATTGAAAACCTTGGCTCTAACACACATTCCAATATTAATTTGGAAAATAATGGAGGGAAATCAAAGTATTTCAAGACTCCTTAAAGAGTATCCAAACTCATTGAGTCATATGCCTGTTCCATATAAATTTTGTAAGCTACTAAGTCTTTAGTAGATTTTGAAATCCTGAACTTGTGAAACACCTCTTGAGCAACCAAAACATGATCTAAAATAGATCTCCCTTGGATGAAGGCCGCTTGCTCCTCTGATATGACTTTGGGAATAACCAAGATAAGCCTGTTTAAAATAACTTTAGCTGCCACTTTGTAAATAGAGTTACAAAGATTGATTGACCTAAAGTTGGAAGGAACTAAAGGATTTTAAACTTTGGGGATTAGCACAATCAAGGTATCCTTCCATCACTTATCCATCTCTCCATATTGTAGAAAATAACTGATTGCATTCACAAAACCAGTTTTAATAATGTCCCAATAGGCTCTTAAAAAAGAGTAAGTGATTCCATCACTACCAGGTGCAATGTTGCCTCCCAACTGATTGATAACAAACTCTACTTGTTCCATCGAGAAATCCCTTGGCAGCCAAGATTTGTCATCCCAATTCAAAGTATAGATCGGCTTAGGCCAACCCTCCAGCTTGCAATTCCTTTGCCTCCACTTTTTCTTAAAGAACTGAATAAGTGTTTCTTCAATTTGATTTTGCTCTTCCAGAACATTCCCTTCCTCATCCTTGATTTTCACAATGTTGTTCAACCTTCTTTTTGCACTAGCATAGGAATAAAAAAATTTAGAATTGCAATCTCCATCAACCATCCATTTGACTTTAGCTCTTTATTTCCACCATGTGTTCAATCTAGCCAGTATAGAATTCAGCTCCAACACCTTGGCTTTTAATTTCCAACAATCTTCTTCAGAGAGCCAACCAATATCAGATTCTTTGTTTTGAAGCTCCGATATATCTTCCATCAGTTTTTCTTTAGACAAGTTTAGATTTACCTTCTTAGATTTACTCCAAAAGAAAAGAGATCTAAGAGATCTTTTAAATTTTGAGTTTAGTATGTGAGCTTGACTACCCTGGTAATTAGTAGCCCAAGCCTTCTTTACCACCTTGAGGGTAGTCGGATAAGAAACCCACACATCCTCAAACTTAATTGCCTTCACGCTTGGTGATTTCAAATTGAGAATATTGAGGATGATGGGACAATGATCGGAAGCTATTCTAGCTAAGTGATTAACAACCAATTGAGAAGATAAATTTAATACAAATGATTTTAAGAAGAACCTATCTAGCCTTTCCAAGATCCGAGCTCCTCCAAATTTGTTGTTGAACCAAGTGAACCGCGTTCCAATGAATCTTACCTCATGGTAATCATTGTTAGTAAAGAAGGCCTCCATTTCCTTAGAACCAGAGTGTACTGAAACCTTTTCCCTCCTTTTTTGTCTTCCCTTAAAGTGAGACAGTTGGAGTCTCCAGCAACCACCTTGGGAAATCCAATAGAAGAATGGATTCCCAATATCTCCCAAAGTTCCCTCCTTTTACTTCATTCCTTATTGGCATAAACTGCAGCCACCCTCTATTTGCTATTGTTGTTAATCAAGAGATTCCTAATGATGCATTGATTAGAAGAATCAACCATTGTGAAATTAGCCACATTTGCATTCTATAATGCAATCATACCACTTGATTATCCACTAGATGACACCATAACATAGTTCCATCCATCTCCAATAAGAGTATTAACTTCTTTCCTTTCAAAAGAAGACAATTTAGTCTCCAACAAACCCACAAAAATCACATTATGCAATCTCACAAATTCTTTAAGGAATAGAGAAGCACTCCTCTTCTTTGCTCCTCTACAATTCCAAAAAGCTAATGAATACATTAGTGAGTGATAGGGGAATGAATCCCCAAAGTACCTTTTGCTTCCATTTCCATTCTTCTACTCCTCAAATTTTAACTGATAAGCAATGTGTCTTTAAAAATAAAATAAAATAACTACTTTGAGATTATCATGATTCTGAATAGGGAGGTCATTGTAAAGGTTTTACAACTTCTTCTAAGTTCTTACAACATGGATTTTATAGGTATACTCAATTTAAAGATGCAAATGAATATGTTAAGATTATTGTTAGAAGGTATGCATTATAACTAAAAGAAAAGAAATGCCTCTTTGTATGATTTTAGAAGTTGAATTTTTTTTTTTTTCTATTTGGGGACTTAATTTTATGGGACCTCTTGTGTAATATTTTGGAAATGAATATATTCTAAAAGTAGTTTATTATAATAAATTAAAGGAATAGTAACTCCCAAAATGGATTCTTATGTAGTCAATAAATTTCTTAAGAAATTTTTTTTTTCCAAATTTGGAATACCTAGAGTGATTATAAGTGATAGAGGGAGTCATTTTCATAATAAGAAAGTGGAGACACTAGTTAAAAATATGGTATTATATATAAGGTATCAATTTCTTATAATCCATAAATAGTGGTCAGGTTGAAATAAGTAATAGATATATTAAGAGAATTTTCAAAAAAAAAAAAAAAAAGTCTGAATAGGAAGGATTGTGCTTTGAAGTTAGATGACACACTTTGGGCCTGCAGAATTGCATTTAAGTTACCTACTAGAATGTCACCTTATAGAATACTTTTTGGAAAAAGCAAATCACTTACCTTTGTAATTGGTGCTTAAAGTATTTATGGCTTTAAAAGAATTGAATTATAATTTGAAGGATTCTAAAGAGAAAAGAATGATACAATTTAATGAATTAGATGAATTTAGACATGAAGCTTCTGAAAATGAAAAAAAAAATTCTAAAGAGAAAATGAAGAAGCATCACCATTATATGCTTCTTAGGTAAGAATTTGCACTTGACCAAGAAGTTTTATTGAATAATTCAATATTAAAATTATTTCTATGAAAATTGAAGTCCAGGATGTTCAAACCATTCATTATAGTAAAGGTATATCCTTCTGTAGATGTTGATATCCATAAAATCATTATATTTTTAAAGTTAATGATCTTAGGTTCAAAATTTATCTAGAAAGAGATGTTGATTTCCTTAGAAGCTTTGTTTAGCTAGCTCATTCTTAAATAAAAGCTTAGCATAATATGGTTGAAGACTATAAACTTAGTGCTACTTGGGAGGCAAAATGATTAATTTTTGTGCCTTTTATAAGAGTTTATTATGGATGAATACTATACAATTAATGCTATTTGGGAGGTAACCTAATTGATCCTTTTATTTACTGTGGATTAGGATGTGTGTTGCAGATGTTATTTTTAAGTATAGAAATCCATGTGGCTTGTTTAGAGGTTAGATGTATCATGATGTGTTTATTTTACTTAAATATGGAGATAAGAAAATCATTTTGAAAAATTTATCCCTACACCGTAATGTTATAATAATTATTAAAATGTTTTATATAAGTGTAAAAGAAATCAATTATCATAGTGCCATTTCTCCCTTTGGAGCACCGCAGTGCTAATCCTTTAGCTCTGCGATATTGAGCTCTCTAATCATTTTATCAGGTAGAGCATTGTAGTTCCACCCATGTGGTGCTACAGTGCTTAGTAAAATTTTAAATAAGGTAGATGAAGCACTCTGGTGCTTAGTAAAATGCTTCTCACTACCACAATAAAAGCACCACGATTCCATTTTCCATGGGTAGCACTGTAGCACTCGCTATCCCAAGCATTGTAGAATGTTTACCTGATTTAACCAAAATTTATTGAGTACTACATCATCATTTGAGCCAGTGTTGCAATGCTATCCTAATTATAAATAGAGATTGGTTTGAAATTTTATTTCCATCTGCACTTCTTCAAAGTTTTAACTTTTTTACTTGTCTTACTATTGCACTGTTTGTTTGAGTTATAACTTTTGAATAATGGAAAATTAAGATTATAAGTATTTAATAGTACACAACTTACAAAATATTCCTAATAAAATAGTTAACAATAATAACTAATCCTTCCATTTAAAAAATTAGTCATTATGAATAAGTAAATTTATAAAGTTCACTTAAGCACTTGACTATTTATGAAGAAATATTAACTTTTAGAATTAATGTAAATTAAATCATTAGATTAATCCTAAAATAACTTAAAGGCAAGTAGATATGGAATTAGGAGAATGCTAACAAATTTTAAATTAATATAGCGATGAGGTAAGAGACATGTATTTAGCACTAAAAAAGGTATTTTAGTAAAAGAAATGAAAAAAAAAATAAAAATATTGAAAAAGGCTAAAGTATTAAGTGTTAAAAATTGGTGCTTGCAATGTTTATCCCCTTTAAAAAATATTAATTGGTGGCACTTGGTAGACATTTAAATTCATTGTAACGTACTCTGAAAAATAAAATAAGAAAAAATAAAAAAGTGCTAAATATCTGACTATTAAAAATTGGTACTTATAATGTCTAGCCCTACTTATATACTTCTAAAAAGAATTATTGGAATCCTAATACTTAAAGAAAGCAAATAGGCCAACTTGAGGAATAACTAAAATGACAATTTTTAAAAATCCTAAAAATTTCAATAAACCTATGTATGTTAGTCTAATTATTCACTCATAAGAGTTTATCTTATAAAGAATTTTAATTTTAAATGATAAATCATGACATTAAACATTATTTTAATAGAGAATGTTTCAATTTATGTACTATATAAATACTTAGATTATTAGTTATATATTTTACCAAGACTTAGAGTAAAGGAAAAATCATAAAATTTATTTTTATCCAGTGTAGTATTTATTACTTAAGGACAAGTAATAATATTAAATTTGGGTGAATTTTATAATATAAATTTGATATGTTGTTTTCCTATGATTATTATTTTATGCTTTCAAACCTTGTGTTTTGTGTGGAAAAATATATGTGGAAAGAAAAATTTAACCAGTGCCACAACACCACCATCACAACATCGTAGCCCTAGAACTCCTTTCAATGCCACAGTGCCACACCCTCAATACTACCTTGGAAAGCTTACCAAAAATTGGTTGTAGGGCTTAGTGTCTAAGTGCTACTTAGTAGCACTATAGCACTATATTAGAACATCGTAGTGCTAGATTGCCTAGTGCCATGGTGGAAGACAATTGAACAAATGAATTGACACGATGATTGATGAACTAGAGCAACAATTTAGCAACACAACTAAGTCAAATCCATAATGCTAGTTCTATTAAAAAAAAACTATGAATTGTCACCTTATTTCTTGAGTGTGAAGAGAGGCCGCTCAGAGGAGTCATTTATAGTGTCATTTTGAGAGAGTGGGTGAGTGTGTGTGGGTTGTAAAGGGGAAGGTGCAGCTTGAAAGTTTATTAGTTTGTTGTGAAACCAATTGAACTATGAAATGACTCACCAAGAGTGGGTGAATTTATTATTATTTTTTATATTTCAAAACTTTTGTATTAAAAAACCAAAATTAAATTGAATGCAAAAGTAATCACAATTCACAGTGTGAACCAAAAGTAAGTACTAATTTTTGCGTTATTGATTCTCTAGAAAAATTAAATAAATTTTTTTTATTTTTTTATTTTTTGATTTAAAAAAAATCAACATCGATCAAGCACAATTATCTTTATATCAAACTGCTAGCAAAACACTAACCAATTTGTAGAAAATAATATATGCAAAAAAGTAAAAACTACTGAAAGTAAATGTAGAAAGTAAAGAATGCAAACTAGATTATTTTTTTGGTTTGATCAACATAACCTAAGTCCACTCCTTGAAGTCCGCTTTGGGTGTTCCACTAAACAATAGTGACTCTCCTTCAGTTCCCATGGCTAGGTGGGGAAGCATTTATAAAACCCCTTTGAGCAACCCGGTGTGGTGAGTAACTGCAATTCTCTTTAACCTCCTTGGTATGGCAAAGTACCTAGAATCCCTTTTACCTCCCTACCTTAGTAGAGAGCCAAGATCCCTTCTACCTTCTTGTTGTGTTAGAGAGCTAAAATCTATTTCACCTTCCATATACGGTGGGGAGCCAAAATCTCTTTTACCGTTTTAGTTTGACAGAATAGCCAACTACCTTTAATACTAATGGATTCTTTATAGAGCTTCCCTCATGTTAAATATTGACATTTGGAGGACCTTAGATGCAAGTTCTCTAGAGAAATCATGTGAAAGCCCTCTCAAACTTCCCAAAAATCCATAAAGATCTTCTACATGTCACACAACCTCACCCTTTCTCCCTTTTTGCTCAATGCCCTCTCTTCAAATCCTCTCATAAAAAAAAACTGTCTAGTTGCCTAATGACTTTTTCTTAGGTTTTTAAGAGAGTTTAAAAAGCGAGCTTCAGTAAAATCCTAATAATTCAATTCTTCCAACTCTATTCATATAGTATGATTAGTTCATCACTATTATAGATCATCCATTATGTTTTGAAATTACCATAAATGATTAGTTTAAATCAAACATCAGATCATACATGATTAACAAAGGTTTATTCAAAGAGTTCTTGTGTGATTCATATTGTACAATACATGATTGTGCAATACGATCTATAGTTATATTAGATTTGATTTGATTCCTTAATTACCTGACTTACATTACGTAATGTTATAAAATACCATACCATATGAATATGTTTGTGCAATACAAATAATTCATTGTTTAAAATTTAAATTGGCCTATTTTAAGTAAGTTGGATTTGTTGGCAGGGTTTTTTTTTATAATAGCTAATCATCATGTATAATGTGATATTTGTACAGTACAATTAGTTATAACAAAAATTTATTCTTTTCTTTTAAATAAAAATTTTTAATTAATGATTATTTGAATAGATTATACAGTACGATCTGAATTTTATAGTATTATTAAGACAAAAATTAAAATATTTATTTTTCATTTTCCTTTGAAGGTGTGTGTGCATGTTGCTAAGGTAATAAACCCCTTCGCACATATATTGATTCTAGAAAAAAAATTTATAGACTCTTTCAAACAAATTTATATATCTCAATCCTTTTTTAGGAAATCTTATTTGCTCTGTTATTTTCTACTGCTGGAAAAGCAGAAATCAATTGGTTCATGGTGGATGTGATGATAGCTGCTTTTTCATAGCTTACAGAGCTATTATTCAATTGATTTCTTCTTTTAATTGTGGTTTAATCCGTGAAAACTGGGATTCCAATCAGCTTTTTAAGCAGTCCAAATCCTTTTGGCTTCCTCCTCCTCCGGGTTGGATCAAACTTAACATCGATGCTTCAATTTTTCTCAACAATAGTACCGGCATTGGAGGTATTTTTAGGGTCTGCAAAGGAAGAGGTTTAGCTGCTTTTGGATTTCATACTATTCATTGGGATATTGCTCAAATGGAACTTTTAGCTATTTTATCTTTGAGGGATCATATCAAAGATTGGATGCTTGAAGCCAAAGGCCTTGTGATTGAAGGAGATAATCTTAATGTCATCAAGATCTTTCAAAATGCCTTAAGAAATAATAAGTGAGTTCATGAAGAATTTCTAAATCCTAAGGATTTAGATTTTCTTTCTAATTTTAAGCATTTTATTTTCTCATTTGTTAATAGGGGTTGTAATAAGTTAGCTAATTCTTGTGCTAACTATGCTCATTTCTCTTCTTTCTTTTGGGATGTTTTCTCTAGTGGTAGAGTTCCTCCTTCAATTCTTGATTTGTTGATGGTGGAATCTTCTTCTAAGTAATTAGTTTGGTTATTAAAATTTATTTCTCTTTGCAATTTCAAAAAAAAAAAAAAAAAGTTTAACCTATATAACTCTTTCTTTATTTTTGATTCTCTAACTATGCATTATGTATGTTGAATCTTAGTAAAGAACATAGAAAAATATACAGTATATAAAGTGAGAGAAACTAAATAATCATTGATTAATAATTTTAATTACTAAAAGACAAGGTTGGAATTCCATATTGTAACAATATTCTCCTTTTTTATGATGGAAAATATTTTTGGTTGAAATTTTAATTTTCTACTATGCTCTCCTCCTTACTAAGTGATTCCTTTAAAAATTGGAAGAAACTTTTTTTAATTTTGTTTTAATGAGAAAATAACATAAACTAATAGAAAAAAAAAAATCACACCATGCACTAAAACATAAGTAACATAAACTATAATAAAATAAACTAGACAACCAACACACTCCCTACTCACCCTTTTAACATCATAAAAAAGGAGAACAACAAACTAAAAAATAATATAGAACAAAATGGAAATAATAGAAAATACAAACACACTTCAATGCATAAATATATATATATATATATATATATATATATATATATATATATATATATATATATAACATTTTAATAATATCAATTTAGCATACCACTACCCCAACTTTCTTAGGCATGAATGTTAATGACTCCTAGTCTAATCCTATGTGTGTTGAATGTGTCATAATGATTGGGTTTGGTAAAGATATGTACTAATTAACTTTATGTATAAGTAAGAAAAAGCTCTACCTCACCCATGGCTACATGATCTCTAATGAAATGATACATGACATCTAAGTTTTTAGTGCATGAATGTTAGATTGAATTTTTAGAGATGGAAATCACAATATTATTTTCACACATTCTAAGGATTGTGCCTATATGTATTCTAAAATTAAGGATATATTGCTTCATCCATAAGACGTGGGAAAAACAACATCTTATAGCTATTTATTCCGCTTTAGCGGTGGACAAGGCTACATAATTTTATCTTCTACTAGACTATAAAAATAAAGATTGTTATATGAATTAATAAGTTCTAGATGTTCTATCCTTGTCTACACTACACTCAGCAAAGTTTGAATCTAAATATCTTTCAAGGTCAAATATGGAGCTATAACAATAATGCCAGATGCCTATGTTTTTTGGCACCGATTAAATATCTTAGGATTATATTAAAAACTATCATATGAGACTCCTTAGGATCAGCTTGAAACCAAGCACATAAATTATAACTAAGTATAATATCCAGTTTACTAGCAGTAAAGTAAATTAGTAATCCTATAAAACCTCTTTATTTCTTTTTATCAATTGATTTTTTATCTTGATGGATGGGCTCATCAGCGTATTTCTACTTTTAGAATCTTCACTATTGAATTTACCCAAAATTTTCTTAATGTATTTGTTTTTACTAAGGAAGGTACCATCTTTCTTTTATTTTATAGTAAACCCAAGAAAATAAGTAAGCTCGCTTATCATTCTCATTTAAAACTCCTTAATAATAGTGAAAGAAAACCCATATAGCATATCATCAACATAAATTTATACTTTGAGTATTTTATCTCCAAATTTCCAAAGAAATATGGTGGTGTCTACAATGCCCTTAGCAAATGATTGTTTTAAAATGTTTTTGAGCCTATCGTACCATGCCCTAGGTAATTTCTTCAATGCATATAATGCTTTCTTATGTTTTTAAACTTGAAGTGAAAATGAAGGATTGTCTAAGCCTTGGAGTTGTTCTACATACCCATCCTTTTTTGTAACACGATTTAAAAATGCACTTTTGACATCTATTTTGTACAACTTGAAGCCTTTCTAATATAAAAATTCTATCAAAACTCTTATGGCTTCTAATATAGCTTTTAGTGTAAAGTTTCCTTAAAATTAATACCATATATCTGATTATACTCTTTAACAGCTAACCTTTCTCTTTTTCTAATTATCAACCCTCAGTCATTAAACTTATTCTAAAAAAACCATCTAGTGCCAACTACACTTTGATTTATGGGTCTACTAACCAACTCCCATACATCATTTCTAACAAATTGATTTAGCTCTTCTAACATGGTTAATATTTATGATTCATTATTTATAGCTTGATCTACACTAATTGGTTGTTATATTAAAATGAATGTAGTGAAACTAATTTCTTTCTTAAGTCCTTGCCTAGTTCTAACCCATATAGATGGATCACCTAGGATGAGCTCTTTAGGGTGATTGGAAGAGTATCTCCATTCTCTAGGTAAAAAATCATGAGTTTCTTCTCTATTTTCTAGTTTAATACTGCCTACTCCATGGGTAATCGCAACATCATCATCTCCATCTATCCTAGTATCAAAAAATCTATTTGATACATCAAGTACTACATGGATGTATTTCTTTACAATTAAGGTTCTTTTATCGAAGACCCTATAGGATTTACCTATTGAGGAATAACCTACGAAAACACCTTCATTTTCCTCAGAATCAAACTTTCCTAAATGAGATTTACCATTCACAGGTATAGAACATTTATAACCAAAGTCAATATGTTATAAGTTGTGTCATTTGGTGAAACACCTAGATTGATTTTACTTAAAGGATCCAAATAAGTCCATTTGGAGGAGTCTTAATAGTCTAGTTGTGATAATTTCCTTAATAAAATAAAATAAAGATCTAGTCTGCTTTCCTAATTAACAAGAATCACACAAATGATCCTTAGTAAACTCTAACTTGGGGATGCCTCTAACTAGATCGTATTGAGTTATCTTCCTAAGTGTATTCATGCTAGTATGACATAGTCACCCATATCATAACCAATACTAGTCTACCATAGTTTTCAAACAACATATATAACTTAATGTATTAGTGTAATTCAAGTGAAGCATGTAAACATTATTAATTATTTTGCTTTCCAATATAATTTTTCATTAAAAGAAATTAGGTATTTATTAAAATGAAACTTGATATGAAAGCCATTATCACACAATTTACTAATTAAAAGTAAATTACATTTCAAACTGTCTATAAAATGTACATTTTTAATCCCTTATATATGTCTATCATATCTAAACCTATTATCTTTCGAATAGTGTAATATCTCGATGTAGCTCTTCTTTCATTCCTGATCTCCATCAAGATAAGATATTTTAGATCAACATTTATGTTTTGTGCCCACTATCCAAGTTTATTCTGCTCTCATTAAACCTCTTGTGAGAGCGCACCTACATACTTAATCAAGGGTTAGTTTTGGGAACCCAAATAGGTTTGGTCCTGCCTTATGCTTGATTTTGTGAATGTGATGTTATGTAGATGATGCTTTAGGCATCCAAATTAAGAGTGTTGAGAGGTGTAGTGTGGAAGTGCATGAATTTGTCCTAGCATGCCACATTAATAACATTTGATGCCTTGAAATGGGTTTACTAGTCTAAATGGGGGGATATTTTCTTTTCCTTAGAGATATATGATGCATGTTATATCCTAGGTTTTATCTTTGTATAAATAGGACTAGGTGTATTATTTTGTAGTACATTTATTTTATTTTTCAAATACTCATTTTCAAACTTGTAACTAGCAACTTCTACTATCAATGCATGTTAATTACTATAAATTTCTAATGAAAGTTATTTTGAGTTATTGAATGCTTCTTCTGATTCAAGATGCTTATTTGTTAAGGATTCATGTAACTTTTCTAATTCAATATGTTTCTCATTTAGTGAATAAAACCTATCCATTAGTGAATCATTATCTTTAACTAACATAAAGCTAGTGCTCATTTTTTGAAATTCAAATGATCATTTGTTAAAGTATCAAGCTCTTCCTTTAAGTTTGAAGAAACCCTTTAAGAAGTATATGGTGCTTTTTCAAAATTTAATGTGAATCATGAAATTTTTTAGTAATTTAAAATAATTCATCATACAAAAGCTCCTATATTTCATCCTTGTCGGAGTTCCCAATATAATCATTTGGCATTAAATAAAGGTTGGTTACCTCCTCTTCTTGTTCCAATTCTAAAGTGTATGAATCTAGTTTGCCTAGAATGCTTTTTGTATCTTATGCATACCATTTTTAGAATTGAATTTTTCTTCACCCTTTTCCTTAGTAGGATGAATCTTAAGGTTGGGACATTCTATTGTTAAATTTCTAGGCTTCTTGCACTCAAAATAAATAATGTCAGATGAAAACTTATTCAGCTTAGCATTTTTTTACTTTTTCACTTTTTATAGTGGTGCTTATGTTTCCATTTTAGGACTCTTGAATTGGTGAGTCATCAATGTCATATCCTTGCTCCCATTAGTTTTTGACTCATTGCTCTCGGTGTCATCTACTTTTAGTGCCACAATTCTCTCTTACTATTGTCACCTACATATTCAAGTCTTTGTCTATTATTTTGCTCGTAGGCAATAAGAGAGCCCAATAAATCCTTAATAGAGCGAGCATTAAGATTTTTAGACTCATATATTTTAGTGACTTTTGCATTAAAGGAATCAGACAAACATTACAATATTTTGTTCACTTTTTTTATAGTGAGATAGTTCTCTATTTAAGGAATGTAAAGAGGTTTCTTGAATGTTCGTTAGGGATGTTAGGCCCTATGAACTAGTCCCAAGGCTAACCAAGAGGGGGGGGGGGGGTAAATTGGTATTTTTAAAAATTCTTTAAAACTAAAAGAACGATTATCACAAACTAAAATCACCACGGAAAAAACAAGTGCGGAAAATTAAAGTGTGGAAGTAGTAAAAATAACACAAGGGTTTATAGTGATTCGGTCAACTTGACCTGCGTCCACTCCCCGGAGGTGCCCTCCGAGTATTGCACTACCAACGTGACTCTCCTTTAGCCCCACAGCTAGGCAGAAAAGCCCTTACAAAACACCTCCTTTTTGCCACACCCGGCAAGGCAGAGAACCCAACTTCTTTTGCTTCCTCCTGAAGCAGATAGAGAACCACGATCACTTGCTAAAACTTACCTCTCGCAACGCTTCCATAGAAAAGAGACTCTAGGGAAGAAGAAGTGGAACAATGCTTGGAGCAACCCTTGTGAATCCCCTCACAAGCTCCCCCTCACAAGATCCTCTCTTTCTCTAGCTCTCTCTCTCTTTCCTTTATGTTTTCTCAGGTCAAGACAGCAGCCAAGGATGTTCAAAAATGTTGAATAAGAGCTCTTAAATAGAAGAGCTTCAAAGGAGCTCATTAATTACAAGTTGTCGACTTTATCGTCCAAGACGATATGGAAATCTTCCTGGCCGATCAGTACAAATCTCATAAGATCGGCCAGAGCATCGCCCTGAATGCAAACTGGACGATTGAAAATCTGCTTGATCGTCCCGGACGATATCATGATCATCCCACCCAATTAGTTCAAATTAGATGAAAATCATCCAGAGCATCGCCCTGAATTTGAGCTGTCTGATCCAAATCGTCCAGAGCATCACCCTGAATTTGTACTGGCCGATATTTATCGTCCAGGAGTAACCAAGGGTTTTTGAATGGATCATCCAGGCCAATCTTACGATCGTTCAAGACGATGTGATCGTATCAATCATCCTTAATTACTCCCATGATTGCCGGATCAATTTAGGCATAATTATACAATATCATCCAGGCTGATAAAAGAATCGTCCTGGCTGATTTCCAAAAATACAGAATACCTAAATAGATCATGGCGACAATTTCTTTATGTATTGAGCATATTGTCCTGGCTGATACAAGTATTGCCCAGGCCGATCAGTTAATTATGGCTGCCTTAAGAAATCATGATTAGATCTTCTGTTTTGAACTCGATCGTTTGGGCTGATTTGAGTAAAAACACAAGTTTTAAATCTCTCAAGTGTGTGTGTATGATTATTTAACATCAATCACTTCAAACAATTATAATTGACTCAAGAAAGAAAAAATAAATTTACAGACTGCCTCAACCCTAATCTACCCAGTCTTGAGCTGATTCTGATTTCCATCCAATCTTTGAATCCTGAAAATGTCAGAAGTAAAGGCAGTCGAAAAAGAAGCAAGAGTGTTTGCTAATCATCAAAACATAATTCATGGAATCTGTAACAATCTCCCCCTTTTTGATGATGGAAAACACTTTGAAAATTAATCCAAAAATAGTAGTGTAAAACATGGAATTGAAAGTGCAAGCATACAAAAGAACCCCTCTCCCCCTTCTGTTATCTCAAAAAGGAGGAAACTAAGAAACAAATCAAAAGACCACCCCCTCCCTTTTTTTTAAGCAAGGCATGAACATGATGTAGTACTCCATGTGATTGATTTATAAAAAAAATTTGTGAGCTAATGAATTAACATAAAAAAATCCATAAAACGGTATAATATCCGATCATGATTACCCTTAGCTCGGACTTTCTTTTAGGGTAACATTATCTTTGAAAATCAATGACCTAACTCAAAGAATTCAATTGGATAGAAAAAATGATCCATTCATTACTTGTTTCCAAAAAAATCTCTTATAGAATAATGAACCAAAGTGAATTTGTCACAATCGCAAAATAATCGAAATCAAGCCTTTTATGTATGAAATCTTCTAAGTTTTAAAATATTTGAAAGGAGAGGAGAGCTTGCGTTTGGTGGGCTCATTTTATGTCTCTTGTCAATTGAATGGCGCTTTGCGCATCTTTTGATTTTTGATACACTTTGTGTATATTTTTTTTTTTCAATTTTGGCGTCATTGTGCATCTTTTGTTGGCATCATTGGCCAAATTTTTTATTTTTACAAGCTTCATTCTCTTTCAAAAATTATTAAAAATAATCTTAGTTGTGAGTATATCTTCTAGATATTAGAGAATAGGAGCTCTCTCTCTAACATAGGGAAAAATAATTCACAAAACAGAATCAATAACCAATGACAAAAGTAACGAGGAATCTTGAGGTGCCAAAAAGACTTTGATCATTATAAATATAAGATAGATTTTCTTTGGCAAGGTTAGAAAAGATCTTAATTTCACACACAATTGTTACTTTAAAATAGATTTTTGACTAGAAAAGAAAATTGTGCCACTAAAATAGATTAGAGAAAGAGACACAATTAACGGTATATTTTTACCATCTAATAGATTTAAGAGATGTAAAATATTGACTACAAATTTTCAAAACTAAGGACAAGGCATACGATATCATTTCAGCGATGATTTTAAAAATCAAATTAAAAGAACATGAAAGTAAAATAAATCAAACAAAAACTGAAAGTAAAGCAAAAAGAAGAAAAGAACAACAAAGAGTAAAAAGGAAAAGCAAATCAAAAATAAAAAGAACAAAAGTAAAAGGAAGAAAGTAAAAGATCAAGTTCATGCATTTATGTCAATCACACCCATTCTGGTCCTTAAAGAGCTGAAAGTGTCGAAGGCCAGTGGTTTAATAAAGATGTCAGCCAGGTCATTTTCAGTTGTCACATGGTGTAAATCAATATCTCCCTTGGTCACATGATCTCTAATAAAGTAATGCCTAATGTCAATATGCTTATTCATTGAATGTTGGATAGGATTCTTAGAAATGCATATGGCACTAGTGTTGTCACAAAAGATTGAGATGGTGCCTACATGTAATCCTAAATCCAATACCTGTTGTTTCAACTAAAGGACTTGGGCAACACAACTCCCCAAGGCAATGTACTCTGCTTCAGTAGTGGAAAGTGCAACAGAGTTTTGCTTTCTACTAGACCATGAGACCAAAGATTGTCCTATGAATTGACAAGTTCCTGAACTACTTTTTCTATCCACCTTGCATCCTGTAAAATCAGAGTCAGAAAATCCAATTATCTCAAAAGAAGTGCTGTGCCTCGGATACCAAATCCCTAAGCTTTGGGTCCCCAAAAGGTATCTAAAAATTCTCTTAACAGCAGTTAGGTGGGACTCTTTGGGTTCAGCTTGAAACCTAGCACAAAGGAAAATATTAAACATAATATCAGGTCGGCTAGTAGTCAGGTAAAGTAAGGATCCAATCATGCCTCTATACTTCTTTTGATCAACAGACTTACCACTTGGGTCCTTATCCAATGGAACACTAGAAGTCATGGGAGTATTAATTGGCTTAGCTTTATCCATCTCATACTTCTTCAAAATGTCCTTTATGTATTTTGTTTGATTTAAAAAGGTTCCATCATCCAATTATTTTATGCTAAAACCCAAAAAGTAGGACAATTCTCCCATCAAACTCATCTCAAACTCTTTACTCATTATTTTAGGGAACTCGTCACAAAGTTTTTTATTAGAAGATCCAAAAATATATCATCGACATAAATCTGAACAATGAGCAAATCATCTCCAATTTTCCTAAGAAAAGGGTTGTGTCTACGCTCCCCTTAACAAACTCCCTTTCTAGTAAAAATGTGCTAAGCCTCTCATACCAAGCTCTTGGTGCTTGCTTTAACCCATACAAAGCCTTTTTTAATTTAAAAATATGATTTGGACAATGGGAGCTCTCAAAACCTTGGGGTTGTTCTACAAACACATCATCTTTTATTTTCCCATTTAAAAAGGCACTCTTAACATCCATTTGAAAAAGCTTAAATCCTTTATAACAGGCAAAGGCTAATAGCACTCTAATGGCTTCCAATCTAGCTACAAGGGCAAAAGTCTCCTCAAAGTCTATCCCTTCTATTTGGTTATACCTCTTAGCAACTAATCTTGCTTTATTCCTAACCACTACTCTATAATCATTCACCTTGTTCTTAAAGACCCATTTTGTTCCAACTAAACTTTGTCCCTTAGGTCTTTCTATAAGCTCCCAAACATCATTCCTAAAAAATTGATTCAACTTCTCTTGCATGGCTAAAATCCAAAACTCATCAGTAAGGGCTTGGTTTATGTTGGTGGGTTCAGTCATTGAGATAAAGGCAGAGTGGTTCACCTCCTTCCTAAGTCCATGTCTAGTCCTAACTCCATCAGAAAGGTATCCTAAGATCAAATCCTTGGGGTGACTTGTAGAGTATCTACAATCTCTAGGCAAGGTGTGAGAAGGTCCAACTCTTTCCTCCAAAACTATATTTTCTACTCCTTGAGTGACATCTCCTTCTCCTTCAATGTTTTGGTGACCTACTCCCTTCTCCAAATTTTCTACTCCAGTGGTAACCTCTCCAACATCATCATCATCCTCAACTCCAGGCTTTTTAGGATCAGACTCATCAAATACTACATGTGTAGTCTCTTCTACCATCAAAGTCCTCTTGTTAAACACCCTAAAAGACTTCCCAACATTAGAATATCCCAAGAACACTCCTTCATCAGATTTAGGATTAAATTTTCCCAAGTGAGATTTTCCATTATTGTGAATGAAAACCTTAGAACCAAAGACATGAAGGTGGGAAATATTGGGTGTCCTACCCTTAAGGATCTCATAGGGTGTCTTATCTAGTTTGGCTCTAACATTCACCCTATTGAACACATAACAAGCTATGTTAACCGCTTCAGCCCAAAAGTATTTTGAAGTGAATACTCAGCAAGCATGGCTCTAGCGGCTTCCACCAAGGTCCGGTTCTTCCTTTCAGCTACCCCGTTCTGCTGAGGGGTTCTAGGAGCTGAGAAGTTCTGGCTAATCCACTTGTCCTCACAAAAATCTCCAATTTTTTCATTCTCAAATTGTCCCCCATGATCACTATGGATGGTCAAGATCTCACAACCTAGCTTTTTCTGAATCTAAGTAGAAAATGTTCTAAGCTCCTCAAAAGACTCATGTTTATGTGAAAGAAATCTAGTCCAAGTGAACCTCGAGTAGTCATCAACAATTACCAAACCATAGACTTTCCCTCCCAAACTGGTAGTGCTAATGGGTCCAAACAAATTCATGTGAAGGACCTCTAAAGGTCTAGAGGTGCTAATGTCCTTAATGGGGTGAAAGGTGGAGTGGACTTTCTTTCCTAGTTAGCAGGCATCACAAAGGTGATCTTTTGAAAACTTGAGTTTGGGGACACTTCTAACTAGGTCTTTTTGGGTCACTTTCCTAAGGGTTTTCATACTTTCATGACATAGTCTCCGGTACCATAACCCTGAATCATCAATAACAGTTTTTATGAAAAATGATGCAGCACATTCAATGTTATTTAAATCAAGCATGTACACATTGTTGATCCTTTTTCCCTGCAAAATAGTGTTGTTACTTAAACTTACAATGCATGAATTTGTAAAGAATTGCACGATGAAGCCTTTGTCACAGAGTTGACTGATGCTAAGCAGGTTGTGCTTTAATCCATCTGCAAGCAAAACATTTTCAATCATAAGGTTCTTGGAATTACCAAATATACCTGAGCCTACTACCTTCCTGGTGGTGTTGTCTCCAAGAGTAACCTTGCCTCTAGTCCTGGACTCAAGCGAAACAAATTGATTGGCATCACCAGTCATATGTCGAGAGCATCCGCTATTCAAGTACCACATACTCTGACGAGGCCTTTTATGAGAGCCCACCTACAAAATTATCAAATGTCAGATATTATGAAAAGTAGAATGTAATGCATGTGTGGTATGCTGTAAATCATGCACCTTTGGTCTCTACACCCAACGTGTACTATGGTGAATAGTGAAAGTGTGTGAGATGTGTCCTAGCATGCCACATGAAAAACATCTAACACCTGGAAAAGGATTTTTTAAATGATTTGAGTTATAATGCCTCTTCCTAGGTTTGGCTTTTGATCAAGTGTTGGTGTCATCCTAGTTTTCTTAAATGTATCCAATTCATTTTGAATCCTCAAGTTAGTACTTTTTAAGGCATCATTATCAATCCTCAAATTTTTCTCCATCTATTTAGAATTCTTAAAATTAGATTCAAGTGAGGTGTGCTTGACTTTTAGTGACTCATGCTCTTCAATTAATTCACAATGCTTTTTATTTAACTCGTCAAATTCATCAAGTAGAATCATGTGATTTGAATCAACCGTAGAATGATCTTTGAGAATAACTTCATGTTCTTTTTGTAAATTCAAAAATTCCAATTTTAAGCTAGCATGTGTTTTCTTAAGTTTCCTATATGATGCATGAATTGTTTTAGAAACTTCAAGGAGTTAATCGTAGAAAAGTTCACATACCTCTTCTTGATCAAGATTATTGTTTTCTTTTAAGCATAAGTTGGTTTTCTCATCTTCTAGTTCCATCTCCGATGAATCTGATGCAGAATCCGCCCAAAATGCCTTTTGAAGTCTCTTTTTGTCTTTTCTAAACTTGGATTTCTCCTCACTCTTTTCCTTACTTGTGTGCGTCTTAAGTGTAGGGCAATCATCTTTCACGTGTCTGAGCTTCTAGCATTCATAACAAACCACATCAGACGATTCTTTAGAATATTTATTATCCTTACATTTTCTCCAATTTTGATGATGCTTTTGCTTCTTCCTTAGAAAGCTTTTGAATTGCCTTGTAATAAAGGCAATGTCATCGCTCTCAGACTCGGAAGAATCAGAGTCAGATTTGTGCGCCTTCAGTGCCACTATTTTCTCTTTCTTTTTTTCATCTGCAACAATATTTCTTTGATTCACCCTTTTCTCATAACCAATGAGTGAGCCAAGTAAGTTATCAATCGAATAAGTGATTAAATCTTTAGATTCAGTTATAGCAGTGATTTTAGCATCAAAAGAGGAAGGAAAGCATCATAAGATTTTGTTTACTTTTTCATAGTTTAGAAGTTATCTTCCTAGGGCATGCAAAAAAGTTACAATTTGAGTAAACCGTGTATAGATATCAGAAATTGATTCAAAAGGTTTCATATGAAAAAGTTCAAAGTCATGCAAGAGAATATTCAAACAAGATTGTTTCACTTCATTGGTTCTTTCATAAGTAATGCACAACTTATCCCAAATCTCTTTTTCTAGTAGAGCAAGTAGAAACACGCATGTAATCCTCAGACTTTAAAGCATAAAAAAATAGTTCAAACACTTCGCATTCAATTGAGCTAAATCTCTTTCATCGGTAGTCCATTCAGTAAAAGCAACTTCAGTTTTAATTCTGTTAATTTCATGAGTAGGTGGAGAATATCCTTCTTTAATAAGCATCCACATTCGATAGTTAGTTGATTGCAAAAAAGTAGATATGCGAGTTTTCCAAAAATCAAAAGGAAGGTTGTCAAACAAGGGAGGTCGTGTAATAGAATATCATTCAGTTGTATTACGATTCCCAAGTTAGCCATGGATAAAAATTCAAAAAGTTTTCAAACTTTATTTTTATGAATCCCGCTTTGATACCACTTGAAAGTTCGTTAGGGATGTTAGGCCCTATGAACTAGTCCCGAGGCTAACCAAGAGGGGGGGGGGGGGGTGAATTGGTATTTTTAAAAGTTCTTTAAAATCAAAAGAACGATTATCACAAACTAAAATCACCACGAAAAAAATAAGTGCAGAAAATTAAAGTGCGGAAGCAGTAAAAAGAACACAAGGGTTTATAGTGGTTCGGTCAACTTGACCTACGTCCACTCCCCGGAGGCGTCCTCCGAGTATTGCACTACCAACGTGACTCTTCTTTAGCCCCCACAGCTAGGCGGAGAAGCTCTTACAAAACACCTCCTTTTTGCTACACCTGACATATGATAGCATGTGTTGGCCAACACTTAATCAAGTCCTTCAATGGCTTGGATTTCCTATTAAGTTTTCCAAACTTATTATGGAATGTGTGAAGGATCCAAAATATTCAATTTTGATCAATGCTGCCAATTCAAATTGGATTGAGTCAAGATGTAGATTTAGGCAAGGATGTCTGTTATCTCCTTACCTTTTTATTATGTGCTCTCAATTGCTAACTGAAGATTTCTCTAGAAGAGGTGGTAGGATTGGTATGAAGGTACCTCCAAATGCTCCATTAATCTCTCATTTAATGTATGCAGATGATATAACCATTTTTTTATGAGGCTAACAGTAAGAGTTAAAAAAAAATTAAAGTCATTTTGAGAAATTACTGTGGATGGACTGGACAGAAGATAAACTTTAACAAATCGTCTATCTTGTTTGGTAATTCAGTAAGAAGAAGGGAGGACCGATCCTTGTCTATGTTAATGAGGCTAAATATGGTTAATGAGCTGGACTTTTTGGGAATAAAAATTGCTTTAAGAAGGCTTGTTAGTTCATATTTCAATAATCTGATTGCGAAGGCTACTGGGAGGCTCAACATGTGGGGAAATAAATTCATTTCACTCTCAGGAAAATTAGTTTTGCTTAATGCTTCTTTGCTATCTTTACCTATATTTTTATCTACTCATTCATTAGTTTCTATGGGGTTTTGAATGAATCGAATAAGATGTGCATAAAGTTTTTATGGAATAAGAAGGATGGAGGCTATGTTATTCACTATGTTTCTTGGGATGTATTATGTAAACCGAAAAACAAAGGTGGAAGGGGTGTGCAGTCAGTTTTGGAGAGTGTAGGGCCTCTGAGGGCTAAGTTTGCTCTTAATTTCATTAAAAATCCTTCATCTCTTCTTAATAGGACATTAATATCCAAATATGGATATGATTTATGGAATGGTGGGAGTAGAAGTAGTTACTCCTCAACTTGGAAGATTATTGTGCATGGAGCAAAATATCTACATCCTATTATGAGATGGAGAATTCATAATGGTCAAGAGGTGGACATTATTAAGGATATTTGGATTCTAGAGAAAAGTATTGATAGATGGCCAACTTTTATATCTGGTTTAAATCAATATTCATCTTTTCTTTCAACTTTTATTTCAAATGGGGAATGGACTGTGGAAAAGATTAAACAATGCTTCAGACTACAACAAGTGGAACTAATTTTTTCGATTCTTATCTACTCAGAAGCTATTAAAGACCAATTGGAATTGATTTTCAAATGCTCAAGGAAATCAGTTGCTGCGTTAGCTTTTGAAATTTTTTTTGAAGATGATATGGAAGATGAGTACTGGACCTGGATAAAAAAAGTTAAAACTGAGACCGCAAGTGGACCTGTTTTGGTGGCGTGTATGTAAAGATGTTATCCCATCCAACTGTTTCCTTCAGCATAGAAGATTAATTAAATATGCTGGCTACCCGATAGGATGTAAAGATGTTAAAAATGCTAAACATGTTGCAGTGCATTGTGATATGATTAAAAGGTCTTGGTGCGGCTTACTGCTTGAAATTTCTTGGTTCTAGCTAGTAATTCTCTGAATGATTGCAAGAGGTTAATTTGGCATATGGTGGTATTGAATCCTTTCATTGGTAATCTATATTAATTTGTGGTAATTTTTTGTTGGAAAAGCAGGAACAAAATTGTTCATGGAGATCACGAAGATAGCTGCTCTTTCATTACAACAAGTTCTATCACTTATGCAGTTGCCTCTTTTCACGCAAATCTATTCTAGGAGAACTGGAAAGTTAATCAACATAATGTGCTGTGTCATTCCTCTTGGCTTCCTCCACCTCCTGGTTGGATTAAGATTAATGTGGATGCTTCTTTAAAGAGCAACAATAAAGCGGGTATAGGTGGAGTTTTCAAAGACAAAGGTCGGTTCCTAGGTGCATTTGGTTTCATCTGTCATCATTAGGATAGTTTACGAGTTGAGTTATTATTAATCCTTGCTTTGAGGAATTATGTTCGAGATTGGATGTTTGATGCCTAGGGTATTGTGATAGAAGGAGATAATCACAATGTTATCTTGCTTTTTCAGAACTTTCTTAATAAGTGTATGATCTCAGATGAATTTCTAAATCCTAAGGATTTAGACTTTCTTATAGGTTTTAAACAAGTCTTTTTTTATTTTTCTAAAAGGGATTGTAATAAGTTAGTTGATTTATGCGCTAACTTAGCTCTTCTTTCTGATTTTTTTTGGCAAGATGTTGGTTGTAATAATATTCCTCCTTCTTTCTTAGTTTTGTTGAAGGAGGAATTTAGTTGTATTTAGTTGATTGAATAAATTGCTTTATGCATTTTAAAAAAAAAGAAATAAAAATTAATTAGTTGAGGTTGGCTTATCTTATTAAATTTCTGCATATGAAGAAAAAAATATTATGTTATGTTAGTGAGCTTTGGGGAAGAAACTATTATATCTTTTGAGTATAGATACTAAAGAAAGATGTTATAATTCCTTCTTAATAGAAATACCATGTATGCAAGGTATTTCTAGCAAACGCTATGTATAATGTGGCATTTAAGAAAGGCATAAAAAATGAGAAGTATTTAACTAAAGATTTCAGAAATCCCTCTAACAAAAAGAACATACCAACATATCCTTTTTTTCATTGATTATCTATACCTGATTGATATGAACCAGCTATTATTATCTAAAATATAGATGATTAAGCTGTTAATAGAAGTTAATTGAAAGAGACATTGAATTTGACACTATAAGTACATCATTGTTTAAACAATTCAATAGATAAAAAAAGGCTACATAATAATTTAAGTAATCTAGTAATTTATATTTATATGATTACAATTTAAGATTATTGTGATGCATTAAGGTTTATTATAGAGTTTTTTGTAGAATATAAATGTATTATTTCTTAATAAGAGAAAAGGTCTAATGATATTCAAAGACAATTAAGGCTAATGTTATTATTATGGTTGAGCTACTTGATTAACATTGTAAAGTAAGACCTATTAAATTTATAAAATAGAAAACTTTTAAAGAACACTTTATTTGGCTTCCATCCATGTTAGAATATATAATTGGTAATATAGAAAAGTACTTGAGGATTTGGGAAGATACAAATTATATAAATTTTATAATAAACTGGAATAAATTCCTTTGGAAAGCATATGAAAAAGGATTATCTAAGAGAAAAATGATATGAATATGCTTTTCTATTGCCTAAGATCCCGGTCCCAAAAAGAGTCTTACCATCTGCATCAGCATGGCTTTAGCCATGTGTAATTGTAGTTCAATCATTATAGAATTGAAGATGATAAATGTTTTCAACAAAAGTAATCCTAGCTTATTAGAAGAGTCATGGTTGTTTTCACATATGGACATGATATTCTATCTTCAATAAAAGTAATCCCCTCCATCCTTAATGTTACACCATGTGAATTTTTGACCCATAACACTTACACCATGGTAATCATTATTAGTCATAAACAACTTCATTTCATGAGGACCTTGGGAAAGATCAATTTTTTCCTCCTCTTTTATCCTCATGAGATATAATACAATTGACATCACCTCCTTCAACAGAAGGAATTTCTTTAGAAGAATAAAACTCCAATTTATTCCACAAAATTCTCCTTCTATAAATATCCTTACTCCCATACATAATAAAAATTAACTAGACCCCTTTATTTATAATATTTAGCTCATCAATCAGTTATTGCGAAGAAGATTCAATCATTGAAAATGAAGCAATATCATATCTCCATAAAATAAGAATACCACCTGAAATTCCGTTAGAAGGAAAAAGAAAAAAATCCCATTTTTACTTTTATGCATGAAAACTTTCTATATCCTCTTAAGGCTAGATTCAACAAACATCATAGGGATAAAATTTTCCATTTGAGTGAACATATCACAACTACAAGAGGATTGGAGATGATAATGTAATAGTTTTGTGCCCTTAAGAAATTACTTATATGTGAAGATAGTGCTGAGGGTTTAATCAAATTCATAATGTAGAATTTATATTATATGAAGACCATAGTAAATACAGAGCAATAACTTATGCTGGCTCATAATGCTTGCCTTTTAATTCACTTATCTTTTTTGTAACACACTCTTTATAGGGCCAACTTAATTGGAAAACTAAATGTATCCTATTGCATACATTTGTTGGTACTTCATTAGTATCTAACATGTTTTCATGAGATGCCAAATTGATCCCATCCATTTGGAGAAGCAATCATCATGCAAAAAATAGTTAGCCAACAAGCTAACTTGCACTACTTCATATATTTACATTTACTCTCCAAGAGAGCCAATGATATGAAGAATTGTTCAAACATGCTAGAATGAGGAGATATCATCTTTAGCACGTCTCCTAGAAAAACTCATTTAAACTCATCCAAGCATCAAATGTTACTCATCTCAGCATGAACCACTCATAAATGGTCATCTCCCACAATCAAGGCTATTTGGATACCATTAACATCCTCAATCCAACTCTAGGAAGTAAGCACACTTCAAAGGCTACATCTATGATCTCTCAATCTTAGGTAATCCTTATCCTATAACCACATCTATCAAGGAAGACTGAGCCTTTTTCTTTTAGGGATTTAAATGTTGTCTCTGTAGACTCGTCGCCATATCCAAAAGATTCACCTTAATAAACTCACCCAACATGCATGACTATAAGTCTTTCCCAACACACTCACTCATGAAGACTTGCATAATATACTCACCCTCAAGACCAAAGGACTAATTAAAAGCAAAGATCCATGTGAATGCTAATCAACTAGGCCATATGTCTATGATATCATCATATATTATATTTATACTTTTTTTTTTAATTTTCCAAGGTATATTATTTCTTTTAACACTCTAAATCTTATAAATAAAATAATGAAGATGCATTCTTGGTATCTTTTGGATTAGATCTTATTGTAGATCTGGGCTCAAGTCTTGTGATTTTAATGATAACAAACTTTATTATTTTTTATTTATTATTTTATCTCCTAATAATTAAAGTTCATTACATTATTATTTTCTCTGTTGAATACAAACATTTTAGGTCCACAAGCTCACTCTCAAGCCAGCTCAAGATCAAGTAGAGTAGGACTGGGTCAAGTTTGTAATTTTAATCTATGTTCTATCTTTTCTTGAGTCAATTGTAATATGGTGGATCCTAAAGCTAAGTAACCTTGGAAACACACACTCAAGGCAATGAGTTAAGGGAGATAGAGAAAATTAATTTTTCTAACCAAATTGTATAGGATGATTTTGGATCATCTTGGATGATTTATTCAGCTCATAACCCTAATTAGGGCATCTGGGTCATGTAAACCTGATTAAGCATATCATCTTGGATGATACTTCCCTCATTCTGGATGATATACTTAAATCATGAAAACCAACTGCCAAACTCATTTAGGCAAGATCTTAAAAGTCTTAAATTTGCACTAATCATACAGGATGATCTTGATCCTGAATGATTCGTACCAATTATGCTTGAATTGATCAAGTGATTAAGAAAGTAATTAAGGTTAGATTAATCAATTATATCATCCAGGATGATTGCAAAATTATACAGCATGATCTATAAGATAAACCTTAGTTTTCTCTTAAATCTCATGGACATCCCAAATTATCTGCAGGATGATGATGTCTGATTTTGAACTAATCGTATAGGACGATCGATGCATCATCCTGGACGATTAATTATATTTCTACTATAACCTAAAAGTCCCAAACTATCTGCTGGATAATATAATCTAATTTTAAACTAATAGTACAGGATGTTCAATAGATTGTCTTGAACAATCTTTGATGACAAGTTAAAAATTATGGCCTTTTATAAGGCCTTCTCTTTAAGCTCTCTTAATTGCTAATAATAGAAATCTTTTTGTTGTTGTCCTACAATGCACGTCATTGATTCACTAGAAAAATTGCAAAACTCGGTGAACAAATTAATGCATACGTTGACATAATGCATAATTAAAGGGTCAAATGACCTCCAATTGCCAAACGGACTACACTATTGTAATAAGGACATAAAGTTTTCCTATGTGATATAGTCATATAAGTGATATAGTAGTAGCAAAAAAAATAATGATAATTTTGATCTCTATACGATGAATATCAGGAAGTGACACTTGCACCCTATGTCTAAAAAATGCCATCACTGAAAGGTCCCAATTGATAGAAAAGCAACTATCTATTATGATGGTTGAGAAAAGAAAGAATCAAGTATGTACAGTGAGTATCAGGTCAAGATATTATGATGGTGGAGAAAAGAAAGAATCAAGTATGTACAGTGAGTATCAGGGAAAGATACTTAGACGCATATTTAAGAATTCACTTCCAAAAGGTCTCAACATAAGGGAAAATAAATATGGAGACCAACATCTCTAGAGGAAAAGTATATGCAAAAGAAAGATGTGGCATTTAGTGTGTACCCATAAAGATCCACTATTAAAGAAAGTTATAAAACGTTGGTCCCAAAGATGACCTCAATATACAATGTTCTCGATGGTCGACACCTTGAAGAACCGTCCACGAAATCCCATCACTTTTCAACTATATTATCTTAGATTGAGGAAAACCCTCGCACTAACTTCATTAGTATTCTTTTTCTTGAAGAGAAAGTTGAAGAAATAATGAAACTTCTCTGTGAATTTAGGGATTGCTTTGCGTTGATGTATGTTGAGATGTCCATCTTATCCCATAATGTACCAGTTCACATATTAATTATAAAATCATATGCATCACCAATTAAATAAGCTCTAAGGAAAATGATATTATAGATTGAAGAACATGTGATTACAGAAACAAAAAAGCTTATAAATGTGAGCTTCATCCGAGAAGAAAAAAATATGCCAATATGATCCTTGTCATAAAGAAGAATGGTCAGATCCATATCTATATCAATTTTTGTGACATCAAAAAGGCATGTCCAAAATATGATTTTCCCTCCCACTATTCGAAACTTTTAGTTAACAACATGTCCAATTATGATAAGTTCTTATTAATGGACAGAATGCTGGGATATAATCAGATTAAGATAGCTCCTAAAGATTAAAATAAAATGTCATTTAGAATATATATCTGCATATAATACTACATGTTCATGCCATTCAGCCAGAAAAATGTTGTTGCCACATATTATGGGTGATAAAACATATTTTTTTATGAATTAATACATAAGAAGATCAAGAGTTATGTAGATGACATTGTCATCAAGAGCATGAACTGAAAGACCACTTAAGTTATCTAGGGATCATATTTGATAGAATCAAAAAAATTAATCTAAAGATAAAACCTCTCAAATGCACCTTCGGGGTCTCCTCAGGTAAATTTTTTGGATACATTATTTGTCATCGAGGAATCAAGATTGACCCCAACAAAATCAAGGCAATAATGGAGATACCACTACCCAAGAACATCCATTAACCCTTCTTTATGTAAGGATAAATAGCTTTCATTCAACAATTAATATCAAATCTATCGGGTAGGTGTTAGCTTTGAAGTTGATCAAAAAAGATATCAGCTTTCAATGGGATGGAGGTTACCAAGAAACTTTTATTGGTATCAAGAGATACCTATTATTCCTACCCATTATGGTAGCACCAATTCTAGGAAAACCTCTTCTACTGTACATGATAGTACTAGAAGAGTCCATCAAAGCATTATTAGCCTAACAAAATGAAGAGGGAAAAGAGAATGTGCTCTACTACATTAGTTGAAGCATTATTAGCAGAACTCCATCATTACATGTTGTCTCTTAATATTACATTTATATCAAAGATTGATCTGCTAAAGCTCTTAATGATAAACCAGCATTAATAGGTACTGAGCCAGGTGGGTAATGATACTACTATAGTTTGATATCACATATATGCCACGAAGGCAGTAAAGGGATAAGCCTTTAAAAATTTTCTAGTTGCACATCCAATTCCCATAATTTCTTTGCTTAACCATGATTTACCCGATGAATAAATTGTACAGGTCAAGGAAAAGGAGAAATTTTAATTATGGGAGATGTATTTCAATGGAGCTTTATCGATTAAATCTATCCAACCTCCAAATCTAGCAGAAGCTTGAGCTAGCCTCAGTCTCATTTTTATAGCACTAAAGGAAAATATGATGAGATTTTCATTTAGTATAATTAAACCTCGGACTAATAATGAAGTTGAATATGAGGCTCTAATAATGTGTTTGGATATTTTCATTTTAGTTAGAATCTAGAATTTTTAGATCTTCAGCAACTCTCAGCTTGTGATAAATCAAGTCCTAGGCATCTACAAGGTTTGTAAGCTTGAGTTTGCACATTACCGCCGATGAGATCTCAAGCATTTAAAATAAATTCCATATTTTAAGATAGTTGAGTTCCTCGAGGTTAGAATGGCAAAGAAAATTACCTGACTAATTAGCCAAAGAGAGGGTTCGTTCAAAGTGAAGAGAGAGAAGCTCCCCATTTTTAGAGAGTGAAAATAACAGGATTTTGAAATTTTGACTTCCCGCAAATTATTATCGCCTCCAATGGCGATGGACGGAAGTACGGCGATCTCCTTCCTCCGGCTTCAGAGATAGTTGTCTCCCTATATCGTCTGTGGTTAGAATTCTTCCTCGCATTAACCAATGTGTTTCGCCCCTAGCTTTCGGTGACGCTAACATGGTGTTTGATCGAGAGTCCAATCTGAGGTTTAAACCTGGTAAACCTCTGGTGATTAATGAGGGAGGTCATCAATATTAAAAAAAAAAGTTGAAATGAATTGCCAAAGGAAAGAAAATAATGTTCGATGAATCTAACATTATACGCTATAAAAGTGATGAGATAGCAGTTCGTAACGATAGCGGGAATGTGGCTACAGATGAAATGTTTGAATCTTCGAAGGGTTCCTTGTCCGGATTTAATAAGCCGAAGACTATAAATGAGATCTTATTGGTTGGAAATGGCTGTATGGTCTTAGAGATGCATAAAGATGGAGATGTTTTACGTGGAGTCCAACAAACAAAGAAAGACATGGAGAATGTTAGAGTTTATGAATCAGCAATGTTGGGAAATTATAAAACTAAGGAAGGCATGGAGTTCGTTATCCCTCCTCAACTGAGAAAATCAATGGTGAATGCCTGGATCTGAAGCCGAATTTTAAAACAATTGATTTTGATTATGGGGAAAATTTTTCTTAAGATGGTGTAGTGAAACTTCATCAGCAAAATGAGGTTGTGAACTCAGACAGATTGCAAAAATCTCTGGTAGTTAAGGTTTTTGGAGACAGTGCTCCTTACCATATCATTGGTTTGGAGCTAAGGAGGTAGTGGAATCAGTATGGTATATTCCATATGTCCTTGCTCAGTGGTGGCTGGGTCTTATGTGCCTTTGAAGAACAAGAAGCTATGGATTTAGCCCTAAGTAGTGGACCCTGGTACATGAATGGCAGCATAATCGGTCTGTAAAAATAGTCCCCTGATTTTCATCCCTCTTCTTTGAAAGGATTGACGGTCACCAGTATGGAATAGGCTACCAAACCTCGCTCTGCAAAGCAGGGACATAATCAACTTTTGTAGGATCACATCGAAGGTTGGTACTCATTTTCTGATAGATGAAAACATGTTTCAGTGGGGGAGGCACGAGTTTGCCAGAGTATGTGTTAGAATCAAGTTGGATGGCAAGCTACCATTGGGAGTTTGGGTTGAATGTTCCTTGGGAAAGTTTTATCAAAAAGTATGTTATGAAAAAATGCCAAACACTTGCTTCAAATGTGGTAAGATTGGACATTTGGAGAAATTTTGTCAGGTGATCTATGAGGAACCTGTTTTGGCTCTAAATAAATCCTTAGCTGTGTCTATGAAAGAAGGAGCAGCAGGAATGAGGGAGATTTCAAGAGCTAATCTTATAGAGAAAGAAGTCTTCCTTATGATTACAGGGGGTGACTTTAACTATTTGCTGTCCAAGGAGGGAAAAAAGGGGGAAGAGATTTTTTTTTTGTCCTAGGTTCGAGGGAGATGAAGACTTTCATCACTTGCAATGATTTGGACGAGGTGGCTTGTGTAGGGCCCTAGTATACATGGTGCAACAACAAGAGAGGGGCTGACATAATCCTTGAGAAGCTGGATAGATGCCTTGTTAACACAGCAGCCATTAACTCTTCTCATAGACTAATGGTTAGACATTTGGTGAGGATGGATTTGGACCATTGTTCGATTATGTTAAATCTATTGGAATTCACCCCTCCAAACAAGAAGGCATTAAGATTTGAAGAGGTATGGACTTCAATTCCTACGTCTATTGTAGTTGTGAGAGAATCCTGGAAGAGAAACACAAGGGGAGATCCTTCCCAAGCCCTAAACCAAAAGTTGAAGAGGACCTTAAAGGATCTTCTTTTTTGGAGCAAGGCTAAGTTCAAGGCATTGAACTTATCCAAAGATGAGCTGAAAGCAGAAGTTTTGAGACTACAGAAATTGGAAGCTATGAGGACGGGATCATTCCTGAGGAGGTTCAGTGGGTTCTAAAAGCTAAAATTGAAGAGCTGAATTCAGTATTGGCTCGGCTTAGCACATGGTGGAAACAGCAAGCCAAGGTGAAGTGGATGGTGGAAGGGGATTCAAACTCAAGATTCTTCCAAGCTTATGCAAGTGCTAGGAGGAATGCTAACTACATTCATAAATTAGAAATTAACAAGGCTTGATGGTTGAAGACCAAAAAGAAGTTGAGGAGGTGTTGTTCCGATATTATAGCAACAAATATGAGTTCATGAATTGTGATTTGGAGGGATGGTCTTTGTCTTTGATAGCTTTGAATGATGAAGACAAAAGAATGCTGAGCAGAGAATTTTCATTTGAAGAATTGGAAGAGGTTATCAAGGAGCTAGGGAGGAACATTGCACTGGGCCAAGACGGTATGTCTTACTCATTTTTTAAACACTATTGGCATATCATCAAACTCGATTTATGGAAAGCTATGGATCACTTTTTCAAATATGGTAAGTGAATGATGGTTGGAAAATTACTAACATTATTTTGATTCCTAAAGTCCTTTATCTCCCTCCAACTATAGACCCATAAGTTTATGCAATTCGGTCTATAAGATAGTGGCTAAGATTCTTCTTAATAGACTTTTGATGGTGATCCCTAAGATAATTTTGGAGGAACAAGTGGCTTTTATGAGAGGTAGATCCCTCTAAGATCATGTACTAGTGGTACAAGAAATCTTTCACAAATTTAGGCATTCCAAATCATCCAAGGGGTTGGTATCCTTCAAAATTGATATGGAGCAAGCTTATGACTCCATGGGGTGGCCGACATTGATTAAAATTTTGAATTATTTTGAATTCCCAATCAGTTATGCCAATTTAATTGTTGAATGTATCACTGGCCCTAAGTTTTCTCTGCTTTTTAATGGTTCCTACTCAAAGTGGATTGAAGCCAAGTGTGGATTTAGCCAAGGGTTCCCTCTTTCTCCTTTTCTGTTTGTGATGTGTGCACAACTTCTTTCCAACAACTTATTTCAGAAAGGAAGCTCTATAGGGGTTGGTATTTCTTCAAAGGGGCCTATGGTATCTCATTTATTGTATGCAGATGACATCAATATTTTCTCTGATGCTAAATTAAAATCGGTTAAGATTGTCAAAGAGATTCTTTTGTACTTTTGTGGGTGGACGGGACAAAGGATGAATTTGCAAAAATCTTGTATCCTTTTTGGAAAATCTGTGAAGACAAGGAGAAGGAAGAAAATATGCAAAGCCATGAAATTCAGGGAAGTTCAAGAATTTTATTATTTGGGAATTAAGGTGACTTTGAGGAGGTTGTCTAGAGTAGACTTCCAGTTTAGTATTGACAAAGCATTAAGCATGCTAGGCGTTTGGGGTGATAAGCTCATCTCCCTTGCTGGAAGGATTTCTTTGGTTAATTCTATTTTATTATCTTTCCCAAATTATCATTCTACCCTTTCAATGGCTCCAAAGCAAGTTCTATACGAGGTTGATAAGCTATGAAGGAAATATATTTAGAATAAAAGTGACGGGACTGCAGGTCTTCACTATGTTAGTTGGGACATAATGTGCAAATTGAAAAGATGGGGAGGTCTTGGTATCAATTCCTGCTAAAAAAAAGCTGGGCCTTTGAGGGCCAAGTTAGCGTGGAGGTATATTCAAGAGGAGCCCCATATGCATAAGATCTTGTTTCCAAAATACGGGCAAAAATTGGAGGAAGAATCAGCTAAGAAAAGTGGTTCAGTTTCATGGAAGTTGATCTGTAATGGAGGTGAATTCTTGAGACCAATTGTCAGATGGATAGCTGGCAATGGCAAGGCTATCAATGCTTTTGAATACATTTGGGTTTTGGATAAAAGTTTGCTAAGGTGGCCTACTTTTTTCAACCCAATGGAAGGTGACAACTTATCAGTGGACATTTTCATAAGTGATGGACACTGGGACACAAATAAGTTGAAGGAGTTCTTTGGGGAAGAATTGATTAGTCTAATCACCTCTATTAATATACAGAATGATTTAGGTGATGATCGTATAGAGCTCTTTCGTAATCTCTCTGGTAAAACTATAGCAGCTTTAGCCACTTAAGCCATGGATCATGATAAATTAGAGATTGTTTCTAGGAAATGGTTTGAAAGGGTAAAGTTAAATTTGAGAGTGAGGTTATTCTGGTGGAGGTTACTCAATAATGCCATCCCAACAAACCAGTTTCTCTGCCATAGAAGATTACAAGGGTTTGATAAGTGTCCTAGAGGGTGTGAGGAGGTTTAGGAAATTGATCACATTATATATGGGTGCAGGAAGTTAATTGAGGTGATGGAATTTTTGAACAAATGGGGGTTCGATATTCCAGAATTCCGTTCCATGGAAGCTTGTAATGCATGGATAGATTCTCAAAACTTATGGATGATGAGTTTATTTTGTAACATGAACTATCATTCCTGGAATGCAAGGAATAGGTGTGTTCATGAGGGGAAAGTCTACAGTCCGGTGATGACTGCTTCTAATGAAAAATGTAGAACTACAGTCTTAAAAACTTTCATCTTCTCAAATTTAGGTATCAAGTGTGCTAATCAACCACCTAGGTTGCTGAATCCCTTGCATCCTTCTCCACCTTATTGGATCAAAGTAAACATTGATGCGGCTCTACACAACTCCTACAAGGCTGGAATCATAGGAGTTTTAAGAGATCACTATGGGAGGTTCTTATTGGCTTTTGTCAAGGCTCTTATTCACTGTAATGCAACAGCTTTAAAACTTCAATCCATCCTTGCTATTAAGCTTGTGATTAAAGAATGGATGTTGGACTACAAAGGTCTTATTATTGAAGGGGACAACATGAAAGTTATCAAATTCATCAAGGGAGTGGTGGAGAAAGGTGGTAATGATTCGATAGACCTCTCTTTTACTAAAAATTTTCATTTTATTGTTTTTAATTATGTAGATAGTGGGAGCAATAAGTTAGCTGATCTTTATGCTAACTATGCCTGATTTAGTTCTTTTCTTTGGAATGATGTTACTTTGAGCGATATCCCTCATTCCTGTTGAGTCTAGTAATTAGGTTGTTAAGCCTAAGTTAATGTCCCAAGGCTACCAAGACGGGGGGTGAATTGGTAGTTTAAAAATTTAAATTCCTCTTTGAATTTAAGTTGAACCGAAATGAAAATTTTTCTTTTAAGTTTTATAGAAAACATTTTTCAACCACAGAGTTTTTTAAAACTGAAATTAAAATGCAGAAACATAAAAATAGTAAAATAAATGACACCAGATTTATAGTGGTTCGGTCTAAAACCAGACCTACATCCACTCCCCAGAGGTACCCTCTGAGTATTGCACTAATACCAATAGTGACTCTCCTTTTGCACCCACTGTAAGGCGGAGAAGCCTTTACAACACACTCTTTTCACCACTACCCGGTGCGATAGAGAACCGTCATCCTTTTATACAATCCCCAGTGTTGGCAGAGAACTGTCCGTCCTTTCACACAATCCTAGTGTGGGCAGAGAACCCTTCGTCCTTTCACATTCTCCTAGTGTGTGCAGAGAACCATCCGTCCTTTCACACTCTCCTAGTGTGGGCAGAGAACCCTTCGTCCTTTCACACTCTCCTAGTGTGGGCAGAGAACCCTTCGGCTGTTCACACTCTCCAAGTGTAGGCAGCGAACCCTTCGGCTGTTCACACTCTCCAAGTGTCGACAGCGAACTGGATCTCCTTGACAGATCTTCTCACAAGAATCTAGAAGGAAGAAAGAAAAGAGTAAAGTAATCCCAATTTACAAGTAGAGATTCTTACCTTTAAACTCCAAGTGAAGCCTTCACGCTCCAGTGGTAGGAATCCTCCTTTAAATCCACTCTTACACTCTCTCCTTGGCTATTCTCTCAAAAGGCACGAAGATCAAATAACAAAAAGATTGGGTGGCAGTCTAATTTGGACTATATATACAAAAGATAAGAAAAATCGCCAAAAAACTGCAAGTTTTCAAATATGTACGCAGTGGATCGTCCCGTACGATCGTGGATAATCCTGGACGATTTTACTTAAACGCTTTGAAACGACCCTATTTGTATATGTGTACGAAATGTCTTCGTACACACTGATCATCCCTTACGAACTAAGTTCGTTCGGTACGAACGGTTATTACAAGGTCGGTTATAGAAACTGCTGAAAATCGTTCTAAGTCGGTTAATCATCTGGACGAAAATTTGTTCGTCTGGACGAAAATTTTACAGAGACCAGATCGTCCTGGACGATAATTAATTTCGTTTGGACGGAAATTTTACAGAGACCAGATCATCCTGGACGATAATTAATTTCGTCTGGACGAAAATTTTACAGAGAGCAACTCGTTTTCTGATGATAATTAATTTCGTATAGACGAAAATTTTATAGAGACCAGATCATCCCGGACGATATTTAATTTCGTCCCGGATGAATAGGACTTAGAAAATTTTTTCAAGCCAGTTCCTATTCGTTCCATGTGCTCAATAGGAGATTACTGTCTTATCGTCCCGTATGATCTGATATCGTCCCGTACGATCAGTATAAATTTTATATGATATCCTTATGTGTGTGTGTATGTTTTTATTCACTCAAATTACAATCACTCCCTTTCAATTTTACTTTAAAGAAAAGTACAAGCTTCAAATTCACAAAGTATCTCATGTTGAATTTGATTTGAAGTCATCATAGTCTGGAGTTCGATTTTCCTGAAATGTTAGTACACACAAGAGTAAATACAAATCTTCTAAAATTGTTAGGAGATAACTACACATTTGAACAATAATGTTTGGAATCATCAAAACTATACAAGTTGCAAAAATGTAAGGCATGCAAATAGCAACTATCTTAACAATTCCTTCATTAGTTTGTTAGAGAAGAAGTCGGATGCTTGTAGAGTGTAAAGCAGTTTTTTCTTTCTATTAATAAAGCTCTTCAGCTTTCTTGATCCAGAAAAAAAAAGCCAAAGAGAAGGCAAAAATGAATGAATAGGAGCCTATATTGATTAGATTTTACACTCGTTAGGTTATTGAGCCAATACTATTATAATTCTCATAGGCAAAGGGAATAACAAATTCAAGCTAGTTGGATACAACTCTGGTTGATCCTCAACCTTCCCAACAAGTAACTCTTGAAAATCAACCAGAAGAATACTATGTAATCAAAAGATGTGATTCCAATAGATGCTTGGAGTCGTGGTTATATTGCTTAGATGTCGAAGAAGAAGATGATTGGAGTTGAAATTTTCACCAATTATTTTAAAGAAACAAAACTCTCAGTAGATAATTCTCTAATTGCGCACATCTAGAAGAGAGCATAATGATATATATTTGTCAATGACACATTGTATCGATGACCTCTTAAGCAAATATGTCTAAGATGCCTAGGGAGCAAGGAAGCTAATGGAGTGGTAGCAGAAGTCCATGAAGAACTTTGTGATACACACCAGTCAGGTCTCAAGATGATTGTTAAAATTAAGAGGATGGATTATTACTAGCCAATAATGGCGTATGATTATACTAATAATGAAAATATGTTTAGTGAGTGTCAGATTCATAGTGATGTTATACATTAGCCACCAAATCTACTACACCCTACAGTAGCATCCTAGCTATTCAAATACTAAGGCACATATATAATTGAGTCAATAAATCTATCATCATCAGTGCTTCATTCTAGCAACAATAAAAAATGACTCCATTTAAAGAAGTTACATCCGAGCATGTGATTAATTTCTTCACCCATAACATTGTTTATAGATTTGGTATAATACGTCGTGTAATCTCATATAATGGAACAATATTTAAGAGTACTAAAATTTACAAGTTCATCGATCGTCATAAAATTGATTGGCAATACTCATTAACATACAACCCAAGGGCAAATGGATTGGCGGAATCCTTCAACAAGACATTGGTAAAGCAGTTGAAGAAAATATTCACCAAGAAAAAAAAAAAGAGAGTTACACACTAAGATGGAGAAAGTTCTATGGGATTATTATGCATCTTACAAGATGCCAACCAAAGCTAATCCTTATCTACTAGTATTTAAAGTTGAAGTGGTGTTGCCATTAGAGTTTGAGTTGTTATTGCTTTAGGTAGCTATCCAGCATGATCTCACATAGGAGAAAAATGATCCATTGAGAATGGAAGAGCTAGACATGTTCAATGAGATTAGACTGTAGGCTCAATAGAACTTGTAAATCTACTAAGCAAGGATGGCAAGATCCTTTGATTAGATGGTGCGTCATCAAGTATTTCAAGTAGGGGAATTGATCCTGGTGCTGAGAAGGCTAATTATCCCACTCCAAAAAAATAGTGGCAAATTTATATCCAATTAGGAAGGTTCCTTTATCATCTAGAACAAGTACTAGGGAGGAGACTACCAACTTATCTACTTGCATGGTTAGATGCCCATGCCACCGATCAACAGTCAATATATGAATAAGTACCATGCATAAGGATGATTATGCATTTAATAAATCATGTACTTTATATGTATTCAATGACATATGTACACTATGTATTTTAAAATGTTATTGTAAGAGGCCAGATCTAATAAGCCCAAATATGGTCGAATCACTAGTAACGTTTGTCTACTCAATATGCCATAAGAAAGGCCATAGTAGCGGAACCCTACTTTGTCAACCCGTTAGAAGTGAATGTAAGAAGTACGAAGAATAATTTAACTTGCTAAGTTTAAGTATATGTAGTCGACAAGATTTTCCTAATCAACTAGAGAATCAAACTTCAAGTGGTAGGGGTGAGTCACGAGCAACTACTAAATGAGCATAAGCTCCAAAATCTTTAACCACAGAGGATGATTCTAAAACTACCAACTTTAGTAGATTCAATATTAGGAAGCACATTTCTCATAGCTCTACTTTAAAGTCTAAATGGGTGTAAGAGGTTTGATTCAAGAAGTTCAAATATGATCGAATTGTGGGTAGCTCCATCTACTTAACATGCCATAAATAAGGCCACAGAAGAGGAACCCCCATTTCAAAAACTAAAGGATAAAGAGCTACAAATCCTAGTTCACCTAATCTAGTGAACTCAAGCGACTTAGATTAAAGTCTCCTTAACTAGTTAAGAATCAAGATACTATCTATATTTGGTAATATTATTTAAAATCCAAAATGTGCAAATTTATATTAAGACCTCTACATAGAGTATAGGATAGTAGGAAACCAAAATCCTTGAATTATATAACTGTTAGCTCTAACTAGTGGCTAAAGTGACAATGCTTATAACTTCCCTCAACGATAGGTAGAATTTTAAAATATTTATTTAGGTCGATATTATGCTTCACGTTGAGATCCTCAAATAAATATTTATGTTGCGAATTTATGGTTTATGATTTTGATGATAGCAAACATTCCTTATTTCTCTATGATTTCCTTATGTGCTAACGTTTTAGGTCCACACAATCAAACTGTAATTTGGAACCAGCTCAAGTTTGGGTAGACTAGGTCTGTGTCAGTTTGTAATCTTTTTTCCTTTCTTGAGTCTGTTGTATTTGGTGTGGCATATGATGATTTGTAACTTGGAAGATTTTCTGTTGTGCCCTAAAAGATTTCTATTTTTGGTAACATCGTCCGGGATAATATTTATATCGTCCTGGACGATCTGACAAAAGTAGAAACCCTAATTAGGGCATCCTCATTAAAGCAGCCGTCATTACGCAAAAAACATCGTCCTGGATGATTTTGTATCGGCCAGGACGATAGGCTCAATTCAACAAGAATTTACCGCCAGATCTATTTAGAAATAACATATTTTTGGACAACGTCCATGACTATAAAATATCATCTAGGACGATCCAGGTCAATTTTTTCAAAATTTCTCTGGAATTTAAGGAAAGCAATTGCATGGTCAAATAGTCCTGGACGATCTCTAGATCGTCCGGGCCGATTAGACATCATCCAGCTTCATTTCAGTGCGATATTAAGGATAATTTTCCTCATATTTGAACTAATCGGCCAGGACGATATGCCTATCGTCCTGGACGATAATGTCAGCAACTTGAATTAATGAGCTCGTTTTGAGAGCTTCTATTTAAGCTATGACAAGACACTTTGTAAGTGTCTTTGGCAGCCATTTTAGCTTTGTTCTTGTGGGGGAATGTTGGTGGAATTTTGAAAACATGTTTTAAAAATATTAGTTTTCTTTGGGAATTTTAGAATTGAGATTGAATTCTAATTCTAGAAGTCGAATCAACTCGTTCGGAAGAGTATATCACCCCGAAAGGCGAAAATAAAATTCCATAACGGTGTTCAGACTTAGAATTATGTAATTCATCTTGAATATCATGGCTACATTCTAAAGAGAACTCTACATGGCCCCGAGGGGATGAAATAGAGTTCAACTAAATAATCCAGTTACGATATTCAAGGAGTATGATTGCTGAATTCATATCCAAAGCCTTACCAAAGAAGGGTGTATCTCCCCAAAGGGAGATAACACCTTTCAATGATAATTCTTCTAATATGATGACGACAATCATTCTTTAACTTTTCCCAAAGAAATCTAAGGAGATTTTAAAAATATTGATTTTGAAATCAGGTGTGTGGGGTTCCAAATCTCCTACGAGCGCAAGCCCTCGTAGTTAATTACATCGTAGGGAGACAGAGTCTCCTATGAAAACTCTCGATTAAAATAAGAATGAAATTTTGTTAGATTTTCTCGGAGTGATATAAAAAATTGAATATAATCTATTGGAAAACCAAAAGGGAATGGATCAAGGTTGAACATTTATTAACATAATCAAGGGAAGAGAAGTAGGGGACACTTTGAGATTCCAGATGAAAGTTCATTAGGGATGTTGAGCCCTTTGAACTTAGTCCCAAGCTAACCAAGAGGGGGGGGGGGGGGGTGAATTGGTATTTTAAAAACTCTTTTCACAAAGAATAAAAATTGCATAAACCAAATCACACCACAAAAAATAAATGCGGAATTTAAAAGTGCGGAAGCAAGAAAAAAAACAAAGAAATTTATAGTGGTTCGGTCGACTTGACGTACGTCCACTCCTTGGAGGCACCCTTCAAGTATTGCACTACAAAAACGTGACTCTCCTTTAGCCCCCACGGCTAGGCGGAGAAGCCCTTACAAGAACCTCCTTTTTGCCACCCCGGCAAGGCAGAGAACCTACCTCATTTTGCTTCCTCCTGAAGCTGGCAGAGAACCACAACCAAAAGTAAAACTCCTTACCTCTACCGACCCTTCCACGGACGAGAAACCCCAGACGAAAGACAAGCAGAGCGATCCTTGAAGCAAACCTTGTGAATCCCCTCACAAGCTCCCCCTCACAAGATCCTCTCTCTCTCCCTCTCTCTCTTTCTCTCCTCAAGGTCTTCTCAGGTCAAGGCAGCAGCCAAAGGTCTTGAAAAATGTTTAACAAGAGCTCTTAAATAGAAGAGCTCAAGAGGAGCTCATTATGTAATTCATCTTGAATATCATGGCTACATTCTAAAGAGAACTCGACACGGCCCCGAGGGGACGAAATAGAGTTCAACTAAATAATCCAGTTACGATATTCAAGGAGTATGATTGCTGAATTCATATCCAAAGCCTTACCAAAGAAGGGTGTATCTCCCCAAAGGGAGATAACACCTTTCAATGATAATTCTTCTAATATGATGACGACAATCATTCTTTAACTTTTCTCAAAGAAATCTAAGGAGATTTTAAAAAGATTGATTTGAAATCAGGTGTGTGGGGTTCCAAATCTCTTACGAGCGCAAGCCCTCGAAGTTAATTACATCGTAGGGAGACAGAGTCCCCTGTGAAAACTCTCGATTAAAATAAGAATGAAATTTTGTTAGATTTTCTAGGAGTGATATCATAAAATTGAATAGAATCTTTTGGAAAACCAAAAGGGAATGGATCAAGGTTGAACATTTATTAACAGAATCAAGGGAAGAGAAGTAGGGGACACTTTGAGATTCCAGAACCATCCGGAAGTGTCCCAACTTAGTCTAAGTGTTGGGCTTAACATTTTAGGATTGAAAGAAGATTTAATTTGAGTTGAGCCTTTTATTAGAAATTTGGGATTATATTCCCGAAATTGGGGTCTTATAATCAAAGATCTGCCCCGGATCCTAAATCTAATTTGGACGCTGGACCACAGTCGTCTGAACCTAACTAATGCAATGCAGAACCTGGACTTACCCCGACCTGGATTAGGGAGCCAGCTAACCACCTAATATTTTTAAAAGTGATGAATTCAGTCATTTATGAAAGAGTGGTAGGGACGTTGTACTTAAGGTTTTGGAGAATTGGGGCCGACATCTAGAAATTTTCCTAATTGGCCCCTTTGACTTATGTTGGGTGCTAAAATGCTAAACTGATGCAATTAAAATTTTGACTCTTTTAATTTGTATCTAATACAATGCATGCTGGTCGACAACTTCCAAATCAAGTATGCTTGAAATTTTAAAAATAGGCTTAGAAAATAATTTTTTAGAAGACTAGACTTCCCTAGGTCCGGCACCTCGTCCTCATAGGTCAGACTATCCGGACTCTACCCGCAGGCGGGGAAGGGTCTAAAATTAGGAAAGAGTAATGAAGTAATATGCATGCGACCCCGGGGTCGTCGATCCCCGGCTAATTCCCTAGATTCGTTATCTTTCTATGTTATTTAGACTCACTAAAATTTTAAACTTTTAAAGTTATGAGTATAAAACTTTCACACCCTCACGAGTCTCACGTATCTAGGAGAAAACAAAAGCGGCACACACTCACCAAAAAAACTAAGAAAAGCAGGCAATCCTAAAGGCAATCAATTCATCACATCAAATGTTAACTAATTACTAAATGTCCATAGGCAAAGTTGTCTTGCTTATTACAAACCAGAGTTTTGCAGAAATTAAAGTGGCCAGGCACTACTGACAACAACCCGGATTCTAAGCCTAATAATGACGCAAGTAATTTTGAGTGGGATACTCTCAATCTTCAAGTCTTCACTTTTGTTCTTCTTTGGACTCCTTTTCTTCAAACTTCTTGGATTCTTCGTGGTGAACTACCCAAATGGATAAGAGGGCACTTCCCTTTTAAGGGGAAGGCCACTCTTTCCTCTTTGGGTATAAGAGAAGTGTGATCCAAATTTGGATTTTCAAATGGAAAAGGAATAGTTCCCAAAATGATATCCTTTTCTCTTCGGAATCCAAACTTTGGATCTATGTATCCCAACTCAAAATTAACTTTCACAACACTTGACAATCATACAAATTACATTTATTTGAAAATAAAATCTAGACTCACCTGTATGTTTATCCTAAGCAGTTAATAAATGAAAAAGCAATTATTCCCAAGCAGTTATATATATGCAGAAGGAATTAAAACACACTGGCCATGCTCCTTTTATTTGGGGGCTTTAGCAGCTGAAGCACCTGTGCAAGCATTTATAACAATTGATATTTATTATTAACTTAGCCCCCTTTTATTGCCCTGCATGAGCGTGGCCACCTATAGAAAACTATGTGAACATCCAGATCGTACCTAACCTAAGGGTAATCTAGTCGCCAAATACATCAATCCATCCACAGAGTATAGGAAAGTAAGCAGACACAGCAAAACAATTTCATCTACAACATGCAGTGAAAACCACAAAAAAAATCCGGCACACAGCAGTAAAGTAAACACCGGCCTAACCTAAATCTAGAGTTGATTGTCCTAGCACATCATCTAAAGTGTGTGTAAAAGGTCGTGTGGTTGGGGTAGATCCTAAAGTGGGTGGTTAATTAAAGTTGTCTAAAATTCCGTGTTTGTTAATGCTTAGAAGGGAGATTTAAGTTAAACTTTAAATATTAATGAATTAGGAATTTTAGTTAAATGTATTTTAGGAGTTAAATGATCGCTACCTTTATTTTACACCGAGGCCGTGAAGTTTATTTCACCTTCATTGGGGCTAAGCTAATAGCCTCGTAGGCCTGGGTTACCTAGTAGCAATCGGGGTTAATTAAGTTATTTTAAATTGGTTGGAATTAAAGGGGTGAATTAATATTAGGGGAATTGATTACTAATTTTAATGGGTTGGTTGAGAATTTTAATAACCTATTAAAAGGATTTTAGAGGTTGGAGAAGTTAATGGGTTATAGGGGGTTATCCGGATACGTTAACTAAGGGGTCAAAATTTGACTTTTAAAATTAAAGTTAATCTTAAGGGTTTCAAATTTTTAATAAATACTAGACCTAATCACGAGTTGTTAGACAGGTGGCACACTCAATTTGGAATTTTCTACGAAAAGTTATGATTTTTAGAAGTGCTTGCCCGTTTTGACCTAAGGTCACCTAAGATGTTGAGTCCTTGGTTTTAACTAAATTATGGAGGTTTAATATTTTTAAAAAGTAATGGATTCTAATTGAAGTCATTGGCCATTAAGTTGATTAATCAAAATTTTTCTATAATTAACAGTGAAGTTTAGAAATTTTACACATTCATAGGGATTATCAAATTACTACGACTAAGGGGTCTGCTTAAGGGTTTGAACCCAAATGAGCCCTAAACTCCTTGGGATCAATTCAAAAGGCCATAAATGACCTAAGGACAGATCAACAAGTGTTTAGAGCTCTTTTGGGATTTTTAGGATTTTTAAGATTAATTAAAATTGATTAAACCCTAATTACCTAAGGATCAAGCTAAGACAAATCTAGAGATCAATTTAAGAGGGTTTCAATTCCTATTGATTAGGGGATTAATTAGGAAAAATTAAGGACATTTTAATGGATTTTACAAATTAAGAATAGCTCATTATCAATTAATTGGGATTAAGGCTATTTCTAAGAAGGATTTTTTAGGCTCCTACTTGGGGAACCAAATGAACTCCAAATTTTATGAAATTTGGACCATAGGATCACCTAACCCTAAGGACTAAACCCATCAAATTTGAGCCCAAGTGGAGTAATCTAAGGCAGTTAACCAAACCACCCAAGGTGAGCTCTAAGTCACCTTCAAATCACTATGGGGGTCTATCCTAGGCTTGGATTGGGGCAAAATAATTGTCTCTACACTCCTTATCCTACACATCATTAGCACACCAAACATCACACCCTAAATCCCATTGGATAGGTCTATATTCCCTTTTGAATTTAAGGGTCAAACCATGACCCTTAAACTTAAAAATTCAGGAAAATGCCCTTGAACAACTTAAAATGGGGAGATAAAATTTGGACATGTCAGAAACATGTCCAATTTCAATCTCCCAAAATTCCAGACCTGATGGACTTGTATTTAAAAAGTAATTAAAGAGATTCATAAAATGCTCAAATTGAAATTAAACCTAAGACTGACCTAATCAGGGTCTGGAACCATAGGGCTTTTGTAGATCTCCCTGAGGCTTTTCCAATGAGCCTAAGAACACTTAATTTGGACAAGTGTGTAGGGAGTTATGAATTTTTGAAGTTCCCTTGGATTTCTGGATTTATTAATCCGACAATTACACAGTCAGCAACCGTTAACACGCGCCGCGCGCTGATTGGCCAAGCAATCATTAGCGGTAACGATTAATGTTTGGGCTAACGACAGTCGTTGGATGGCGAATCGAACGGCTGGGATTAACAGCGCTCTGATACCGCGGGATTTAATCCGAGCCGTTGATCGAGATCAACGACTGGGATTTCGTCTTCAACCTCCCGCTCGTATCTGAGACCGTAGGGCTTCTCTGGCTTGATCCGGGTGATCCTGCAGGCAAACTTCAATGAAATTTCACAGGGAGGATCAGGATGATGGAAACCTTCAATCCAATGGTGGAGATCTGTTGGGGTGAAGGTTTCCTTCACACTTGACCAGACTACCTAGCTAGGGAGCTCGGGATGGAGAGATTACTGCAGAGAAGGCCTCAACAAATGAGCTTCTCTATCAGGAAGCTTCAGGGGATAGTGGCGAACAGTTCTCCTTCAGATGTCAGGAACGGAGGACGGCTGGAGGTGCGACTTCGAGCGGGACGCCGAAGGCTTTCACGGGCGCTTTCTTGAACGGAAGGAGGGATCGGTCTCTACGCTCGAAGGAAGCGCCTGGGAGTTCGAAGGAGCTCTAGGAGTCAAATGAGAGCGAATGCCAATGGTTCTGGCGGTCTGGCGAGCTCAAGGGTATTCGGCCACCTTTCGGGAGCTTGGACGGCCAGGATTGAGCTGGAGAGGGCTCGGATCGCTGCCAGGTGGACGATGGCGACGTCCAGGGGAGATCGTGGGGATCAAACCGGTGGACAGCAGCCTTGAGCCAGGAATTGTTTGGGGGGGACCACCGGAACTCAAATTCCATTGGCTCTGACCACCGCCGGCCATAGTCTGGGTCGAATTGACCGGGGGAGACCGATGGGGACATGCTGGAGCCAAGGGTGAAGTCAATTGGGCCTGGGGAGGCCTGGATCAAACTGGTGGCTGGGTTGGACCCAAACCTACTCGGTTTGAGTCGAATTGAGCTCAATCCAAGTCAGGTTAGACCCTGGGTTTGATATGGGAATTGAGTCTGGTCTGGTGCACCCAATGCAAGTGGCAATTGGGTCCAATTTGATCTGGGTTAAAAAGTGGCTTGGGTTGATCCAAACCTGCTCGGTTCGGGTCGATTTGGGCTCAACCCAGGTCAGGCCAGACCCTGGGCTTGAGGTGGGAAGCGGGTCTGGGTCTGGTGCACCCAATGCAAGGCAATTGGGTCTAATTTGATCTGAGCTGGAAGATGGCTCGGGTCCAAGTGTTTTTGGCTGCTTTGGGTTAGCCTAACTCTTGACCCAAGCTAGCCCAAGGCATGGGTTGGCTGGAGGGGGTATATTGGACCTAGGGCCACCTATGGGAGGTGTTGGTCAAGTTCAATTGGGCTTAGGTTGAGAGTTGGCTCAATTCCAAGTGCTTTTGGGCACTTTGGGTTAGCCTAACTCTTGACCCAAGTGAGCCCAAGGGTTGGGCTAATCAAGGAAGGTGTATTGGGTGAATGGGAACTCAATAGCACCTTGATTTGGATTCAATTTGATTAAGATCAAAAGATGGCTCAAGGGAGACCTCTCTTTGGTCACTTGGGTCAAGCCATATGGCTAACCCAAGTGAGCCCAAGGCTTGGGTCACCAAGAGGGGTCTCTTGGGTACCTAAGGGGTCATCCCATGTATTCAAAGGACTTGGATTGGACTTGATTCAAAAATTTGAAAGAGGAGGGGTGTATGGGTCCATGGGTCAAATTTGGTTGACTTGGTCAACCAGGTTGACCCAAAGTCTGGGTTTGAGTTCAACAAGTTGAGTTTAACATTTGAAATTCATTGGAAGTGGTTTCAAAGAGTTTGGAATTGATTTGATTTGAAATAGCCATTTGAAATCCCATAAGGGTATTTTGGTCAATTTTGACCTATTGGTCAACTATAGTCAAAAATGGATCTGAAAAATGCAGTTTACTGCTCAGTGGGTTAAGATCAAGAGTCTGGAAGTGATTGGAGGCTTTGATAAGGGCTCCAAGATCAAAATCCTCAAGGTTTTAGGTTCAGTGGCATGGGCTGTAAATATTTGATGGTTTTATAGCCTTTGGATTTTAATTCAGATTCTGGGGTTAGAGACCTCAGAATGGGCTCAAAATTGGAGGGTAGCCTCTAAAGATATGTCTTATCACTTTGCAAGTGATAGACCTTGGATTAGAGGCCATTTGACTGGGTTTTGAAATGTTTGAAAAGTCTTTAAAAAAAGTGTTTAGGACAAGGCCTCAAGACTTTAGATTTGAGCCTGGATTTATGGATTTGGAATGGATTTCAAGTTTTAGTGATTGGAATATCCAAATCATTTACAATCATGTGGTGATTATTAATGAATGGATAGAATCAAAGCTAGATCGAAGATAGGATCAAAGTCTAAGTTAAATTTTGGATTCCCAAGTGGATTAAATCAAAGTTTGGATATGTTTGAAATTTGAATTAATTGGGGTTTGAGTTGAATAAAGTTTGAGATTTAGATTGATTAAAGGTAGGAATTAAATTGAAGTTGGAGTTGATCAAAGGTAGGAATTGACTTGAGGTTGAAGTTGATCAAGGGTAGGAATTGATTTGAGTCTAGATTGGTCCTAAGATCTAGAGGGGTTTTAGGATCTAGGATCTAAGGGAACCCTAGGCTCTAGAGTAGGCCCTAAGGTCTGGCTCTAGCAAAGGATCTTAAGGTCTAGAGTGGATCCTAGGACCTAGAATTAATCTGGAGTTTGGAAGGGCCTTAGTGACCTCATACCAAAAATGAGGTCAACAAATGGACCCCCAATATGTGTGGTAGAAGGAACTTCTGCTGCACACATTGGCGTTGACCGAATAGAAGTAGAGTCTTAAGGATGGAAGGGAGGTGATCTCCCAACCTCAAGCCTATAGGATGCTAATGGAAGGCTTACACCTATTAGACAAGTAAAACTGGTGAAACCAAGGTAGGGAATACCTAACCCTGGGTCTAAGGAATGGCGTCACCCAACCTTAGGTCTACAGGATGCTGATAGAAGACTTACTCCTAGTAGACAAGGAAACTGGAGAAACCAAGGTAGGGAATACTTGACCTTGGGTCTAAGGAAGGGCATCACCCAACCTTAGGCCTATAGGATGTTGATATAAGACTTACTCCAAATAGGCAAATTAACTGGAAACCAAAGTAGGGAATACCTAGCTTTGTGTCTAAGGAAGGGCATCACCCAACCTTAGGTCTACAGGATGCTGATAGAAGACTTACTCCTAGTAGACGGATCAATTGGAAACCAAGGTAGGGAATACCTAGCCTTGGGTCTAAGGAAGGGCATCACCCAACCTTAGGCCTATAGGATGCTGATAGAAGACTTACTCTAAATAGGTAAATTAACTGGCAAATTAGGATGGTGCCACGAAAGACGTACTCCACCACTAGAGAATGGTCATGTGGGGAGGAAACTTGCTCCACACAGAGGACCGAAACTGGAAAACTAGGATGGTGCCACGAAGGGCGTACTCCACCACTAGCGAAAGGTCATGTGGGGAGGAAACTTGCTCCACACAGAGGATCGAAACTGGCAAACTAGGATGGTGCCACGAAGGGCATACTCCACCACTAGCGAAAGGTCATGTGGTGAGGAAACTTGCTCCACACAGAGGACCGGAACTGGCAAACTAGGATGGTGCCACGAAGGGCGTACTCCACCACTAGCTAAAGGTCATGTGGGGAGGAAACTTGCTCCACACAGAGGACCGAAACTGGCAAACTAGGTTGGTGCCACGAAGGGCGTACTCCACCACTAGAGAAAGGTCATGTGGGGAGGAAACATACTCCACACAGAGGACCGGAACTGGCAAACTAGGATGGTGCCACAAATGGCGTACTCCACTAGCGAAAGGTCATGTGGGAAGGAAACTTGCTCCACACAGAGGACCGGAACTGGTAAACTAGGATGGTGCCACGAAGGGCGTACTCCACCACTAGCGAAAGTGAATTAGGATGGTGCCACGAAGGGCGTAGTCCACCACTAATCCCCAAGTCAAATGCCAGGGTGGTGCCACGGAGGGTGTACTCCACCACTAGCAGGGTGCGATCCTAAGGGAGGGAACGGTCCGACCCTAAGGAGAAGGCGAAGAGCATTAAGAGGTGAAAGAACTTAAAAAGGAAAGAATCGAGTTGCGCATCAAGATAGGAAATTTTATTAATTGATAAGTTGAGCTACATCAAGCATAGTATTTCTTAAGGAAACGCCCATTGACAGGTAGCATTGGGTGGTTTCGTTTACAATCTACTAACTGATACGAGCCTCCTTCATAGACAGTCTCTATAACGAAGGGTCCTTCCCAAGTAGGTTCAAATTTTCCTCCCAACTTTCGATGGGCTAAGATAGGCTTCCGAAGGACCAACACCAAGTCTCCTGCTTGGAAGGTCCTAGGTCGCACTAGTTTATCATGGGCTTGAACCATACGGGACTTATATAACTCTAAACTTTGTTGAGCTTGGAGACGTCGCTCTTCAAGGCCTTCGAGTTCTTCCAACCACAGTTTTGCATTCTGTTCATTTGTGATTTGATTCTGAACTGCAATCCTGAGCGAAGGGATTTGTATTTCCAAGGGTAGAACGGCCTCAGATCCATACACTAGTGCAAACAGGGTGGATTGGGTCGGGGTTCTATAGGTGGTACGGTAAGCCCACAAAGCTTCCACCAACCACTCATCCCACTGTCGTTTGTTATCATCAAGGGTCTTTTTAATAATTTGTACCAAGGTTTTGTTGAAGGCCTCGGCCAATCCATTTGCCCGAGGGTAATAGATCGTCGAGTATCTCCAATCAATATTATGGCGCCTTACAAAACTATTGATTTTCGTAGACTTGAATGCAGACCCATTATCGGATATGACTCTGTAGGGTACGTCGAATCGATATACGATATGATCACGAAAGAATTTTAAGACATGGTGTGATGTTACATTGCGTAGGAGAATTGCTTCCGCCCACTTTGAAAAGTAATCAGTTGCTGCTAATATGAAACGATGACCTCTCACGGAGGGAGGGTCAATCGGCCCAATGATATCTGTGCCCCAACTCTCGAAGGGCCACAAGGCTATCGTAGGGTGTAACACAATAGGCGGCTAATGTAAAACCACACCATGGACCTGACATTAATGACAGTACTTTGCAGTATTCATGCAATCGTCGATCATTGTAGGCCAGTAGTATCCAAGTCTTTTAATCCTCAATTTCATTTTTGGACCCGATTGATGTGCACCACATAGTCCCGAATGAACCTCATTGACAATCTTCAGGGCTTCTCGCTTGTCCAAGCTGCGCAGCCACATGTGATCGAAGGACCGACGATACAACAAATTATTGACTTGTGTGTATGATAGGGCACGTTTTTTAATCTGGTTGGAGAGTGATTTATCCTGGGGAAGCTTCCCTTCTTTAAGGTAGTCAACTAAGGGTCGTCTCCAATCGCCTTCTTTGTCGGTTGTGGAAGAGGTAGAAAGGATCTGAAGGGGAGCCTTACTTATGTGTTCCAAATCTATAAGAGAGAGGGCTTTACGATCCTGAATCTCTATAGGGATGAAATCCTCCTCAGGACATGCAAATTCCTTTGCTAGTTTTGCTACGGCATCTACCGTGGAATTGCTTCCATGGGGAACCCTATACAAAGTAGCAGTAGGAATTTGTTCCAACAAGTGAAGTGTGTATTGGTGATATCTTAGGAGATTAGGATTCAAGACTTTATAAGTTCTGGCCACTTGGTTAATAACCAACTAGGAATCTCCAAAGATCTTAATCTCTTTAATTTCCATTAAAATTGCAAGTTCCAAACCGGTTATCAGAGCTTTGTATTCAGCTTCGTTATTTGTGCAGAGCTCCGATAAATGGTAGAAAAAATACATCATTCCTTTTTTCGGTGTTATGAAAATTAGACCGACTCCAACCTTTCCAGGAATTACAGATTGTTGGGTTGCATTCCTACGAGAGGATACTGCCCCATCAAAATACAATTCCCAGATGGCCTCGCCAGATTCCCTCAAACTCATGATTTGTTCGTCGGGTAGATCATCGTTCAGAGGAGAATCTGCCGGCAGCGGGTGTACTGCCAGAAAATCGATGACAGCTTGTCCTTTCACAGCACGAAGAGGAGTGAAAGTAATCTCAAATTGCAGCAATATCATAGACCTACGAGCTAAGCGTCATGACAACGTAGGTCAGGTCATAAGATATTGCAAAGGATTAACTCTTGAAATTAAACTGATTGAGTGGGAGAGCATGTAGTGCCTCAGTTTCTGAGCTGCAAAAACCAGGGCAAGACAATGCTTCTCAATTGACGGGTATCTAATTTCAGTAGGAAGAAGTCTTCGAATAAGGTAATAGAGAGCATTCTCTTTCCCTTCGTCGTTGACTTGAGCCAACAGGGCGCGTAAAGAATCATCTAAGGCTGCAGTGTAAAGAATTAGCGGCTTTCCCGGAATTGGAGCTGCCAAAACTGGCGGATTAGAAAGATATTATTTAATGTTATCGAAAGCATTTTGGCACTTCTCGTCCCATACGAACTTAGCGTCTTTCTTCTCAAGGACAGAAAAGGGTTGACATCACCCGGAAAGATTGGAAATAAACCTCCATATATACGCCAATCTACCTTGTAGATACCTTAACTGGGTAAGGCTCTTAGGAGATGGCATATCCAAGATTGCTTCAATTTTAACAGGGTCGATCTCAATTCCACGGTGCCTCACTACGAATCCTAAGAACTTCCCTGAGGTGACGCCGAAGGCACACTTCAAGGGATTCATTTTCAAATCATAGCGGCGCAACCGTTCAAAAACAACTCTTAAGTCATACAGGTGAGCCTCTTTGACCTTGCTCTTGACAACTAAATCTTTAATATAGCACTCAACTTGATTGTGAATTAAGTCGTCAAAGATACGGGTCATGGCCCGTTGGTAGGTTGCTCCGACATTTTTTAAGCCAAATGGCATCACCTTATAACAAAAGATTCCAATAAGGGTTCTGAACGCCGTATTTCTCTCATCTTCTGGGGCCATCTTGATTTGGTTATAACCTGATGAGCCATCCATGAATGTGAAAATGGCATGTGAGGAGGCAATGTCCACCATGAGTTCTGGTATTGGTAAAGGGAACGCATCTTTGGGACATGCCTTATTCAGATCCCTATAATCAACACAAATCCGGATTTGACCATTCTTCTTTCGGACCGGCACGAATCTGGCTACCCAAGAGGGGTATTGTTCCTCCCGAATAAACCTGGCTTCGGCCAATTTCTTAACAAACAGGGAAGTAGTCGAAAGATAATTCCATTAATTCATTAAAATCTGCCTCCTCAAGGGTTACATCACTTTCATCCCTTGCGGAGGAGGAGACAGGAAAGAATTTCTGGACTTTCTTTACTTCACCATTCAAGTTGGGGGCCACTTTGACTTCTAACCCTGCAATCCTGTCAGCTGACAGTGGGGTCAGAGAAAGGGCCTCAATCCTTCTACTGAGCTTTTCGTACATTGTTAATTCAGGCTCGTCATTTTTTACTTTTACAATTTCTTCCTCAATGTCACTGTCCTCTTCTAAAGTGAGATCAAATTTTGGAGAAGTATTTGCATTTTTGTAATTGAGGGAGAAGGCAGCACCTTCGTCCTTGGACTCAATATCGGAATCTGGTTCCAAATCGATATAAACAGGTGTTATTCTCCTCTCTGATGAAGCACGGCCTCGGCCTCTTTCCCTTAAGGCCATCCTCCAACTTCTTTGAGGTAATGCGTTTGGAGGCCTAAGGACAACAATGTCGGAGTCGTCTTCACTACTTAATTGTATCATTTCTTGATCAACAAAATTTTCTTTTTCTTTCTCTTTTTCTTTCTTATGATTGGACTTTTGTCCAACAAACTTCTCCTCAATTTTGATCTCTAGCTTAGAGCGGGACGAGGACCCTTTTGGAACAAAATATGTAGCATCTTCGTAGATCCTAATTTCTTGAATAGAAAATGGTTGCAGATCACCCTTAATCACATGTTCAATGCCATCTCGTTGGTACTTGATGCACTGGTGAAGGGTAGACAGAACCATTATATATTCATGAATCCAAGGCCTACCTAAAAGAGCATTAAAGGACGTTGCTGAATCAATTATATGAAATTTAGCTTCAGTTTTCAAATCTCCTATTTGTAAGAGCAAGATGATTGAACCTAAAGCCCTCTCGCCCTTTTCATTGAACCCACGAAGCACCAACCTGTCGGTTGAGAGCTTGCTAGTATCAACTCTGAGGTATGCGAGGGTCTTTAAGTTTATTATGTTGACCGATGCACCCGTATCAACAAGAACTCTTGCTAACTTAAAGTTTCCCACATCTACAGTAATGTAAAGGGGACGATTATGGTCAGCAGTTCTCAAGAGCAAGTCTTCATCAGAAAAGGTAACTCCAGGAACCTCTTTGAAGTAAAATGCCTCACCTTTTGAAGTTGCAGCTAACTGGGTTAAACAAATCTTGGGGTCGAGAAGTGCTTTAATTAAAGACTCCCTCATTTCTTTGGAGAGAAGGAGGGCGTCATAAATACTTAATTTTGCTGGCAACTTCCTAAGGTGGGCTAGAACGTTATAATCAACCTTAGGACTAACAGATTCAAAACCCGGAGGAATTAAAGGAAAGTCTGGTTGTTGAGGGGAGTTTGGATTTAGATCTTCGAAGGGAATTTGCTTTCCTTTTTCCTAAGGGGGAAGCCTAGGGGGTAAGACTTTACCGCCACGGAGTTGCACCTGCTCGATATCTTCGGGAGGGCAAACTAGGGCAGTGTCTACACACACCATAGGCGTTGGATCATCACTTCCCAAAAGCGAGTTAGAATCTGAAAGTTCTATCAAGATAGGATTTCCTTGGAAATTAATTTGAGGGAAATCACTTTCTGATAAAGCTTCACATTCGATCTCTTCTTGAGTAGCTGATTCGGGAAGGTCAATCTCTTTGATATTAAGACTCTCTTCACCAGAATTTTGATTTAAAATAGGAGAGTCGTCAACTTGCATTTCATTTATATGGTTAATCATCAAGATAGAAGCAGAAGAATGTTTTTTATTCATCTTCTGACCCTTCACCTTTGATGGGGCAAAGTAAAAGTCAGATAACAAAAGAGGGGAGAGGGTTTTAACGCCCCCATCCGCCATCCTAATACATCTCTCATCTACACACTTCCTCTCTAAAAAATCAACTTCTTTTTCTTTTAAGCATTTGACAGTAGTTCCTATGACTACTGAAGAGGAAAGTGGCTCAACATCCTCCTGCGAAGCGTCCAGGTCAACCTTCCACGTCGGGGCCTGGGCTATCGTAGTCAGCCGTTGAGAAAGATGAAAAGACTTATTAATCAACTTTTTAAGAGCCCGGGACAAAGCAATGTCCCAACCATCTTCAACAAAATAAGAAGAGTTAAGAGGGTTACTTGAAATGGTTTTAATTGAGGCTTTCTCTAGATCGACCAAGTATTCCTTAGGTATTATGATGTTACCTTGGGTGTAGTTCCTCTCAAGCCAATTTTTGAACACAACGCAATCTTCAAGAGGGTGACTAAGCATCCTGTGGTACGGGCAATACTTAGGATCATCTTTCTTACTCTCATCCTCAGGCCTCCTGTCCTCTGGCAACTGAAAATCTGGTTTCTTTAACATACTTCTGAAAAAATCTTCTTAACTACTTCCCTCTTAAATGGATATGGTTTTGCCAATCTCTCTCTAAAAGGGATATAGTTATGATCTCTGGTGTACTGGGGAGTAACTTGAAAGGGCTGTCTCTGAACTGGCTGGGGTGGCGGTGGTGGAGGAACACTGGGCTGACTAGTCATTGGCCTTTTTCCCTTGTCAACTGCCGACACTACTACCTTCTTCTCAAAAGTCTTAACCAATTTAGGACCCTTCTTGTCTTCAGACTGCTCTCATAGGAATGGCATCTTATGAGCCTCTTCCTGCAAATTGCTAGCCTTATTAAGAAGTTTTTCAAAATTTTTAATAGTGAAACCCTTCAGGAGAAAAGCAACAGGGCCGTGGATATTCTTAAGAAGGATCTCCGCCTCATGTTGCTCTTGCAACTAGGGTTCAAACTTCATCGAGAGGTTTCGCCACCTCAAGATGTACTCAACCATAGACTCTCCCGGCTTTTGTTTCTCAACAACAAGATCGCCCATAGTAGTTCGTTGTTGCGCTCTAAAAAATCTTTTAAGGAAAATGTTTTCTGGCTCGCTAAAAGTTTTAACTGAACCATTAGGCAGATCGGTGTACCATTCAAAAATGATGCCGGATAGACTACTTACAAATTGGCGAAATAGTAGAGCATCTATCCCTCCCACATTGCAACAACTTGCTCTGAAGTGGGCTAGAAGCTGTCTCGGGTTTTCTATTCCAGTGAAGATTTTAAAAGTTGGTGGCACGAAGCCTTTTGGATAAGGAACTGAATCATATTCTTTGGGGTAAGGTCTACCCTTTGGAATAGATGTGGTTCTTAGAGAAAAGGCTAAGGCCTCCCTTACCTGGTTCTCAATCAGTTGCTTAATGTCTTTCTGGGGCAGAGTTGAAAGAGCAGGGGGAACTGTAAGAGCTGCCGGAGATGCCTCTGATAGGCAAGGAGGAATCACTGGTGTCGAATTAGGAGGTTTGGGACCAGATTCTATCTTTCTAACCCTCTCTGCAATCTCTCGAGCCGTTTGTTGAATCTTAAGTGAATCATGCTCTGACTTATCAAATCTTTCTTGCATTTCTCTGACTTGTGACATCATAGTTGTCAATTGGTTTTCCAAATCTTTAATATGTTCTTCAGCCCTAGCCCTTACGGACTCATCTGAATCGGACCTAGCAACCTGTGGGTCATCATCTCTAACGAGCTGGCGTCTACCAGGTTCGGCCTCCTTATTGGAACCTCTAGTTTCGACCATGGAGATACTACCAACATAGTCATCTTCCTCTCCAAGGAGGTCATCCAAGTCTGGATCAAAAGAAGCCATTCCATCTTTGTTTAGCAGAATGTTTCTTATCTCTTGTACTACCTCCTCGACTGGTCTATCACCAATTGACTTAGGATCGAGGGGTAAGTATCCCTTGTATTTAGCCATATCAAACAACTCTTTAGAATCCAGGAGAGCAATGATTTCTGTAAGTTTCGGGTTAGGATATGACTAAGACTCTGTAACTAGCTCTTCCTTTATCTTAAGATCTAGGTCAATTCCTTCCTTCTCGACTGTCCCAAGATCGGTAGTCGGAGAAGTGGCATTCTCTACAGGGAGAGGGACATATACCTCATGAGGTGAAGGAGGAGCCTATAGGGAAATAGCTCCTACATCAGGTAGGGTAAGGTCCTCAGACTCCTGTGTAGGAAGCCTAGGAATGACACATGGATGTAAACTATTAACCACTGGATCATCAACTGGAATCATTACTGAATCAGGAACTGAACTGACTGTAAGAGAACTATATACTGTAACAACTGGGGTACTGGATTGATCATCCGTCGACTCGATCAAATCTGGAGGAGGTCTAGCTGGGACTCGTTGGAGTTGGAGAACAAACTTAGAGGTTCCTGGAGGTGGTGGTAAATCCTCCAACTTAGTCTTTTTTTGGAACAAATTTATTCTCAGGGGATTTGGGCCTCTTGCCCTTGATGTCCGGATGTTTTAAAGTCTCATTCCCCTTTGGTTTAACAACTACTGAGGCTAACCTCACAGCTTTGGAAGGGGGTACCGGGGGTCTACCAACAGAATGGTGGCCTCTCTCGGACCCAGTCAACACAATGCCCTCAGTCTTGGAAGAAGGAGGGCATGGCGCCCAGTGGTATGCATCAACCAGTCATGAAGTAGCGGGCTGTCTGACATACTTCTTGTTTCTCCTGACAGGTTGTGGAGTTAAATTCTTTGCCTCAGACGCCTCTTCTTTCAATACTTCTTTTTGGAAGCGATGAGAGATCACTCCCTTTAACTGTTTCAGGTACTGCTCTTTTTTTGCCCAGATTGTGCAGCACAGGTATGGATTATATTTCTCAAAGCCCTTGTTTTTTGCAGATGCTTTTCTCTTGAGGTGTTTTTAGTCTAGTAGTCGACCGGGCATGGTGGGGAATGAGCAATCCTAGCTATCCTCTCCTTCCCTTGAGCAGAAGCTAAGGGGTAGAAGTGGCTCCCTTTCAGAAGGGGAGAGGAAGCGGGAATAGGTAGCTCCTCATCAGCCTCAGGCTCTACTTGAGCTAAAGTCTTAAAAGGCACGATTCTCTGTGCCTTTGAAATCTTCTTCCTAAGTCTCCTCAAGTAATTCTTCTTTTGGTTCTTAGTGGAGAAGTTAAATCCAGAGCTAGACCCTTTCTCAAAAACAGACTTGACTTCAGTGGGAGGCTCAACAACTGGCTCAGATTGTTTCTGATCATCACTAATCACTGGCAAGGTGGGTGCAGATCCCACAATCAACTCAACCACTAGAGGAACTTCCTTACTGGCATCCAAGCTAACAATCTAGTTTCCATCCATAGAAAGTTCAAGGGTGCTGAATCCCATTCCAAAGATGATAGTGCTTCCTTGGTCATTAACAGTTGAGGACAAGGCTCGGTCGAAAGAGAAGATCAATTGGCCAGCCATTTGAATTTTCTGAAATTTAAAGAGAGGATTGAAATTAGATTTCCTTTTAAAAGGAATGGAAAAGAGTTTGTTATTTTGAAGCTTAAGGATTGTAGACTAATCTCAACCTTCCAACACATGCTGAGTGGTAAAAAAAAAAAAAAAAATACACCCAACATACGTTAGGAAGGTAAAGAGACTAAATACATGCTAAAAGGAAAGTTTTGTCAAAAAGTGAACATATGTTAGCCCATAAGATGACTATATGGGGTAACATATGAAGATTTGAAACTTGGAGAAAATCATTATGGAATTTGGATCTCAAATGACTTAAGATGGGGTTTTTCTACAAAATCCAAAACGCAATGGATAGAGTTTCCACTTGCCCGAAGGCTTATGGAATTTTAAGAAAAACCCAAATAAAGTAAATGATCTAACCCTCTTCACTCTTAAAAGTTCAAAGAGAGTAAAGGGGTTAAGACTAAAATACTTCAAAACTTTCTTAAGGGCAAAGATCTTTCAAACTCCTTTCAATTCGGAAAGAAAAGGGAAATTGAATGTGGCATTTGTTAATCAAAATTTTAAAAGGATATTTGGGGACCTGATTTGACACTGTCGCCTCACAGGAAATCCCAGGGCAGAATGTCAAAATCAGGACGATTAAATTAGCGAATGACAAAATTTGGGAGGTAGAACCTCTCCTTTAATGTTTTAAAATTCGTTGTTTAGATGTTGGCCACACTCCCCCAAGGAAGAAATGGGTCGAGGGACCAATGGAATGAAGGTAGTTAAGATTACCGATTGAACAAAATTTCATTCTTATTAAAGATGGAGAGAGAGATTTAGTCCCACCGGGCGTTCCATTTCTTGTTGGTGGAATTTTGAAAACATGTTTTGAAAAATATTAGTTTTCTTTGAGAATTTTAGAATTGATATTGAATCTTAATTCTAAAAGTCGAACCAACTCATTTGGAAAATTATATCACCCCGAAGGATGAAAATAAAATCCCATAACGGCGTTCAGACTTAGAATCATGTGATTCATCTTGAATATTATGACCAGATTCTAAAGAGGACTCAGCCCAACCTCGAGAGGATGAGGTAGAGTCCAACAAAATAATCCAGTTGTAATATTCAAGGGTTGTGATTGCCGAATTCATATCCAAAGCCCAACCAAAGAAGGGTGTACCTTCCCAAAGGGAGATAACACCTTTCAATGGTAATTCTTCTAATATGATGTCGGCAGTCACTCTTTAACTTTTCGCAAAGAAGTCCAAAGAGATTTTTTTTTTAAAAGAAAATGATTTTGAAATCAGGTGTGTGTGGTTCCAAATCTCCTACGAGTGCAAGCCCTCGTTGTTAATTACATCGTAGGGAGACAGAATCCCCTATGAAAACTCTCGATTAAAATAAGAGTGAAATTTTGTTAGATTTTCTAGGAGTGATATCAAAAAAATTGAATAGAATCTTTTAGAGAATCAAAAGGGAATGGATCAAGATTGAACAGTTATTAACAGAATCAAAGTAGGAGAGGTAGGGGACACCTTGAGATTCCAGAACCATCCGGAAGTATCCCAACTTAGTCTAGGTGTTGGGCTTTACATTTTAAGATCGAAAAGAGATTTAATTTGAGTTGAGCATTTTATTAGAAATTTGGGATTATATTCCCGAAATTTGGGGTCTTATAATCAAAGATCTGCCCCGGATCCTAAATCTAATTTAGACACTGGACCACAGCCGTTCGAACCTAACTAATGCGGTGCAGAACATGGACTTACCCCGGCCTGGATTGGGGAGCCAGCTAACCACCTAATCGATTTAAAATATATGAATCCGGTCTTTTATGAAAGAGTGATAGGGACATTGTAATTAAAGTTTTGGAGAGTTGGGGCCGACATCTAAAAATTTTCCTAGTTGGCCCCTTTAACTTATGTTGGGTGCTAAAATGCTAAACTGATGCAATTAAAATTTGTTTTGACCCTTTTAGTTTGTATATAATGCAATGCATGCTGGTCGACAACTCCCAAATCAAGTATGCTTGAAACTTTAAAAACAGGCTTATAAAATAATTTTTTTTTAGAAGACTGGGCTTCCCCAGGTCCGGCACCTCGTGCTCATAGGTCAGACTACCCGGACTCTACCCGCAGGCGGGGAAGGGTCTAAAACAAGGAAAGAAGAAGTGCAGAAATATGCATGCGACCCCGGGGTCGATCCCCGGCTAATTCCCTAGATTCGTTATCTTTCTATGTTATTTAGACTCACTAAAATTTTAAACTTTTAAAATTATGAGTATAAAACTTTCACACCCTTACGAGTCTCACGTATCCAGGCGAAAATAAAAGCGGCATACAGTCGCCAAAAAAACTAAGAAAAGCAGGCAATCCTTGTGGCAATCAACTCATCACATTAAATATAAATTAATTAATAAATGTCCATAGGCAAAGTTGCCTTGCTTATTACAAACCAGAGTTTTGGAGAAAGTAAAGTGGTCGGGCACCACTGACAACAACCCGGATTCTAAGCCTAGTAATGATGCAAGTTATTTTGAGTGGGATACCCTCAATCTTCGAGTCTTCACTTTTGCTCTTCTTTGGACTCCTTTTCTTCAAACTCCTTGGGTTCTTCGTAGCAAACTACCCAAATTGATAAGAGGGCACTTCCCTTTAAAGGGGAAGGCCACTCTTTCCTCTCTGGGTATAAAACAAGTGTGATCCAAATTTGGATTTCCAAATGGAAATGGAATAGTCCCCAAAAGGGTACCCTTTCCTCTTTGAAATCCAAGCTTTGGACCTATGTATCCCAACTCAAACTTAACTTTTACAACACTTGAAAATTATACAAATTACATTTATATCAAATCAAGAATCTAGACTCACCTGCAGGGTTATCCTAATCATCTCTGGGCTCGAAGGAAGCTTCTGAGAGTTCGAAGGAGCTTTGGGGATCGAGCGAGAGCGAATGCCAATGCCTCGTGAGGTCTGGCGAGCTCGGGGGTATTCGACCACCCTTCAGGAGCTTGGACAGCCGGGATTGAACTAGGGAAGGCTCGGATTGCTGCCAGGTGGACGATGGCGACGTCCAGGGGGGATCGTGGAGATCAAATCGGTGGGCAGCAGCCTTAAGCCAGGAATTATCTGGGGGGGACCACCGGAACTAAAATTCCATTGGCTCCGACTGCCGCCGGCCATGGTCTGGGTCGGGTTGACCGGGGGAGACCGATGGAGACATACTGGAGCCAAGGGTGAAGTCAATTTGGCTTAGGGAGGCCTGGATCAAACTGGTGGCTGGGTTGGACCCAAACCTGCTCGGTTCGAGTCGAATTGAGCTTGATTCAAGTTAGGTCAGACCGTGGGCTTGGTATGAGAAGTGGGTCTGGGTTTGGTGCACCCAATGCAAGTGGCAATTGGGTCCAATTTGATCTGGGTTAAAAGGTGGCTTGTGTTGATCCAAACCTGCTCGGTTCGGGTCGATTTGGGCTCAACCCAGGTCAGGCCAGACCCTGGGCTTGAGGTGGGAAGTGGGTCTGGGTCTGGTGCACCCAATGCAAGTGGTAATTGGGTCTAATTTGATCTGAGCTGGAAGATGGCTCGGGTCCAAGTGTTTTTGGATTCTTTGGGTTAGCCTAACTCTTGACCCAAGATAGCCCAAGGCATGGGCTGGCTGGAGGGGGTGTATTGGACTTAGGGCCACCTATGGGAGGTGTTGGTCAAGTTCAATTGGGCTTAGGTTGAGAGTTGGCTCAATCCCAAGTGCTTTTGGGCACTTTGGGTTAGCCTAACTCTTGACCCAAGTGAGCCCAAGGGTTGGACTGATCAAGGAAGGTGTATTGGGTGAATAGGAACTCAATAGCACCTTGATTTAGATTCAATTTGATTAAGATCAAAAGATGGCTCAAGGGAGGCCTCTCTTTGGTCACTTGGGTCAAGCCATATGACTAACCCAAGTGAGCCCAAGGCTTGGGTCACCAAGAGGGGTCTCTTGGGTACCTAAGGGGTCATCCCAAGCATTCAAAGGACTTGGAATGGACTTAATTCAAAAATTTGAAAGAGGAGGGGTGTATGGGTCCATGGGTCAAACTTAGTTGACTTGGTCAACCAGGTTGACCCATGGTCTGGGTTTGAGTTCAACAAGTTGAGTTTAACATTTGAAATTCATTGGAAGTGATTTCAAAGAGTTTGGAATTGATTTGATTTGAAATGGCCATTTGAAATCCCATAAGGATATTTTGGTCAATTTTGACCTATTGGTCAACTAGGGTAAAAAATGGATCTGAAAAATACAGCTTACTGCTCAGTGGGTTAAGATCAAGAGTCTGGAAGTGATTGGAGTCTTTGATAAGGGCTCCAAGATCAAAATCCTCAAGGGGTTAGGTTCAGTGGCATGGGCTGTAAATATTTGAAGGTTTTACAGCCTTCGGATTTTAATTCAGATTCTGGGGTTAGAGACCTTAGAATGAGCTCAAAATTGGAGGGTAGCCTCTAAAGACATGTCTTATTACTTTGCAAGTGATAGACCCTGGATTAGAGGCTATTTGACTGGGTTTTGAAATGTTTGAAAAGTCTTTAAAAAAAGGTGTTTAGGACAAGGCCTCAAGACTTTGGATTTGAGCCTGGATTTTTGGATTTGGAATGGATTTCAAGTTTGAGTGATTGGAATATCCAAATCATTTACAATCATGTGGTGATTGTTAATGAATGGATAGAATCAAAGCTAGATTGAAGATATGATCAAAGTCTAAGTTAAATTTTGGATTCCCAAGTGGATTAAATCAAAGTTTGGATATGTTTGAAATTTGAATTAATTGGGGTTTGAGTTGAATGAAGTTTGAGATTTAGATTGATCAAAGGTAGGAATTAAATTGAAGTTGGAGTTGATCAAAGGTAGTAATTGACTTGAGGTTGAAGTTGATCAAGGGTGGAAATTGATTTGAGTCTAGATTGGTCCTAAGATCTAGAGGGGTTTTAGGATCTAGGATCTAAGGGAACCCTAGGCTCTAGAGTAGGCCCTAAGGTCTGGCTCTAGGAAAGGATCTTAAGGTCTAGAGTGGATCCTAGGACCTAGAATTAATCTGGAGTTTGGAAGGGCCTTAGTGACCTCATACCAAAAATGAGGTCAACAAATGTGTGTGGTAAAAGGAACTTCTGCTGCACACATTGGCGTTGACCGAATAGAAGTAGACTCTCAAGGTTGTAAGGGAGGGGATCACCCAACCTTAGGCCTATAGGATGATAATAGAAGGCTTACATCTAATGGAAAAGAGAACTGGATAAACCAAGGTAGGGAGTACCTAACCTTGGGTCTAAGGAAGGGCATCACCCAACCTTAGGCCTATAGGATGCTGATAGAAGACTTACTCCAAATAGGCAGATTAACTGGAAACCAAAGTAGGGAATACCTAACTTTGGGTCTAAGGAAGGGCATCACCCAACCTTAGGTCTACAGGATGCTGATAGAAGACTTACTCCTAGTAGACGGATCAACTGGAAACCAAGGTAGGGAATACCTAACCTTGGGTCTAAGGAAGGGCATCACCCAACCTTAGGCCTATAGGATGCTGATAGAAGACTTACTCCAAATAGGCAAATCAACTGGCAAATTAGGATGGTGCCACGAAGGACGTACTCCACCACTAGCGAATGGTCATGTGGGGAGGAAACTTGCTCCACACAGAGGACCAAAATTGGAAAACTAGGATGGTGCCACGAAGGGCGTACTCCACCACTAGCGAATGATCATGTGGGGAGGAAACTTGCTCCACACAGAGGACCGAAACTGGCAAACTAGGATGGTGCCACGAAGGGCGTACTCCACCACTAGCGAATGGTCATGTGGTGAGGAAACTTGCTCCACACAGAGGACTGAAACTGGAAAACTAGGATGGTGCCACGAAGGGCGTACTCCACCACTTGCGAATGGGAATCAAGATGGTACCGCGAAGGGCGTACTCCACCACTAATCCCCAGGTCGAATGCCAGGGTGGTGCCACGGTGGGCGTACTCCACCACTAGCAGGTGTGATCCTAAGGGAGGGAACAATCCGATCCTAAGGAGAAGGCGAAGACCGTTAAAAAGGTGAAATAATTTTTTTTTTTTAAAAGAAAGAACCGAGTTGCGAATCAAAAAAGGGAAATTTTATTAATTGATAAAATGAGCTACATCATGCATAGTATTTTTTAAGGAAATGCCCCTTGACAGGTAACATTGGGTGGTTTCCTTTACAATCTACTAACTGATACTAGCCTCCTTCGTAGACAGTCTCTATAACGAAGGGTCCTTCCCAAGTGGGCTCAAATTTGCCTCCCAACTTTCGATGGGCTAAGATAGGCCTCCGAAGGACCAACACCAAGTCTCCTGCCTGGAAGATCCTAGGTCGCACTAGCTTATCATGGGCTTGAACCATATAGGATTTATATAACTCTAAACTTTGTTGAGCTTGGAGACATCGCTCTTCAAGGCCTTCGAGTTCTTCCAACCGCAGTTTTGCATTTTGTTCATTTGTAATCTGATTCTGAGATGCAATCCTGAGTGAAGGGATTTGTATTTCCAAGGGTAGAACGGCCTCAGATCCATATACTAGTGCAAACGGGGTGGATTGGGTCGGGGTTATATAAGTGGTACGATAAGCCCACAAAGCTTCCACTAACCGCTTATCCCACTGTCGTTTGTTATCATCAAGGGTCTTTTTAACAATTTACACCAAGGTTTTATTGAAGGTCTCAGCCAATCCATTTGCCTGAAGGTAGTAGATCATCGAGTATCTCCAATCAATATTATGGCGCCTTACAAAACTGTTGATTTTTGTAGACTTGAATGCAGACTCATTATCGGATATGATTCTGCGGGGTACGCCGAATCGATATACGATATGGTCACGAAAGAATCTTAAGACATGGTGTGATGTTACGTTGCGTAAGGGAATTGCTTCCGCCCACTTTGAAAACTAATCAGTCACTGCTAATATGAAACGATGACCTCTCGTGGAGGGAGGGTCAATCGTCCCAATGATATCTGTGCCCCAACTCTTAAAGGGCCACGAGGCTATCGTAAGGTGTAACATATTAGGCGGCTGATGCAAAACCACACCGTGGACCTGACATTGATGACAGTGCTTTGCAGTATTCATGAAATCGTCAATCATTGTAGGCCAGTAGTATCTAAGTCTTTTAATCTTCAATTTCATTTTTGAACCCGATTGATGTGCACCGCATAGTCCTAAATGAACCTCATTAACAATCTTCAGGGCTTCTCGCTGGTCCAAACAGCACAGCCACATGTGATCGAAGGACTGACGGTACAACAAATTGTTGACTAGTGCGTATGATAAGGCACGTTTCTTAATCTGGATGGAGAGTGTTTTATCCTGGGGAAGCTTCCCTTCTTTAAGGTAGTCAATTAAGGGTCATCTCCAATCGCCTTCTTCGTCGTCTGTCGAAGAGGAAGAAAGGATCTAAAGGGGAGTCTTACCAATGTGTTCCAAATCTATAAGAGAGAGGGCTTTACGACCCTGAATCTCTATAGGGATGGAATCCTCCTCAGGACATACAAATTCCTTTGCAAGTTTTGCTAAGGCATCCGCTGCGGAATTACTTCCACAGGGAACCTTATACAAAGTGGCAGTAGGAATTTGTTCCAACAAGTGAAGTGTGTACTGGTGGTATCTTAGGAGATTAGGATTCAAGACTTTATAAGTTCCGGCCACTTGGTTAATCACCAACTGGGAATCTCCAAAGATCTTAATCTCTTTAATTTCCATTAGAATTGCAAGTTTCAAACCGGTTATCAGAGCCTCGTATTCAGTTTCGTTATTTGTGCAGGGCTCCGTTAAATGGTAGGAAAAATGCATCATTCTTTTTTCCGGCGTTATGAAAATTAGACGGACTCCAGCCTTTCCAGGAATTATAGATTGTTGGTTCGCATTCCTACGAGAGGATGCTGCTCCATCAAAATACAATTCCCAGACGGCCTCGCCAGATTCACTCAAACTCATGATTTGTTCATCGGGTAGATTATCATTCAGAGGAGAATATGCCCGCAGCGGGGGTGCTGCCAGAAAATCGACAACGGTTTGTCCTTTCATAGCACGAAGAGGAGTGAAAGTAATCTCAAATTGCAGTAATATCATAGACCATCGAGCTAAGCGTCCTGACAACGTAGGTCGGGTTATAAGATATTGCAAAGGATTAACTCTTGAAATCAAACTGATTGAGTGGGAGAGCATGTAGTGCCTCAGTTTCTGAGCTTCAAAAACCAAAGCAAGGCAATGCTTCTCAATTGACGGATATCGAATTTAAGTTGGAAGAATTCTTCGACTAAGGTAATAGAGAGCATTCTCTTTCCCTTCGTCGTTGACTTGAGCCAACAGGGCTCCTAAAGACTCATCTAAGGCTGCGGTGTAGAGAATTAACGGCTTTCTCGGAATTGGAGCTGCCAGGACTGGCGGATTAGAAAGGTATTGTTTAATGTTATCAAAAGAATTTTGGCACTTCTCGTCCCATATGAACATAGCATCTTTCTTCGCAAGGACAGAAAAGGCTTGACATCTCCAGGAAAGATTAGAAATAAACCTCCTTATATACGTCAATCTACCTTGTAGAGACCTTAACTGGGTAAGGCTCTTAGGAGATGGCATATCTAAGATAGATTTAATTTTAGCAGGGTCGATCTCAATTCCGCGGTGCCTCACTACGAATCCTAAGAACTTCCCTGAGGTGACGCCAAAGGCACACTTCAAGGGATTCATTTTCAAACCGTAGCAGCGCAACCGCTCAAATACAACTCTTAAGTCATACAGGTGAGCCTCTTTGACCTTGCTCTTGACAACTAAATCGTCAATATAGCACTCAACTTGATTGTGAATTAAGTCGTCAAAGATACGGGTCATGGCCCGTTGGTAGGTTGCTCCGGCATTCTTTAAGCCAAATGGCATCACCTTATAACAAAAGATTCCAATAGGGGTTCTGAACGCCATATTTCTTTCATCTTCTAGGGCCATCTTGATTTGGTTATAACCCGATGAGCCATACATGAATGAGAAAATGGCATGTGAGGAGGAAATGTCCACCATGAGTTCTGGTATTGGTAAAGGGAACTCGTCTTTAGGACATGCCTTATTCAAATCCCTATAATCGATGCAAATCCGAATTTGACCGTTTTTATTTTGGACCGGCACGACACTGGCCACCTAAGAGGGGTATTGTTCCTCTCGAATAAACCCGGCTTCGGCCAATTTCTTAACTTCAAAAATGACTTGTTGTTCTATTTCCAAGCGCATGCGTCGAGGAGCTTGTTTGACAGGAATGACATCGTGCCGAACTCCAAGTTTATAAAATGCTACCTCAGTAGGTAAACTTGGCATTTCGTCGTATGTCCAGGCAAAGCAATCCCTAAACTCAAACAAAAGTTGAATCAAATCTTTGGTTTCACCCTCGCTCAGTAGAGCACTTATGAAGATTGGACGGGGGTCATCATCGATTCCCAGGTTGATTTCTTTTAATTCATCGACTATCGGTTTAATTTCTTCTTCTAATTCAGGGGGCGCATCTCGAACTTGAAGGTCATCGGGATCATCTAAACTCTCCAAACATAGCCCATCAAGAGCACAGAAAGGATCTGTAGGGACATTTGGAGATTCAAGATGGTAAGTTATCATTAGGCAATACTCATCGTCATCAAATGAACTAACAGTTCCAAATCCGATACCACTTGTAGGATTATCCTTAATTTTTGTTTTCCAAATATTTTCGTGGTATCTAGCCTGACCCTTAGTCCATCGGTATGGTACATAATCTTTAGATAAAGTATTTTTCACACAAATAGGGAAGTAGTCAAAAGGTAATTCCATTAATTCATTAAAGTCTGCCTCCTCAAGGGTTACATCACTTTCATCCCTTGTGGAGGAGGAACCAGGAAACAATTTCTGGACTTTCTTTACTTCACCGTTCAAGTTGGGAGCTACTTTAACATCTAACCCTGCAATCCTGCCAGCTGACAGTGGGGTCAAAGAAAGGGCATCAATCCTTCTACTGAGATTTTCGAACATTATTTATTCAGGCTCGTCACTTTTCACTTTTACAATTTCTTCCTCAATGTCACTATCCTCCTCTAAGGTGAGATCAAATTTTGGAGAAGTATTTGCATTTTTATAATTGAGGGAGAAGACAGCACTTTGTTCCATCAACTTCTCCTCAATTTTGATCTCTAACTTAGAGCGGGATTAGGACCCTTTTGGAACAAAATATGTAGCATCTTCGTAGATCCCGATTTCTTGAATAGAAAATGGTTGCAGATCACCCTTAATCACGTGTTCAATGCCATCTCGTTGGTACTTGATGCACTGGTGAAGGGTAGATGGAACCATTCTATATTCATGAATCCAAGGTCTACCTAAAAGGACATTAAAGGATATCGCCGAATCAATTATATGAAACTTAGCTTCAGTTTTGAAATCTCCTATTTGTAAGAGCAAGGTGATTGAACCTAAAGCCCTCTCGCCCTTTTCATTGAACCCACGAAGCACCAACCTATCGGTTGAGAGCTTGCTAGTATCAACTCTAAGGTATGTGAGGGTCTTTAAGTTCATTATGTTGACCAATGCACCCAGATCAACAAGGACTCTTGATAACTTAAAGTTTCCCACATCTACAGTAATGTAAAAGGGACGATTATGGTCGGCAGTTCTTAAGAGCAAGTCTTCATCTGAAAAGGTAACTCCATGAACCTCTTTGAAGTAAAATTCCTCACCTTTTGAAGTTTCAGCCAACTGGGTTAAACAAATCTCGGGGTCGAGAAGTGCTTTAATTAAAGACTCCCTCATTTCTTTGGAGAGAAGTAGGGCGTCATAAATACTTAATTTCACTAGCAACTTCCTAAGGTGGTTTAAAACATTGTAATCAACCTTAGGAACGACAGACTCAAAACCCGGAGGAATTAAAGGAAAGTATGGTTGTTGAGGGGAATTTGGATTTAGATCTTCGAAGGGAATTTGCTTGCCTTTCTCCTAAGGAGGAAGCCTGGGGGGTAGACTTTACCGCCACGGAGTTGCACCTGCTCTATAATTTGGGAGGGCAAACTAGGGCAGTGTCTACGCACACCATAGGTGTTGGATCATCACTTCCCGAAAGTGAGTCAGAATTTGAAAGTTCTATCAAGATAGGATTTCCTTGGAAATTGATTTGAGGGAAATCACTTTCTGATAAAGCTTCACATTCGACCTCTTCTTGAATAACTGATTTGGGAAGGTCAATCTCTTTAATATTGAGACTTTCTTCACCAGAATTTTCATTTAAAACATGAGAATCATCAACTTGCATTTCATTTCCATGGTTAATCATCAAGACAGAAGCAGAAGGATGTTTTTTATTCATCTTCAGACCCTTCGCCTTTGATGGGGCAAAGTAAAAGTCAAATAACAAAAGAGGGGAGAGGGTTTTAACACCCCCATCCGGCATCCTAATACATCTCTCATCTACACACTTCCTTTCTACAAAATCAACTTCTTTTTCTTTTAAGCATTCGACAGTAGTTCATGTGACTACTGGAGAGGAAAGTGGCTCAACATCCTCCTGCGAAGCGTCCAGGTCAACCTTCCACGTCGGGGCCTGGGCTATCATAGTCAGCTGTTGAGAAAGACGAAAAGACTTATTATTCGACTTTTTAAGTGCCCGGGACAAAGCAATGTCCCAACCATCTTCAACAAAACAAGGAGAGTTAAGAGGGTTACCTGAAATGGTTTTAATTGAAGCTTTCTCTGAATCGACCAAGTATTGCTTAGGTATTATTATGTTACCTTGGGTGTAGTTCCTCTCAAGACAATCTTTGAACACAACACAATCTTCAAGAGGGTGACTAAGCATCCGGTGGTATGGACAATACTTGGGATCATCTTTCATACTTTCATCTTCAGGCCTCCTGGCCTCTGGCAGCTGAAAATCTGGTTTCTTTAACAGACTCCTAAAAATCTTCTTGACTGCTTCCTTCTTAAATGGATATGGTTTTGTCAATCTCTCTCTAAAAGGGACATAGTGAGGATCTCTGGTGTACTGGGGAGTGACCTGAAAGGGATGTCTCTGAGCTGGCTGTGGTGGCGATAGTGGAGGAACATTGGGCTGACTAGTCATTGACCTTTTTACCTTGTCAACTGCCGACACTACTTCCTTCTTCTCAAAAGTCTTAACCAATCTAGCACCCTTCTTGTCTTCAGACTGCTCTCGAAGGAATGGCATCTTATGAGCCTGTTCCTGCAAATTGCTAGCCTTATTAAGAAGTTTTTCAAAAGTTTTAATGGTGAAAACCTTCAGGAGAAAAGCAACAGGGCCGTGGATATTCTTGAGAAGGATCTCCACTGCATTTTGCTCTTGCAACTGGGGTTCACACTTCATCTAGAGGTTTCGCCACCTCAAGATGTACTCAACCAGAGACTCTCCTGGCATTTGTTTCTCAACCACAAGATCGCCCACAGTAGTTCATTGTTGTGCTCCAGAAAATCTCTTAAGGAAAAGATTTTCTAGATCGCTAAAAGTTTTTACTGAACCATTGGGCAGATCGGCGTACCATTCAAAAGCGATGCCGGAAAGACTACTTACAAATTGGCAAAATAGTAGAGCATCTGACCCTCCCGCATTGCAACAACTTGCTCTAAAGTGGGCTAGATGCTGTATCGGGTTTTCTATTCCAGTGAAAATTTTAAAAGTTGGTGGCACAAAGCCTTTTGGATAAGGAACTGAATCATATTCTTTGGGGTAGGGTCTACCCTTTGGAATAGATGTGATTCCTTGGAAAAAGGCTAAGGCCTCCCTTACCTGGTCGTCAATAAGTTGCTTAATGTCTTTCTGAGGCAGAGTTGAAGGAACAGGGGGAACTGTAGGTGCTACTGGAGATGCCTCTGATAGGAAAGGAGGAATCACTGGTGTTGACTCGGGAGGCTTGGGACCAGATTCTATCTTTCTAACCTTTTCCACAATCTCTCGAGCCGTTTGTTGAATCTTGAGTGAATCATGTTCTGACTTATCAAATCTTTCTTGCATTTCTCTGACTTGTGACATCATAGTTGTCAATTGGTTCTCCAAATCTTTAATATGCTCGTCACCCCTAGCCATTATGGACTCATCTGAATTGGACCCGGCAACCTGTGGGTCATCATCTCTAGCAAGCCGGCGTCTACCAGGTTCGGCCTCCTTGTTGGAACCTCTAGTTTCGACCATGGAGACGCTACCAACATAATCATCTTCCTCTCCAAGGAGGTCATCCAGGTCTGGATCAAAAGAAGCCATTCCCTCTTTGTTTAACAGAATGTTTCTTATCTCTTGTACTACCTCCTCGACCGGTCTATCCCCAATTGACTTAGGATCTAGGGGTAAATATCCCTTATATTCAGCCATATCAAATAATTCTTCAGATTCCAGGAGGGCAATGATTTCTGTAAGTTTCGGGTTAGGATCTGATTGAGACTCTGTGGCTAGATCTTCTTCTATTTCAAGATCTAGTTCAATTCCTTCCTTCTCGACTGTCCCAAGATCGGTAGTCAGAGAAGTGGCATTCTCTACAGGGAGAGGGACATATACCTCAGGAGGTGAAGCAGGAGCTTATAAAGAAATAGCTCCTACATCAGGTAAAGTAAGGTCCTCAGACTCCTGTGTAGGAAGCCTAGGAATGATACATAAATCTAGGATGTCAACCACCGGATCATCAACTGGAATCATCACTGAATCAAGAACTGGACTGACTGCAAGAGAACTATCTACTACAACAGCTGGAGCACTAGGTTGAACATCCATCGGCTCAATCAATATTGGAGGAGATTTAACCGGAACTCGTTGGAGTTGGAGAATGAACTTCGAAGTTCTTGGAGGTGGTGGTAAATTCTCCAATTTGGTTCTTTTTGGAATAAACTTCTTCTAAGGGGATTTGGGCCTCTTGCCCTTGAAATCCAAATGTTTCAGAGTTTCATTCCCCTTTGGTTTGACAACTACTGAGGCCAACCTTACAGCTTTGAAAGAAGGTACCGGGGGTCTACCAACAGAATGGTGGCCTCTCTCGGACCCAGTCAACACAATACCCTCCGTCTTGGAAGAAGGAGGGCATGGCGCCCAGTGATATCCATCAACCAGTACTGCAGTGGCGGGCTGTCTAACATACTTCATATTTCTCCTAAAAGGTTGTGGAGTCAAATTCTTCGCCTCAGACGCCTCTTATTTTAATACTTCTTTTTGGAAGCGATGAGAGATCACTCCCTTCAACTGTTTCATGTGCTGCTCCTTTGTTTGCCCAGATTGTGCAGCATAGGTGTGGATTATGTTTCTTAAAGCTTTTATTTTCTGTAGATGCTTTTCTTTTGCAGTCTTTTTAGTCGAGTAGTCAACTGGGCATGGTGGGGAATGGGCTATCCTAGCTATCCTCTCCTCCCCTTGAGCAGAAGCTAAGGGGTAGAAGCGGCTCCCTTTCAGAAGGGGAGAGGAAGCAGGAATAGGTAGCTCCTCATCAGCCTCAGGCTCTACTTGAGCTAAAGTCTTAAAAGACACAATTCTCTTTGCCTTAGAAATCTTCTTTCTAAGTCTCCTCAAATAGTTCTTCTTTTGATTCTTAGTAGAAAAGTTAAGTCCGGAACTAGATCCTTCCTCAAAAACAGATTTGACTTCAGTGGGAGGCTCAACAACTAGCTCAGATTGTTTCTGATCATCATTAATCACTGGCAAGGTAGGTGCAGATCCTACGATCAACTCAACCACTGGAGGGACTTCCTTACTGGCGTCCAAACTAACAATCTGGTGTCCATCCATAGAAAGCTCAAGGGTACTGAATCCCATTCCAAAGATGATAGTGCTTCCTTGGTCATTAATAGTTGAGGACAACGCTCGGTTGAAAGAGAAGATCAATTGGCAAGTCATTTTGAATTTTCTGAAAGTTAAAGAGAGGATTAAAATTAGATTTCTTTTTAAAAGAAGTGGAAAAGAGTTTGTCTTTTTGAAACTTAAGGCTTGTAGAATAGTCTCAACCTTCCAACACATGTTAAGTGGTAAAAAAGACACACCCAACACACGTTAGGAAGATAAAGAGACTAAATACATGCCGAAAGGAAGTTTTTCTCAAAAGGTCAACATATGTTAGCCCATAAGATGGTTGTATGGGGTAACATATGAAGGTTTGAAACTTGGAGAAAATTGTTATTATCTTTCTTTCCACATTTTGAAGGGAATATGAATCTCAAATAACTTAAGATGGGGTTTTTTTTCTACGGAATTCAAAACACAACAGACAGAGTTTCCCCTTGCCCGAAGGCTTATGGAATTGTAAGAAAAACCCAAGTAAAATAGTCTAACCCTCCTTACTCCTAAAAGTTCAAAGAGAGTAAAGGGGTTAAGACTGAAATACTTCAAAACTTTCTTAAGGTCAAAATTTTTTAAACTCCTTTCAATTTGAAAAGAAAAGATATATTGAATGTGACATTTGTTAATCAAAGTTTTAAAAGAATATTTGGGGACCTGATTTGAGACTGTCGCCTCATAGGAAATCCCAGGGCAGAAGGTCAAAATCAGGACGATTAAGTTAGCACATGACAAAATTTGGGAGGTAGAACCTCTCCTTTAATGTTTTAAAATTATTTTTTTTAGATGTTGGCCTCACTCTCCCAAGGAAGAAATGGGTTGAGGGACCAACGGAAGAAAGGTAGTTAAGACTACCGATAAAACAAAATTTCGTTCTTATTAAAGATGGAGAGAGAGATTTGTCCCACCGGGCGTGCCATTTTTTTGTTGTTCGAATTTTGAAAACAGGTTTTAAAAATATTAGTTTTCTTTTGGAATTTTAGAATTGAGATTGAATTCTAATTCTAGAAGTCGAATCAACTCGTTCGGAAGAGTATATCACCCCGAAAGGCGAAAATAAAATTCCATAACGGTGTTCAGACTTAGAATTATGTAATTCATCTTGAATATCATGGCTAGATTCTAAAGAGAACTCGACACGGCCCCGAGGGGACGAAATAGAGCTCAACTAAATAATCCAGTTACGATATTCAAGGAGTATGATTGCTGAATTCATATCCAAAGCCTTACCAAAGAAGGGTGTATTTCCCCAAAGGAAGATAACACCTTTCAATAATAATTCTTCTAATATGATGACGGCAATCATTCTTTAACTTTTCACAAAGAAATCTAAGGAGATTTTAAAAATATTGATTTTAAAATCAGGTGTGTGGGGTTCCAAATCTCTTACGAGCGCAAGCCCTCGTAGTTAATTACATCGTAGGGAGACAGAGTCTCCTATGAAAACTCTCGATTAAAATAAGAATGAAATTTTATTAGATTTTCTAGGAGTGATATAAAAAATTGAATATAATCTATTGGAAAACCAAAAGGGAATGGATCAAGGTTGAACATTTATTAACATAATCAAGGGAAGAGAAGTAGGGGACACTTTAAGATTCCAGATGAAAGTTTGTTAGGGATGTTAAGCCCTATGAACTTAGTCCCAAGCTAACCAAGAGGGGGGGTGAATTGGTATTTTAAAAACTCTTTTCACAAAGAATAAAAATTGCATAAACCAAATCACACCACAAAAAATAAATGCGGAATTTAAAAGTGCGGAAGTAAGAAAAAGAACACAGAAATTTATAGTGGTTCGGTCGACTTGACCTACGTCCACTCCTTGGAGGCACCCTTCAAGTATTGCACTACAAAAACGTGACTCTCCTTTAGCCCCCACGGCTAGGCGGAGAAGTCCTTACAAGAACCTCCTTTTTGCCACCCCGGCAAGGCAGAGAACCTACCTCATTTTGCTTCCTCCTGAAGCTGGCAGAGAACCACAACCAAAAGCAAAACTCCTTACCTCTACCGACCCTTCCACGGACGAGAAACTCCAGACGAAAGACAAGCAGAGCGATCCTTGAAGCAACCCTTGTGAATCCCCTCATAAGCTCCCCCTCACAAGATCCTCTCTCCCTCCCTCTCTCTCTTTCTCTCCTCAAGGTCTTCTCAGGTCAAGGGAGCAGCCAAAGGTCTTGAAAAATGTTGAACAAGAGCTCTTAAATAGAAGAGCTCAAGAGGAGCTCATTAATTGCAAGTAGCCGACTTTATCGTCCAGGCCGATATAGACATCGGCCTGGCCGATCAGTACAAATTCAGAAGATCGGCCAGAGCATTGCCCTGGGAACAATCCTGGACGATTGAAATTTGGCTTGATCGTCCAGGCCGATCTCTCGATCATCCTGGCCGATCAGTTCAAATCAGAGGCAAATCGTCCCGAGCATCGCCCTGTTTTTGAGCTGGCCGATATTTATCGTCCTGAAGTAACTTAAGGATTTTAAACGGATCGTCCAGGACGATATGATCGTATCAATCATCCTTAATTACTCCCTTGATTTCCTGATCAATTAAGGCATAATTTAATAATTTCATCCAGGCCGATCTGGGGATCGTCCTGGCCGATAATTTAAAAATACAGTATACCTTAATTATCTAAGGCAGCTACTTCTTTCTGTTTTGAGCTTATCATCCTGGCCGATACACGTATCGTTCAGGCCGATATGTTAAGGATGGCTGCCTTAATTAAGAATCCTTAATTAGACTTTCTGTTTTAAACTGGATCGTCCAGGCCGATTTAAAAAATCATCCTGGCCGATATGAAAAAAAAAATAGAAATTCTAAGTCTCTCAAGTGTGTGTGTGTAGGGTTACTTAACATCAGTCTCTTTGACCATTACAAGTGGACTCAAAAGTAAAAAACAAAAGTACAGACTGACTCAACCCTAAACCTACGCAATCCTGAACTGGCTTCTTCTTGATCGTCCGATCTTCGATTCCTGAAAAGTTAGAAGAAACAAGTAGTCCAAGAGAAATAGTGTTTGTCAATTATCCAAACATAAGACATGAAAATAGGTTTGCGACAATCTCCCCCTTTTTGATGATGGCAAAACACTACGAAAAAAAAAACTGTTTAGCAGTAAAAGTTCAGGATTGATGAGAGCATCATAAAATCTTCTCCCCCTTTTGACATATCAAAAAGGAGGAAACAAAAAAAGCAAAGCAAAGAGATTTTTTTTTTTTAACCAAGGCATGAAAATGATATAGTAATCCTTGTGATTGTTTTAACAATTTGTGAGTTAATGTGTTAATAATCTCATCAATCTATAGGATAGTAGAATATCCAATCATGGTTACCCTTAGCTCAGATGTTTTCTTAGGGTAGAATCGTCTTTTGAAATCAATGACCTAACTCAAAGAATTAATTGGATATGAGAAAAGGAATCCTTCCATCACTTGGTTTAAGAAAAAAAACATCTTTATAAAATAATTAAGTAAAGTAAATTTGTCACGATCGCAAAATAATCGAAATCACGCCTTTGAGAACCAAAACTTCTAAGTTCTAAAAGATTTAAAAAGGGAGAATAGCTTGCTTTTGAGTGGGCTCATTTTATGCCTCTTGTCAATTTCGTGGCGCTTTGCGCATCTTTTTATAGATTTTTTTTTTCAATTTTTGGCATCTTTGCGCATCTTTTGTTGGCATCATTGGCCAAATTTTATTCTTTTTGCAAGCTATATTCTCTTTTATAATCTTTTAAAAAACAAAGTTGTGAATATATCTTCTCAGATATTAGAGAATAGGAGCACTCTCTCTGACATAAGGAAGAGTTACCACAAGCAGAATTAATAATCAAAGACAAGAGTAACGAGAAATCTAGATGTGACAAAAAGACTTTAAACATTATAAGTATAAGATAGATTTGATTAAGCAAGCTTATGAAAAGATCTCAATTCCATAAACAATCTTTAATTTGAGATAGACTTTTGATTAGAAAAGAAAACTATGCCACTAAAATAGGTTAGAGAAAGAGACACAATCATAAAATATTCCTACCATCTAAGAGATTAAGTAGATAAAAAACATATTGACTACAAATTTCCAAAAGCAAGGACAAGGAATATAATACCATATTAGCGATGATTTTGAAGACAAGTAAAAAAGGGAAAAAAGGACAAATAAAGCACACTAAAAAGCTAAAACAATGAAAAGAAAACAAAAGCAAAAGAAAATAAAAAGCAAAAGAAAGAAAATAAACACTTTCATGCATTTATGTCAATCACACCCAATCTGGTTCTTAAAGAACTGAAAGTATCGAAGGCCAGTGGTTTAGTAAAGATGTCCGCCAGTTGGTTTTCAGTTGTCACATGGTGTAACTCAATGTCTCCCTTAATTACATGATCTCTAATGAAGTGATGCCTAATGTCAATGTGTATAGTCCTTGAATGTTGGATTGGATTCTTAGAGATGCATATGGCACTAGTGTTGTTATAAAAGATTGAGATGGTGCTTACATGTAATCCTAGATCCAATACCTGTTGTTTCAACCAAAGGACTTGGGCCACACAACTTCCAAGAGCAATGTATTCAGCTTCAGCAGTGGAAAGTGCAACAGAGTTTTGCTTCCTACTAGACCAAGAGACCAAAGATTGTCCAATGAATTGACAAGTTCCAGAAGTGCTCTTTCTATCCACCTTGCATCCTACAAAATCAGAGTCAGATAAACCAATAATTTTAAAAGAAGTGCTATGTCTAGGGTACCAAATTCCTAATCCTTGTGTTCCCAAAAGGTATCTAAAAATCCTCTTAACAGCAGTCATGTGGGATTCCTTAGGGTCAGCTTGAAACCTAGCATAAAGGCAAACACTAAACATGATATCAGGTCGGCTCGCAGTCAAGTAAAGTAAAGATCCAATCATGCCTCTATACTTCTTCTGATCAACAGACATACCACTTGGGTCCTTATCCAACGAAGCACTAGAAGTCATGGGAGTGTTAATTGGCTTGGCTTTGTCCATCTTATATTTCTTCAAAATGTCATTTATGTATTTTGTTTGATTTAGAAAAGTTCCATCCTCCAATTGCTTTATGCTAAAACCCCAAAAACTAGGACAACTCTCCCATCAAACTCATCTCAAAATCATCACATAAATTTTTATTAGAAGATCCAAAAAGTATATCATCCACATAAATTTGAACAATGAGTAAATCATCTCCAACTCTCCTAAGAAAAAGGGTGGTGTCTACGCTTCCCTTTACAAACTCCCTTTCTAGTAAGAATGTGCTAAGCCTCTCATACCAAGATCTTGGTGCCCGCTTTAGACCATACAATGCCTTTTTCAATTTAAACACATGATTTGGAATTTGGGAGCTCTCAAACCCTGGAGGTTGTTCTACAAAGACATCTTCTTTTATTTTCCCATTCAAAAAGGCACTCTTGACATCCATTTGAAAAAGCTTAAATCCTTTATAACAGGCAAAGGCTAATAGCACTCTAATGGCTTCCAATCTAGCTACAAGGGCAAAAGTCTCCTCAAAATCTATCCCTTCTATTTGATTGTACCCCTTAGCCACCAATCTTGTTTTATTTCTCACCACCACTCCTGAATCATTCACTTTGTTCTTAAAGACCCACTTTGTCCCAACTACACTTTGTTCCTTAGGTCTTTCCACAAGTTCCCACACATCATTCCTAACAAATTGATTCAATTCTTCTTGCATTGTTAAAATCCAAAACTCATCAGAAAGGGCTTGGTTAATGGTGGTGGGTTCAGTCATAGAAATAAAGGCAGAGTGGTTCACCTCCTTCCTAAGTCCATTTCTAGTCTTGACTCCACTAGAAGGGTCTCCTAAGATCAAATCCTTGGGATGACTTGTAGTGTAATATCAAAAAATCTGCTCCAGGATCATCCAGGACGATCTGGATCATCCTGGGACGATCAGTGGAAATTTTGCTCCAGAATGTGCCCAGTTTTGCTCCAGGTGATTTTCTGTACATATCGTCCAGGCCGATTTGGACATCGTCCAGGACGATTGGCACTGTAGAAAATATCGGCCTGAGAATAATTCTGGGAACCGTCCAGGACGATCCAAAATGGTCTGATCGTCCTGGGACAATTTGGCGATCGGCCGGGCCGATCTGTGTATTATAAAGCTGATTTCAGTCGTTTTGAAGAGAGAGAAAAATAAAAAAAAAATTAAAATATCTTAGGAGAGAGAAAGTCGTGGGCTTTTGGAGAAAAGTTGATTTTCGGACGACGCGGAGCCGTTTTCGTCCGAAGAGACTGTTCAGGAATTTGATGTACGCAAGGTAAGGCACATTCCGCCTTTCTCAATTTTCAGAACCGTCGAGTTTGGCGGTATTTTCTGTCCGGATTTCGTTTTCATTACTGTTTTTCGTCCGTATCTTTTGATTGGTTCAATTTTTACCGCGTAACTTTCTGTATATTGTTGACGTGCCGAGTGTGCACATTTTGGTTATTTTCCGAAGATTTTTGTCCGGGTATTTTTGATTCGGAGGAGTTTTTCGTAGACTATATTTTTCTGTGAAATTGTAAATTGTCAGTGCAGTAGAATAAATGTTATGGAATGTGATTATCTATATTCTGTGCAAATTTGGTGAAATTTTATTTGCAAGAAATTTTGTGTAAATTCTGTCTACTGCCGTTGTGCTGCCCGATTTTTGGCTGATTTCTGATTTGCCCGAATTTCTTCTGAATTGAAATGCTATCTGTATGTGCTATAATAAAAGGGAGTTATAAGGGGTCTGAATCTTATGAGATTCAGTTAGTGTCTGGGGAAATCTTAGTTGAGCTCAAGTTGGAGAAATTTCTGTTCTGTCCCGGATCCGAGGAATTATGTTATTCTGGTGCCGTGAGCACACTTAGTTATTAATTACTCAGAGAATTTCTGGTGCCATGAGCACATGGGAGACATAAGGGTCAGAATCCGTATTGATTCTGTTTAGTTTAGTTTAGCTATTAAATATATATCTATTCTATTGATATCTGATTTCTGTATCTGTTCTGTTGATATCTGATTTCCGTATCTGTTCTGTAAGAAAATTAAATTCTGATACGATATGATCTGCAAATTCTGATTTCTGCTTCTGTTGATGTGATATGTCTGATTCTGTTCTGTTTCTGATTTATTACGACTTCTGTTTCCGTACAATTCTGTTCTGATATGATCTGAATTTCTGACTCTATTGATTTAATCCGTTCTGATTCTGATGTGTACAATTTCTGATTCTGATGTGATCTGTCCGTATCTGTTCTGATTTATTCTGTTTTGTTCTGATATGTCCGATTTGATATCTGTACGATTTTGTTCCGATTTCTGATCTGATTTCTGTCTGATGAGTTTGGTTTTGGATTCTGAGAATTTTGATTGGAGGTTTGTTGCTTTGCTGAGCTGTTGAGCTCACTCTTATTTTCTGGTGGTTTTCAGGTTCTGGGAAAGGGAAGGAAGTCCAGGAATAGATTCAGAGTCTGATCAGTATAGGTATTTGTTTGTACCTTTTGATTTTTGTACAGTCATGGCTTTTCTGTTCTGTCTTTCTTTCTGTTCAAAAGCCATGTACTGTATTTGTAGATGATTGTTTTGAGGAAAAGAAAGAAAAATATAGATGTTTTGTTCCGCTGCATTTGGTGACTTATAGTAGCTCTGTTGTTCTGTGTTTGTGTGTTGTTTTGAGTTAAATATTTGGAAGATTCAGTTCAGTAACCAAACTCCAAAGCCAGATCCTGGATAAATGGTTTTGTCGCGGCCCGGTGCGAACGGGATCCGTTCCGGATCAGGTCGGGTCGTGACAAACTTTAGTGGTATCAGAGCACTGATTTTGGAAATTGGTTGGATTGTAAGACAGAGCTATAGGAAGTGATCAGTGAGTCTGTCTGGGGGTAGTTTTGGGTCGTTTGGCTTTTCATGGTGTTATTTTTGTGTTATTTTTGTGATAGTTTTCCGGATTTTGGATTTTTTGTATGGATCAGCCAGACCCAGACATGACAGACGGGCAGAGTGCTAGTCAGGCAGCACCAGTGAGGAGTACAGCCCCAGTGGCCGGTGCAGATACACTGTCCCAGTTTGCTACACTTGTTGCTCAGATGATGAGCGAGACTCAGAGCAGAGCTGTTACTGTCAGATCAGATGACATTGATAGACATTTGCAGATGTTTTTGAGGTTAAAACCTTCGAGATTTGAGGGCGCTGTTTAGCCCAGAGCAGCCGAGGAGTGGTTGAGGAGATTAGAAAAGACTTTTGAGGGGATGCAGTGTCCGTCAGATAGGAAGGTTCCTTTGGCTGTATTTCTGTTGGACGGAGAGGCTGAGCACTGGTGGGAAGGCTAGCAGGCAACCAGATTTCAGGGCAGGCTGAACTCTTTGATTACCTGGGAAGAGTTCACTGAAGTATTTCGAGACTGGTTTGTTCCCCCTTCTGCACGACAGCAGATGCAGGAGAGTTTTCTGAGGCTGGTTCAGGGGAGCAAGACGGTGATGCAGTACGAGGCTGAGTTTGCTGCCTTAGCCCGGTATGCTCCGCAGCTGGTTAGTACTTCTGCTGAGAGGTGCTACAGATTTCTGAGGGGATTGTGAGATAGTCTGAGGCAGCCCCTGGTACCGTTTCACATTTCTGATTTCTCTGAGCTTGTGGAGCGAGCTCGTCTGATTGAGAATGACCTGATGGCTACTCAGCAGCGGTGGACTGCGAGTAGGAAGAGATTTGGAGGTGAGGCTTCTGGCAGTGGTTCCTCTGGGAAGAGGAGATTTGTGGCTGGTTCTGGATCTATTGATTTCAGGAGGAGTGGAGGATTGTCTGGTACTGCTACCAGTACGACGAGTTCCGGATCTATCAGTGGGGCACCTGTGTGCCAGAGTTGTGGACGGCGACACCATAGCCAGTGCTACAGGATGGCTGGTCTGTGTTTCAGATGTGGTCAGCCTGGACATAGGATTGCAGAATGTCCACAGGCTGGATTTGATCGGCGTTCTGAGTTCCGATCAGAGGGTTCTGTTAGACCTGCCGGTTCAGTAGCAGGAAGACCGAGGACTGTTCCTCCTCGCCCTGAGGGATTTTCTGGGAGAGGTGGTAGTACTAGTTCTGGACCACGGAGACCACCTACGGTTCAGAGGGAGCAGAGTAGTTCTGTTGCTTCAGCTCCTGCTCCAGTACAGCCACGAGTTTACAGCCTGAGTCAGCAGGAGGCTCGTGATGCTCCGGATGTTGTGACAGGTATGATTTACATTTCTGATCAGCCTGTCGTGTTTTGTTTGACTCTGGAGCTAGTCACTCTTTTTTGTCCGAGCGCTATTTTGAGGCTTTACGCTTGGATTCTCTTTTTCTGCCGGTTTCTCTTTCCGTGATTTTACCGGCTGGAAGTAATTTGATTGCCCGCAAGTTTTGTTTGTGTGAGATTGATATTGCTGGCAAGAAGTGGAAATCTAGTTTGATTTTGTTGCCGATTTCTTCATATGACGTGATTTTGGGCATGGATTGGCTGAGTCTGTATGAGGCTCAGATTGACTGTCTGAAGAAGCAAGTGAGTTTGCTTGTGGCTGGAGAGAGAGTTGTATTTCAGGGATTACGAGGTGTTTTCTCCAGTCTGATTTCTGCGTTAGAGGTGAGCAGAATGTGGAGGAAGGGATGCCCAGTGTTTTTGGCTTCGGTGCGGGATCTGAACCTGGAGGTTGGTTCTGTTTCTGAGATCCCTGTGGTACGGGAGTTTGCTGATGTTTTTCCTGAGGAGTTGGTTGGTTTACCTCCGGATAGAGAGGTGGAGTTCTCTATCATTGTTTTTCCGCATACAGCTCCTATCTCAAAAGCTCCGTACAGGATGGCACCGAAAGAACTTTCTGAGTTGAAAGTTCAACTTCAGGAGTTGGTTGACAGAGGTTTTGTCCATCCTAGTGTTTCACCCTGCGGAGCACCTATTCTGTTTGTGAAGAAGAAGGACGGGACACTCCGTATGTGTGTGGATTACAGAGATTTGAACAAGGTCACAATCAAGAACAAGTATCCTTTGCCTCGGATTGATGACTTATTTGATCAGCTTTCCGGATCTTCAGTATTTTCAAAGATTGACTTGCGATCCAGATATTATCAGGTGAAGGTGAAGGAATCTGATGTGGTGAAGACTGCTTTCAGTACTCGGTACGGGCACTACGAGTTTTTGGTTATGCCTTTTGGGGTAACCAATGCGTCTGCTATTTTCATGGATCTGATGATCCGAGTATTCAGGGAGTTTTTGGATCAGTTTGTGATCGTCTTCATCGACGATATTCTGGTATATTCTGCTTCTGAGGAGGATCATGCCAGACATTTGAGGATTATATTGGAGACTCTCAGGCAGCATCAGCTGTATGCCAAGTTCTCCAAGTGTGAATTCTGGATGAAGAGTATTTCTTTTCTGGGGCATGTGGTAAGCGGAGAAGGTATTTCTGTGGATCCCCAGAAGATTCAGGCGGTTGCTGATTGGCCAAGGCCGACTACGGTATTTGAGGTACGTAGTTTCTTGGGCATGGCCGGATATTACAGGAAATTTGTGAAGGGATTTTCACAGATTTCGACGCCTCTGACGAGACTGACTCAGAAGTCAGTACCTTTTGTTTGGACACCGGAGTGTGAATCTAGTTTTCAGAGATTGAATGATTGTTTGACTTCAGCTCCAGTGTTGGCACTTCCGTCAGGTACGGAAGGTTTTCAGGTGTTCTGTGATGCTTCACTGAAAGGATTGGGATGTGTTCTGATGCAGCATGGTCAGGTAATTACTTATGTTTCTAGACAGTTGAAACCACATGAGAATAATTACCCGACGCATGATCTGGAGTTGGCTACAGTTGTCTTTGCTTTGAAGATTTGGCGTCATTATCTGTATGGCGTCAGATGTGAGATTTTCACTGATCATAAGAGCCTGAAGTATATTTTCACTCAGAAGGATTTGAATCTGAGACAGAGAAGGTGGCTCGAGTTGATCAAGGACTATGATTTGACTATTCAGTATCAGCCTGGGAAGGCTAATGTGGTAGCGGACGCTCTGAGCAGGAAGTCTTCTGGATTATTACGTTTGCAGCTTACTTGTGATGATTTCCTGATTAGAGACATGGAGCGATTGCAGTTGGAGGTGATTTCCTCCAGTGATTTGGATTTGGCTCAAATGAGTATTCAGTCTTCTTTGGAAGAGAGTATTCAGGAAGCCCAGAAGTCAGATTCTGATTATTCGAAGTTGATTGCCCAGATTGGATCTGGTAAGACTCCTGAACTTCAAATTTCTGATTATGGTGCTATTTTCTGTAAGAACAGGTTGTGGGTACCTGTGTTCGGAGATTTGAGGCGGGAGATTCTGTATGAATCTCATCATTCTGGCTACACTGTTCATCCAGGCAGTGGTAAGATGTATGCGGATATGAAGCTTTTGTTCTGGTGGCCTGGGATGAAGAAGGATGTGGTAGAGTTTGTGTCGAGATGCGAGGCCTGTCAGTTGGTGAAGGCAGAGCATCAGCGACCAGGTGGACTGTTGCAGTCGTTGCCTATCCCTGAGTGGAAGTGGGATGAGGTAACGATGGACTTTGCGATGGGTTTTCCTCGATCTAGACAAGGACATGATGCCATTTGGGTAGTTGTAGATTGATTGACGAAGTCAGCCCATTTTCTTCCGATCAGACAGACCGATCCGGTGGATCATTTGGCACAGATATATGTGAAGGAAATAGTCACATTGCATGGTGTGCCTCGAGTGATTGTTTCAGATCGAGATGGACGGTTTACTTCCAGACTTTGGAAAGGTATTCAGCAAGGCTTGGGTACGAAACTGCATTTCAGTACAGCCTTTCATCCACAGACCGATGGGCAGTCTGAGAGGACCATTCAGGTCTTGGAAGATCTGTTGAGACTTTGTGTTCTGGACTTTGGCGGAAGCTGAGAGGATCATATTCCGCTGATTGAGTTCGCTTATAATAACAATTTTCAGTCCAGTATTGGTATGGCACCGTACGAGGCTCTGTATGGCAGGAAGTGCCGTACTCCTTTGACTCTGACTGAGATCGGAGATAGACAGGCTTTGGGTGTTACTTTTGTTGAAGAAACTGTTAAGAAGATCAATTTGATAAAAGAAAGATTGAAAGCGGCTCAGAATCGACAGCAGAAATATTATAATCAGAAGCACAGGTTCGTTGAGTTTCAAGTTGATGACTTTGTGTATGTCAAAGTCAGCCCGATGAAGGGTGTGAGCAGATTTGGTCAGGTGAGTAAGCTGAGTCCAAGGTACGTTGGACCGTTTGAGATTTTGGAAAGGATTGGAAAATCTGCTTACCGACTGTTGCTTTCTGATTCGATGTCGGACGTGCATAACGTGTTTCACGTATCCACTCTGAGGAAGTGGGTTTCAGACTCTGGGAAGAAGCTATCAGCTGATGAGATTGAGATTCAGGAGAATCTGACGTACAAGGAAGAGCCAGAGTTGATTTTTGCGTACGACGTCCGAAAGTTAAGAAATAAAGAGATTCCGATGGTTAAAGTCCAGTGGAAGCACCGGACTGCACGAGAAGCAACTTGGGAGAAGGAGTCTGATATGAGACGGTCGTACCCGTACTTGTTTTGACTGAGTTTGGATTGGATAATGTCGAGGACGACATTTTTCTGAAGTTGGGGAGATTGTAATATCAAAAAATCTACTCCAGGATCGTCCAGGACGATATGGATCGTCCTGGGATGATCAGTGGAAATTTTGCTCCAGAATGTGCCCAGTTTTGCTCCAGGTGATTTTCTGTACATATCGTCCAGGCCGATTTGGACATCGTCCAGGACGATTGGCACTGTAGAAAATATCGGACTGAGAATAGTTCTGGGAACCGTCCAGGACGATCCAAAATGGTCTGATCGTCCTGGGACGATTTGGCGATCGGCCGGGCCGATCTGTGTATTATAAAGCTGATTTCAGTCGTTTTGAAGAGAGAGAAAAATCAAAAAATAAAAATTAAAATATCTGAGGAGAGAGAAAGTCATGGGCTTTTGGAGAAAAGTTGATTTTCGGACGACGCGGAGCCGTTTTCGTCCGAAGAGACTGTTCAGGAATTTGCTGTACGCAAGGTAAGGCACATTCCTCCTTTCTCAATTTTCAGAACCGTCGAGTTTGGCGGTATTTTCTGTCCGGATTTTGTTTCCGTTACTGTTTTTCGTCCGTATCTTTTGATTGGTTCAGTTTTTACCGCGTAACTTTCTGTATATTGTTGACGTGCCGAGTGTGCACATTTTGGTTATTTTCCGAAGATTTTTGTCCAGGTATTTTTGATTCGGCGGAGTTTTTCGTAGACTACATTTTTGTGTGAAATTGTAAATTGTCAGTGCAATAGAATAAATGTTCTGGAATGTGATTATCTATATTCTGTGCGAATTTGGTAAAATTTTATTTGCAGGAAATTTTGTGTAAATTCTATCTACTGCCGTTGTGCTGCCCGATTTTTGGCTGATTTCTGATTTGCCCGGATTTCTTCTAAATTGAAATGCTATCTGTAAGTGCTATAATAAAAGGGAGTTATAAGGGGTCTGAATCCTATGAGATTCAATTAGTGTCTGGGGAAATCTTAGTTGAGCTCAAGTTGGAGAAATTTATGTTCTGTCCCGGATCCGAGGAATTCTGTTATTCTGGTGCCGTGAGCACACTTAGTTATTAATTACTCAGAGAATTTCTGGTGCCGTGAGCACATGGGAGACATAGGGGTCAGAATCCGTAGTGATTCTGTTTAGTTTAGTTTAGCTATTAAATATATATCTGTTCTGTTGATATCTGATTTCCGTATCTGTTCTGTTGATATCTGATTTCCGTATTTGTTCTGTAAGCAAATTAAATTCTGATACGATATGATCTGCAAATTCTGATTTCTGCTTCTGTTGATGTGATATTTCGTATTCTGTTCTGTTTTTGATTTATTATGACTTCTGTTTCCGTACAATTCTGTTCTGATATGATCTGAATTTCTGACTCTGTTGATTTAATCCGTTCTGATTCTGATGTGTACAATTTCTGATTCTGATGTGATCTGTCCGTATCTGTTCTGATTTGTTCTGTTTTGTTCTGATATGTCCGATTTGATATCTGTACGATTCTGTTCCGATTTCTGATCTGATTTTTATCTGATGAGTTTGGTTTTGGATTCTGAGAATTTTGATTGGAGGTTTGTTGCTTTGCTGAGCTGTTGAGCTCACTCTTATTTTCTGGTGGTTTTTAGGTTCTGGGAAAGGGAAGGAAGTCCAGGAATAGATTCAGAGTCTGATCTGTATAGGTATTTGTTTGTACCTTTTGATTTTTGTACAGTTATGGCTTTTCTGTTCTGTCTTTCTTTCTGTTCAAAAGCCATGTACTGTATTTGTAGATGATTGTTTTGAGGAAAAGAAAGAAAAATATAGATGTTTTGTTCCGCTGCATTTGGTGACTTATAGTAGCTCTGTTGTTCTGTGTTTGTGTGTTGTTTTGAGTTAAATATTTGGAAGATTCAGTTCAGTAACCAAACTCCAAAGCCAGATCCTGGATAAATGGTTTTGTCGCGGCCCGGTGCGAGCGGGATCCGTCCCGGATCGGGTTGGGTCGTGACATGTAGAGTATCTTCAATCTCTAGGCAAAGTGTGTGAAGGTTCTCCCCTTTCAACAAAGTTTTCTACTCCTCCATTACTTAGGTGTTCACTCCCCTTCCCCAAATTTTCTACTCCACTTGTAATCTCTCCAACATCATCATCTTCTACTCCATACTTCTTAGGATCAGACTCATCAAAAACTACATGGGTTCTCTTCCACCATAAAAGTTCTCTTGTTAAACACCCTAAAAGACTTCCCAACACTAGAATATCCCAAGAACACTCCTTCATCAGATTTAGGATCAAATTTTCCCAAGTGAGACTTCCCATTATTGTGAATGAAAACCTTGCAACAAAAGACATGAAGGTGGGAAAGATTGGGTGTCCTACCCTTAAGGATCTCATAGGGTGTCTTCTCTAATTTGGCTCTAACATTCACCCTATTCAACACATAACAAGTTGTGTTAACCTCTTCAGCCCAAAAGTATTTTGGAAGTGAATACTCAGCAAGCATGGCTCTAGCGTCTTCCACCAAGGTCCGATTCTTCCTTTCAGCTACCCCATTCTGCTGAGGGGTCCTAGGGGCTAAAAAATTGTGGCTAATCCCCTTGTCCTCAAAAAAATATCCAAATTTTTCATTTTCAAACTCTCCCCCATGATCACTATGGATGGTCAAAATCTCACAACCTAGCTTTTTCTGAATTCAAGTAGAAAATATTTTAAACTCCTCAAAAGACTCATTTTTATGTGAAAGAAATCTAGTCCAAGTGAACATCGAGTAGTCATCAACAATCACAAAACCATAGACTTTCCCTCCCAAATTAGCAGTGCTAATTGGTCCAAACAAATCCATGTGAAGGACTTCTAAAGGTCTAGAGGTGCTAATGTCCTTAATGGGGTGAAAAGAGGAGTGGACTTGCTTTCCTAGTTGACAGGCATCACAAATGTGGTCTTTTATAAACTTAAGTTTTGGGACACCTCTAACTAGGTCCTTTTGGGTCACTTTCCTAAGGATTTTCATACTTGCATAACAAAGCCTCCTGTGCCACAACCAAGAATCATCAATCACAGTTTTTAAGCAAAAAGAAGCAGCACATTCAATGTTATTTAAATCAAGCATGTAGACATTGTTGATCCTCTTTCCCTGCAAAATAGTGTTGTTCCTTAAACTTACAATGCATGAATCCGTAAAGAATTGCACGATGAAGCCTTTGTCACAGAATTGACTGATACTAAGAAAGTTGTGCTTCAATCCATCTACAAGCAAAATATTTTCAATCATAAGGTTCTTGGAATTACCAATTATACCTGCTCCTACCACCTTCCTGGTGGTGTTGTCTCCAAGAGTAACCTTGCCTTCAGTCCTGGACTCTAGTACAACAAACTGGCTAGTATTATCAGTCATATGTCGAGAGCATCCACTGTCCAGGTACCACATACTCTCACGAGGTCTTTTGTGAGAGCCCTCCTAAAACATTATCATATGTTAGATTTAGGAACCCAAGCAGGTTTGGGTTCCTTCTTATGAAAAGAAGAATGCAATGCATGTGTGGTATGCTGTGGATCATGCGCCTTAGGTCTCCACACCCAATGTGTACTATGGTGAATCGTGCAAGTGTGTGAGATGTGTCCTAGCATGCCACATGAAAAACATCTAACTCCAGGAAAGGGATTTCTTAAGTGATTTGAGTTATAATGCCTCTTCCTAGATTTTTGCAATTGATCAAAAGTAGATGTCATCCTAGTTTTCTTACATGCTTCTAAATCATTTTGAATCTTCAAATTAGTGCTTTTTAAAACTTCATTTTCAATCCTCAAATTTTTCTCTATCTCCTTAGACTTCTTAAAATCTGATTCAAGTGATGTGTGTGATATTTTTAATGCATCAAGCTCTTCAACTAACTCACCATGATTTTTATTTAACTCATCAAATTCATCAAGTAAAGTCATGTGATTTGAATCAATTATTTGATGGTCTTTAATCAAAATTTCATGCTCTTTTTGTAGATTTAAAAATTCTAGTTTCAAGCTAGCATGAGTTTTCTTTAATTTCCTATATGATGCATGAATTTTCTCTGAAACTTCAAGAAGTTGGTCGTAGAAAAGTTCACATACCTCTTCTTGATCACTTTGATCTTTTCCCATGAAACACAAGTTTGCAGTTTCTTCCTCTGGTTCAGTCTCGGAGGAGTCAGTACCAGATTCTGCCCAAAAGCTCCTTTGGTTTTTCTTCTTGTCCTTCCTAGACTTAGCTTTCTCCTCACCTTTTCCTTTGCTTGATTGATCTCTAAGCGTAGGGCAATCAGTTCTCACATGTCTAGGCTTTCTTCATTCAAAACAAACAACATCAGAAGATCCTTTAACATGTTTATGATACTTATCTTTTCTCCAACTTTGATGATGCTTTTGTTTCTTCCTTAGAAAGCTTTTGAATTGCCTTGTGATGAAGGAAACTTCATCGCTTTCAGACCCGGAAGATTTAGAATCTGACTTGTGCGTTTTCAGTGCAATTGTTTTCTTCTTTTTCTTCTCACCTGCATCAAGATTTCTTTGATTCACCCCTTGCTCGTAAGCAATGAGTGAGCCAAGTAAGTTATCAATGGAATAAGTATTCAAATCTTTAGATTCAATGATTGCAGTAATTTTTGCATCAAAAGACGAAGGCAAGCATCTCAAAATATTGTTAACTTTTTCATAATTTGAAAGTTCCTTTCCTAGTGCATGCAATGAAGTAACTATCTGAGTAAACCTAGTGTACATGTCAGAAATCGATTCATGAGGTTTCATATAAAAAAGTTCGTAGTCATGCAAGAGAAAGTTCAAACGGGATTGCTTAACTTTATTAGTACCTTCATAGGTGATGCATAATTTATCCCAAATCTCTTTACCAGTTTTGCAAGTTGAAACACGCATGTAATCCTTAGATTTCAAAGCACATAAAAAATAGTTCAAACACTTCACATTTAATTGAGCCAAATCACGTTCATCGAAAGTCCATTCAGTAAAAGCAACTTCAATTTTAACACCATTAATTTCACGAGAAGGTGGAGAATAACCTTCTTGAATAAGCATCCACATGCGATAATCAGTAGATTGTAAAAATATTGACATGCGAGTTTTTCAAAAGTCAAAAGGTAGGTTATCGAACAGGGGAGGTCGGGTAATGGAATACCCTTCCGTAGTGTTACGATTCCCAAAGTTAGCCATGGATCAAATTCAAAAAGTTTTCAAACTTAAATTTTTGAATCCGGCTCTGATACCACTTGAAAGTTTGTTAGGGATGTTAAGCCCTATGAACTTAGTCCCAAGCTAACCAAGAGGGGGGGGGGTGAATTGGTATTTTAAAAACTCTTTTCACAAAGAATAAATATTGCATAAACCAAATCACACCACAAAAAATAAATGCGGAATTTAAAAGTGTGGAAGCAAGAAAAAGAACACAGAAATTTATAGTGGTTCGGTCGACTCGACCTACGTCCACTCCTTGGAGGCACCCTCCAAGTATTGCACTACAAAAACGTGACTCTCCTTTAGCCCCCACGGCTAGGCGGAGAAGCCCTTACAAGAACCTCCTTTTTGCCACCCCGGCAAGGCAGAGAACCTACCTCCTTTTGCTTCCTCCTGAAGCTGGCAGAGAACCACAACCAAAAGCAAAACTCCTTACCTCTACCGACCCTTCCACGGACGAGAAACTCCAGACGAAAGACAAGCAGAGCGATCCTTGAAGCAACCCTTGCGAATCCCCTCACATGCTCCCCCTCATAAGATCCTCTCTCTCTCCCTCTCTCTTTTTCTCTCCTCAAGGTCTTCTCAGGTCAAGGCAACAGCCAAAGGTCTTGAAAAATGTTGAACAAGAGCTCTTAAATAGAAGAGCTCAAGAGGAGCTCATTAATTATAAGTAGCCGACTTTATCGTCTAGGCCGATATAGACATCGGCCTGGCTGATCAGTACAAATTCAGAAGATCGGCCAGAGCATCGCCCTGGGAATAATCCTGGACAATTGAAATTTGGCTTGATCGTCCAGGCTGATCTCTCGATCGTCCTGGCCGATCAGTTCAAATCAGAGGCAAATCGTCCTGAGCATCGCCCTATTTTTGAGCTGGCCGATATTTATCGTGCTGAAGTAACTTAAGGATTTTGAATGGATCGTCCTGGCCGATCCTGTGATCGTCCAGGATGATATGATCATATCAATCATCCTTAATTACTCCCTTAATTTCCTGATCAATTAAGGCATAATTTGGTAATTTCGTCCAGGCTGATCCGGGGATCGTCCTGGCCGATAATTTAAAAATACAGTATACCTTAATTGTCTAAGGCGGCTACTTCTTTCTGTTTTGAGCTTATCGTCCTGGCCGATACACGTATCGTCCAGACCGATATGTTAATGACGGCTGCCTTAATTAAGAATCCTTAATTAGACTTTCTGTTTTAAACTGGATCGTCCAGGCCGATTTAAAAAATCGTCCTGGCCAATGTGGAAAAAAACAAAAATTTTAAGTCTCTCAAGTGTGTGTGTGTAGGGTTACTTAGCATCAGTCTCTTTGACCATTACAAGTGGACTCAAAAGTAAAAAACAAAAGTACAGACTGACTCAACCCTAAACCTACGTAATCCTAAACTGGCTTCTTCTTGATCGTCCGATCTTCGTTTCCTGAAAACTTAGAAGGAACAAGTAGTTCAAGAGAAATAGTGTTTGTCAATCATCAAAACATAAGACATGAAAATAAGTTTGCAACACCAGAACCATCCGGAAGTGTCCCAACTTAGTCTAAGTGTTGGGCTTAACATTTAAGGATTGAAAGAAGATTTAATTTGAGTTGAGCCTTTTATTAGAAATTTGGGATTATATTCCCGAAATTGGGATCTTATAATCAAAGATCTACCCCGGATCCTAAATCTAATTTGGACGCTGGACCACAGTCGTCCGAACCTAACTAATGCAGTGCAGAACCTGGACTTACCCTGGCCTGGATTGGGGAGCCAGCTAACCACCTAATCGATTTAAAAGAGATGAATTCAGTCATTTATGAAAGAGTGGTAGGGACGTTGTACTTAAGGTTTTGGAGAATTGGGGCCGACATCTAGAAATTTTCCTAATTGGCCCCTTTGACTTATGTTGGGTTCTAAAATGCTAAACTGATGCAATTAAAATTTTGACTCTTTTAATTTGTATCTAATGCAATGCATGCTGGTTGACAACTTCCAAATCAAGTATGCTTGAAATTTTAAAAACAGGCTTAGAAAATAATTTTTTAGAAGATTGGACTTCCCCAGGTCTGGCACCTCGTCGTCATAGGTCAGACTATCCGGACTCTACCCGCAGGCGGGGAAGGATTTAAAACAAGGAAAGAGTAATGTAGTAATATGTATGTGACCCCGGGGTCGATCCCCTGCTAATTCCTTAGATTCGTTATCTTTCTATGTTATTTAGACTCACTAAAATTTTAAACTTTTAAAGTTATGAGTATAAAACTTTCACACCCTCACGAGTCTCACGTATCCAGGCGAAAACAAAAGCGGCACACACTCGCTAAAAAAACTAAGAAAAGTAGGCAATCCTAAAGGCAATCAATTCATCACATCAAATGTTAACTAATTAATAAATATCCATAGGAAAAGTTGCCTTGCTTATTACAAATCAGAGTTTTGCAGAAAGTAAAGTGGCCGGGCACCACTGACAACAACCCGGATTCTAAGCCTAAAAATGATGCAAGTAATTTTGAGTGGGATACTCTCAATCTTCAAGTCTTCACTTTTTTTCTTCTTTGGACTCCTTTTCTTCAAACTTCTTGGATTCTTCGTGGTGAACTACCCAAATGGATAAGAGGGCAATTCCCTTTTAAGGGGAAGGCCACTCTTTCCTCTTTGGGTATAAGAGAAGTGCGATCCAAATTTGAATTTTCAAATGGAAAAGGAATAGTTCCCAAAAGGGTATCCTTTCCTCTTCGGAATCCAAGCTTTGGATCTATGTATCCCAACTCAAAATTAACTTTCACAACACTTGACAATCATACAAATTACATTTATTTGAAAATAAAATCTAGACTCACCTGCATGGTTATCCTAAGCAGTTAATAAATGAAAAAGTAATTATTCTCAAGCAGTTATATATGTGCAGAAAGGAACTAAAACACACTGGCCACGCTCCTTTTATTTGGGGGCTTTAGCAGCTGAAGCACCTGTGCAAGCATTTATAACAATTGATATTTATTATTAACTTAGCCCCCCTTTTATTGCCCTGCATGAGCGTGGCCACCTGCAGAAAACTATGTGAACATCCAGATCATACCTAACCTAAGAGTAATCTAGTCGCCAAACACATCAATCCATCCACATAGTACAGAAAAGTAAGCAGACACAGCAAAGCAATTTCATCCACAACATGCAGTGAAAACCACAAAAAAAAAAATTTGGCACACAGCAGTAAAGTAAACACCGGTCTAACCTAAATCTAGAGTTGGTTGTCCTAGCATATCATCTAAAGTGTGTGTAAAAGGTCGTGTGGCTGGGGTAGATCCTAAAGTGGGTGGTTAATTAAAGTTGTCTAAAATTCTGGGTTTGTTAATGCATAGAAGGGATATTTAAGTTAAACTTTAAATATTAATGAATTAGGAATTTTAGTTAAATGTATTTTAGGAGTTAAATGATCGTTACCTTTGTTTCACACCGAGGCCGTGAAGTTTATTTCACCTTCCTTGGGGCTAAGCTAATAGCCTCGTAGGCCTGGGTTACCTAGTAGCAATCAGGGTTAATTAAGTTATTTTAAATTGGTTGGAATTAAAGGTGTGAATTAATATTAGGGGAATTGATTACTGATTTTATTGGGTTGGTTGAGAATTTTAATAACCTATTAAAAGGATTTTAGAGGTTGGAGAAGTTAATGGGTTTTAGGGGGTTATCTGGATACGTTAACTAAGGGGTCAAAATTTGACTTTTAAAATTAAAGTTAATCTTAAGGGTTTCAAATTTTTAATAAATACTAGACCTAATCATGAGTTGTTAGATAGATGGCACACTCAATTTGGAGTTTTCTACGAAAAATTATGATTTCTAGAAGTTCTGGCCCGTTTTGACCTAATGTCACCTAAGATGTTGAGTCCTTGGTTTTAACTAAATTATGGAAGTTTAATATTTTTAAAGAGTAATGGATTCTAATTGAAGCCATTGTCCATTAAGTTGATTAATAAAAATTTTTCTATAATTAACAGTGAATTTTAGAAATTTTACACATTCGTAGGGATTATCAAATTACTACGACTAAGGGGTCTGCTTAAGGGTTTGAACCCAAATGAGCCCTAAACTCCTTGGGATCAATTCCAAAGGCCATAAATGACCTAAGGATAGATCAACAAGTGTTTAGAGCTCTTTTGGGATTTTTAGGATTTTTAAGATTAATTAAAATTGATTAAACCCTAATTACATAAGGATCAAGCTAAGACAAATCTAAAGATCAATTTAAGAGGGTTTCAATTCCTATTGATTAGGGGATTAATTAGGAACAATTAAGGACACTTTAATGGATTTTACAAATTAAGAATAGCTCATTATCAATTAATTGGGATTAAGGCCATTTCTAAGAAGGATTTTTGAGGCTCTTACTTGGGGAGCCAAATGAACTCCAAATTTGATGAAATTTGGACCATAGGATCACCTGACCCTAAGGACTAAACCACCAAATTTGAGCCCAAGTGGAGTAATCTAAGGTGGTTAACCAAACCACCCAAGGTGAGCTCTAAGTCACCTTCAAATCACTATGGGGGTCTATCCTAGGCTTGGATTGGGGTAAAATCAGTGGCCAAACTATGACCCTTAAACTTAAAAATTAGGGAAAATGCCCTTGAACAACTTAAAATGAGGAGATAAAATTTGGACATGTCAGAAACATGTCCAATTTCAATCTCCCAAAATTCCAGACCTGGTGGACTTGTATTTAAAAAGTAATTAAAGAAATTCATAAAATGCTCAAATTGAAATTAAACCTAAGACTGACCTAACCAGGGTCTGGAACAATAGGGCTTTTGTAGATCTCCCTAAGACCTTTCCAATGAACCTAAGACCACCTAATTTGGACAAGTGTGCAGGGAGTTATGAATTTTTGAAGTTCCCTTGAATTTCTGGATTTATTAATCCGGCAATTACACAGTCAGCAACCGTTAACACGCCCCATGCGCTGATTGGCCAAGCAATCATTGGCGCTAACGGTTAACGGCCGGGCTAATGACAGCCGTTGGATGGCGGATCGAACGGCTGGGATTAACAGCGCTCCGATACCGTAGGATTTAATCCTAGCCGTTGATCGAGATCAACGGCTGGGATTTCAGCTTCAACCTCCCGCTCGTATCCGAGACCACAGGGCTTCTCCTGCTTGATCCGGGCGATCCCGCCGGCGAACTCCGATGAAATTTCATAGGGAGGATCAGGATGATGGAAACCTTCAATCCAACGGTGGAGATCCGTTGGGGTGAAGGTTTCCTTCACACTTGACCAAACTACCTAGCTAGGGAGCTTGGGATGGAGAGATTACCACAGAGAAGGCCTCAACGAATGAGCTTCTCTATCAGGAAGCTTTAGGGGACAGTGGAGAACAGTTCTCCTTCAGACGTCAGAATCGAAGGGCGGCTGGAGGTGCGACTTCGAGCGGGACGCCGAAGGCTTTCACGGGCGCTTGCTCGAACGGAAGAAGGGAACGGTCTCTACGCTCGAAGGAAGCGCCTGGGAGTTTGAAGGAGCTTTTGGAATCGAATGAGAGCGAATGCCAATGGTTCTGGCGGTCTGGCGAGCTCAAGGGTATCCGGCCACCTTTCGGGTGCTTGGACGGCCGTGATTGAGCTGGAGAGGGCTCGGATCGCTGCCAGGTGGATGATGGCGACGTCCAGGGGAGATCGTGGGGATCAAACCGGTGGACAGCAGCCTTAAGCCAGGAATTGTCTGGGGGGGACCACCGGAACTCAAATTCCATTGGCTCCGACCGCCGCCAGCCATATTCTTGGTCGGGTTGACTAGGGGAGGTCGATGGGGACATGCTGGAGCCAAGGGTAGAGTCAATTTGGCATGGGGAGGTCTGGATCAAACTGGTGGTTGGATTGGACCTAAACCTGCTTGGTTCGAGTCGAATTGAGCTCGTTCCAGGTCAGGTCAGACCCTGGGTTTGGTATGGGAGATAGGTCTGGGTCTGGTGCACACAATGCAGGTGGAAATTGGGTCCAATTTGATCTGAATTAAAAGATGGCTCGAGTTGATCCAAACCTGCTCGGTTCGGGTCGATTTGGGCTCAACCCAAGTCAGGCCAGACCCTGGGCTTGAGGTGGGAAGTGGGTCTGGGTCTGGTGCACCCAATGCAAGTGACAATTGGGTACAATTTGATCTGAGCTGGAAGATGGCTTGGGTCCAAGTATTTTTGGATACTTTGGGTTAGCCTAACTCTTGACCCAAGTTAGCCCAAGGCATGGGCTGGCTGGAGGAGGTGTATTGGACCTAGGGCTACCTATGGGAGGTGTTGGTCAAGTTCAATTGGGCTTAGGTTGAGAGTTGGCTCAATCCCAAGTGATTTTGGGCACTTTGGGTTAGCCTAACTCTTGACCCAAGTGAGCCCAAGGGTTGGGCTGGTCAAGGAAGGTGTATTGGGTCAATGGGAACTCAATGGCACCTTGATTTGGATTCAATTTGATTAAGATCAAAAGATGGCTCAAGGGAGGCCTTTCTTTGGTCACTTGGGTCAAGCCATATGGCTAACCCAAGTGAGCCCAAGGCTTGGGTCTCCAAGAGGGGTCTCTTGGGTCCACAAGGGGTCATCCCATGCATTCAAAGGACTTGGAATGGACTTGGTTCAAAAAATTGAAAGAGAAGGGGTGTATGGGTTAATGGGTCAAACTTGGTTGACTTGGTCAACCAGGTTGACCCAAGGTCTGGATTTGAGTTCAACAAGCTGGGTTTGATATTTGAAATTCATTGAAAGTGGTTTCAAAGAGTTTGGAATTGATTTGAGTTGAAATGGGCATTTGAAATCCCATAAGGGTATTTTGGTCAATTTTGACCTATTGGTCAACTGGGGTCAAAGATGGGTCTGGAAAATGCAGTTTACTGCTCAATAGGTTGTAATCAAGAGTTTTGAAGTGATTGGAGGCTTTGATAAAGGCTCCAAGATCAAAATCTTCAAGGGATTAGGTCCAGTGGCATAGGCTGTAAATATTTGAAGATTTTACAGCCTTTGGATTTTAATTCAGATTCTGGGGTTAGAGACCTCATAATGGGCTCAAAATTGGAGGGTAGCCTTTGTTGAGTCTAGTAATTAGGTTGTTAAGCCTAAGTGAATGTCCCAAGGCTACCAAGAGGGAGGTGAATTGGTAGTTTAAAAAATTTAAATCCCCTTATAGAAAATTATTGAACCGAAATAAAATTTCTTTTAAATTTTGTAGAAAAATATTTTTCAACCACAGAGTTTTTTAAAACTGAAATATGAAGTGCGGAAACATAAAAACAGTAAAGTAAATGACACTAGATTTATAGTGGTTCGATCTATAACCAGACCTACATCCACTCCCCAGAGGCACCCTCTGAGTATTGCACTAATACCATTAGTGACTCTCCTTTTGCACCCACAGCAAGGCGGAGAAGCCTTTACAACACACTCTTTTCACCACTCCCCGGTGCGGCAGAGAACCGTTTATCCTTTTACATAATTCCCAGTGTTGGCAGAGAACCGTCCGTCCTTTCACACTATCCCCAGTGTTGGCAGAGAACCGTCCGTCCTTTCACACTCTCCTAGTGTGGGCAGAGAACCCTTCCGTCCTTTCACACTCTCCTAGTGTGGGCAGAGAACCCTTTGGCTATTCACACTCTCCAAGTGTCGGCAGAGAATCGGATCTCCTTGACAGATCTTCTCACAATAATCTAGAAGGAAGAAGGAAAAGAGTGAAGTAATCCCAATTCACAAGTAGAGACTCTTACCTTTGAACTCCAAGTGAAGCCTTCTCGCTCCAGTGGTAGGAATCCTCCCTTGAATGCTCTCTTCCACTCTCTCCTTGGCTATTCTCTCAAGAGGCACGAAGATCAAATGACAAAAAGATTGGGTGGCAGTCTAATTTGGACTATTTATACAAAAGACAAGAAAAATCGCCCAAAAACTGTAAGTATTCAATTCTGTACGCAGTGGATCGTCCCGTACGATCGTGGATCGTCCTGGATGATTTTACTTAAACGATCTGACATGACCCTATTTGAATATGTGTACGAAATGTCTTCGTACAACTGATCGTCCTGTACGAACTAGGTTCGTCCAGAACAAACGGTTATTACAAGGTCGGTTCTAGAAACTGCTGAAAACTGTCCTAAGTCGGTTAATCGTTTGGACAAAAATTTATTCGTCTGGACGAAATTTTTATAGAGGACCGATCGTCCTGGACGATTCTTTACTTCGTCTGGACGAAAATTTTCAAGAGGACCAATCGCCACGGACGATAATTTAATTTCGTCAGGACGAAAATTTTCCAGAGACCCGATCGTCCTGGACGATTTTAATTTCGTCTGGATGAAATATTTCCAGAGACCCTTCGGCTGTTCACATTCTCCAAGTGTCGGCAGAGAACCGGATCTCCTTGACAGATCTTCTCACAAGAATCTAGAAGGAAGAAGGAAAAGAGTGAAGTAATCCCAATTCACAAGTAGGAACTCTTACCTTTGAACTCCAAGTGAAGCCTTCTCGCTCCAGTGTAGGAATTCTCCCTTGAATGCTCTCTTCCACTCTCTCCTTGGCTATTCTCTCAAGAGGCACGAAGATCAAATGAAAAAAAGATTGGGTAGCAGTCTAATTTGGACTATTTATACAAAAGACAAGAAAAACCGCCCTAAAACTGCAAGTATTCAATTCTGTACACAGTGGATCGTCCCGTACTATCGTGGATCGTCCTGGACGATTTTACTTAAACGATCTGAAATGACCCTATTTGAATATGTGTACGAAATGTCTTCGTACAGCTGATCGTCTTGTACGAACTAGGTTCGTCCAGTACGAACGGTTATTACAAGGTCGGTTCTAGAAACTGCTGAAAACTGTCCAAAGTCAGTTAATCGTTTGGACGAAAATTTATTAGTCTGGACAAAATTTTTACAGAGGACCGATCATCCTGGACGATTCTTTACTTCGTCTGGACGAAAATTTTCCAGAGGACCAATCACCACGGACGATAATTTAATTTCGTCAGGACGAAAATTTTCCAGAGACCCGATCGTCCTAGACGATTTTTAATTTCGTCTGAATGAAATATTTCCAGAGAACCAGTCGCCACGGACTGTAATTTAATTTCGTCTGGACGAAAATTTTCCAGAGAGCCAATCATCCTGGACGATAATTTATTTCGTCCTGGACGAATAGGACTTAGAAAAAATTTTCCGAGCAAGTTCCTATTCGTTCCATATGCTCTATGGGAGATAACTGTCTGATCGTCCAGTACGAACGTATATCATCCTGTACGATCAATATAAATTTTATATGATCTCCTCATGTGTGTGTGTGTGTGTATGTTTTTATTCACTCAAGTTACAATCACTCCCTTTCAATTTTTTTATTTCAAAGAAAAGTACAAGCTTTAAATATTACAGAGTATCTCATGCTGAATTCAATTTGAAGTCATCGTAATCTGGAGTTCGTTTTCCCTGAAATGTTAGTACACACAAGAGCAAATACAATTCTTTTAAAAAATGTTAGGAGATAACTACACATTTAAACAATAATGTTTGGAATCATCAAAACTTCATAAGTTGCAAAAATGTAAAGCACGCAAATAGCAACTATCTTAAAAATCTCCCCCTTTTTTATGATGGCAAAACAATTATTGTTTGTATGGTTTTAATTTAAATAAATCTCCTATCTCCTAAACTCCCCCTGAATTGATGAATACATGAAAATAAGGAGGTAATTTGAACCATAAAACACAAAAAAAAAATTATTTTTCAAAAAAATAAACTAGAGACACACAAACAAAACATACAAACACAATGATTCTCCCCCTTTTTGACAACAACAAAAAGTGAAGAAGAAATAGACGAGAAATGTAAGTAATTGTATGAAATTCATTTGAACATTTAATCTAAATTGTGATTGACACAAGGTATGCAATTTTAAACTAAAAACATTAGGTCAATCATAGAAATTCATAAAATTTAAAAAGTGATATAACATTATAAGTAAGAAGAATTTAGCAAAGACATGATTCAATTTAGACATTCCAATATAGAAAATCATTACAAGAGAGATGAAGAAAAATTTGATATTTCAAAGTTCAATAGAATATAAATGAACATAAGATCAATTTGAATTAAGAGATTGAAAGAATTTGGAAAGAAGAGAATTACCACATGTGGCGCTTTGCGCATCTTTTTCAAAATTTTTGGGCACATTTTTGTGCATCTTTTAATATTGGGCTGATTTTGTGCCTCTTTTTCATATTTGCGAACCTTTGCGCATTCCTTTTATTTTTTGTACTTTTTGTACAATTTTCAAGAGTAATTGAGACCAATTCTTTCCAAAATCAATAATCTAAAATTTCAAATATTTTTAAGTGCATAAATATTATTTGAGCAAGGAAATACAAAATAAGAAAACATCTAAATTGCAATAATAATATTAACTTTTATGTAGTCTAAATGAATAGACATGAATTTAAAAGTTCTAATTACAACAAGTTATAAACAACTTTTAAATTAAGAAAGACTAGATTTTCTAATGTAGATAATCTCAAATTACAATCTAATTTAAGCACTATAAAGATTAAATAATACTAATGAAATTCATAAAAATTAATCACATTTCAAAAATAAATCAAATTTGAAATAAGAACTACACGCATTGATATTAATGAAAGGATTACACATTTCATAATATCTAAAAATATTTAAGAACATACACTTAACTTAAAAGAAAAGACAAACATAAAAACAAAACATAAACATAAATATCAATGTTGCAAAGACATTTCGTTTAGGCATTTAAATCAATAACACCAAGCCTTGTTCTTAAAGTACTGAAGGTATCAAGGGCTAAAGGTTTTGTAAAAATGTCTGCAAGTTGATTTTCAGTTGAAACATGTGTGAGTTCAATTTCTCATTTGGATACATGATCCCTTATGAAATGATGTCTTATATCAATGTGTTTGGTTCTAGAATGTTGAATAGGATTTTTGGAAATGCAAATAACACTAGTATTGTCACAATAAATTGGAATAGTGCCTACAGATAATCCTAAATCAATCAACTGTTGTTTTAACCAAAGTACTTGTGCCACACAACTTCCTAATGCAATGTATTCTGCTTCTGCAATAGATAGGGCTACTGAATTTTATTTTCTACTGGACCAAGAAACTAATGAATTTCTAATGAATTGACATGTTCCAGAAGTGCTTTTCCTATCCACTCTACAGCCTGCAAAGTCAGAATCTGAATAACCAATAATTTCAAATGAAGAGCTAAACTTAGGATACCAAATTCCTAAGTTTTGAGTTCCTAGTAAGTATCTTAAAATCCTTTTCTCTGCTGTCAAATGTGATTCTTTTGGATCTGATTGAAATCTAGCACACAAGCAAACACTAAACATAATATATGGTCGGCTAGCAGTCAAGTAAAGCAAAGATCCAATAATCCCTCTATATTTCTTTTGATCAACAGATTTTCCCTTAAGGTCCTTATCCAACTGAACTGAGGAACTCATTGGTGTACTAACAGGTTTAGCATTGTCCATTTCATATTTCTTGAGGATGTCTTTAATATATTTAGTTTGACTAAGAAATGTCCCTTCCTCAAGTTGCTTGAAGCTAAAACCTAGAAAGTAATTTAAATCTCCCATTAGACTCATTTCAAATTCACTACTCATTGTATTAGAAAAATCATCACAAAGATTTTTATTTGAAGATCCAAAGATGATATCATCCACATAAATTTGAACAATGAGTATTTCCTTTCCAAATTTCTTTAAGAAGAGAGTTGTATCCACACTTCCTTTTTTAAAAGATCTTTCAAGTAGGAAAGTGCTCAATCTCTCATACCAAGCCCTAGGTGCCTGTTTCAATCCATATAATGTCTTTTTTAACTTAAAAATATGATTTGGGTATTTTGAATTTTCAAATCCTGGAGGTTGTTCTACAAAAACATCTTCTTCAATAACACCATTTAAAAAGGCACTTTTGACATCCATTTGAAACAATTTAAAACTTTTAAAACATGCAAAGGCAAGTAAAACCCTAATTGCTTCAAGTCTTGCTACAGGGGCAAAGGTCTCCTCAAAATCAATTCCTTCAATTTGATTATACCCCTTAGCAACTAATCTAGCCTTATTTCTAATGACTACTCCTGAGTCATTCATTTTATTTTTGAACACCCACTTAGTTCCAACAACACTTTGATCTTTTGGCCTTGTAGTTAATTTCCAAATTTTATTTCTTACAAAATGATTTAACTCTTCTTGCATGGCCAATATCCAAAATTCATCAGAAAGTGCCTGATCAATATTAGTGGGTTCTATTGTTGAAATAAAGGCTGAGTGATTGACTTCCTTATTTAATCCACGCCTAGTTCTAACACCCTCACTAGGTTCTCCTATAATCAATTCTCTTGGGTGGTTTTTAGAAAATCTTAAATCTCTAGGCAAATGGTTTTCTCTTTCCAAGTTTTCTTTCACATTTTCTTCCAAATTTAATCTATCAATCTTTTGGGAGTTTTCCTCAATTGCTTCTTCAACAATATTTGGCTCTTCTAAATTTCCAGATTCATCAAATACAACATGTGTGGTTTCTTCAATAACTAAAGTTCTTTTGTTGAATACCCTATAAGATTTTCCAACACTTGAATATCTAACAAAAATTCCTTCATCTGATTTTGGATCAAATTTTCCTAAGGCAGATTTTCCATTGTTATGAATGAACACCTTGCAACCAAAAACATGCAAATGAGACAAATTTGGTTTTCTAACTTTTAGTAACTCATAGGGTGTTTTATTTAAATTCAATCTCACATTCACCCTATTCAGAACATAACATGCAGTGCTAATCGCCTCAGCCCAAAAATATCTAGGAAGAGAGTATTCTGCCAACATTGCTCTGGCGGCTTCTATTAATGTTCTATTTTTCCTTTCAACTACCCTATTTTGTTGAGTGGTTCTAGGTGCAGAAAAATTGTGATCAATCCCTTTTTCTTTACAAAAATTTTCAAATCTTTTATTTTCAAATTCTCCTCCATGATCATTTTGTAAAGATATTATTTCACATCCTAGTTTTCTCTGTATCAAAGTTGAAAAATTTCTGAATTCCTCAAATGATTCACTTTTATGAAAAAGAAATCTAACCCAAGTGAATCTAGAGAAATCATCCACAATAACAAATCTGTATACCTTCCCTCCTAGACTTACAGTTCCTACTGGTCCAAAAGATCCATGTGAAGAATTTCCAATGGTTTACTAGTTCTAAGATCATTATTGGACTTAAAAGAGGACTTCACTTGTTTTCCTAATTGACATGCATCACAAAGGTGGTCCTTAGTAAAGTCTAGTTTTGGTATACCTCTTACTAAATTCTTTTGGGTAATTCTCCTAAGATTTTTCATACTAGAATGACAAAGTCTCCTATGCCAAAGCCAAGATTCATCAGAAATAGTTTTCAAACAGAAAGCAATAGGAGTATGAAATGAATTCAAATCTAGCATGTAAACATTATTTACCCTTTTTCCATTTAAAACTTCTTTCCCATTTAGGCTTAATATGCAGCTAGTAGGTAAAAATTTCACATTATATCCCTTGTCACATAGCTGACTTATACTTAACAAATTATGCTTTAAGCCTTCAACCAATAACTCATTGTCTATAAAAAAGTTTTTGAAATTACCAATCATACCATATCCAACCACTTTCTTTGTGGTGTTATCTCCAAGTGTAACCTTGCCTCCATTCCTGGCTTCTAGCGATATGAATTGTGCATTATTTCCAGTCATATGCTTTGAACATTCGCTATCCAGGTACCATATGCTCCCACGAGGTCTTGTGTGAGAGCAATCCTGCAAAAATATCAAATGTTAGACCTGGGAACCCAAACAAGTTTGGGTTCACCTTTTAGCAATTTATAATCAGATGCATGTATGATATGTCTAGGTTTATGCATCTTAGGTCTCCACACCAAATTAGATTTTATCATCAAGGTACAGGTGTGAGCTATATGTCCCAAAAATCCACAATTATTATATTTAACATTAGGAAAAATATTCCTAAGTTTTCTTCCATGTGACTGTCTTCTAAGATATTTCATAAATTTAGGATAATATTTAGGATTTGTAAAATCTTCAAGTCTGGGGGGATTCTTATTATCCTCGAGAGCTCTTATAGTTAGTTTGTAAAATGAATTCATATCTTCCAAAATTCGATTTGTATAATTGATTCTATATGCTTTGCTCTCAGATTCATCCTTAAAATTTTTAAAATCCTTTTCAAGATTACCATAGGATGAGTTTAAATTTTTAAAATTCTTATTCAAGTCATCATATTCATCAAGTAGTTTCATGTGGTTGTCATCTATTAAAGCATGGTCTTTCCTAAGGATTTCATGTTCCTTTTTGAGTTCTTCCAGTTCTAAGCTAACACTAGCATGCATCTTTTTCATTTTCCTATATGCATCATGCATGTGTTCAGAAACTTTAAATAATTCATCATAGGATAAGTCACATACCTCTTCTTGATCTGAGTGATTCACATTGTCTGCCATTAAGCAAAGATTAGTGACTTCTTCTTCTTTTTCTGTCTCAGATGAGTCTGAAGCTGAGTCTGCCCAGAAAGCTCTTTGAAACTTCTTCTTGCCCTTCTTTACCATAGGTTTCTCCTCAATCTTCTCCTTACTAGGAGTGGCTTTGAGTTTTGGGCAATCAGTCTTGATATGACCTGGTTTCCTGCATTCATAACAAATCACTTCATTAGAAACCTTACCATTTCTGCTAAACTTACTTCTATTCCATTGCTGACGTTTCTTCTGCTTCCTCTTTAAAAAGCTTCTGAATTGTCTAGTCATCAGTGCAACATCATCTTCATCCTCAGGTTATGAGTGTTCACTCTCTGACTCTTCCACTTTTAGTGTTATATTCTTCTCCTTTCGTGGTTCACCTGCATCAATCTTCCTTTGACTTACTCCTTGCTCATAAGCAATGAGTGAACCAAGAAGATTGTCAATAGAATAAATGTTTAAATCTTTAGACTCTGTAATTGCAGTAATTTTTGCATCATAAGTAGTAGGTAAACAACGAAGAATCTTATTGACCATTTCAGCATTAGTTAATTCCCTACCAAGTGCATGCAAAGAAGTGACAATTTGTGTAAATCTTGTGTGCATGTCTGAAATAGATTCATTAAGTTTCATGCAAAATAATTCATAGTCATGTAACAAGATATTGAGTCTTGATTGTTTAACCTCATTTGTACCTTCATAAGTTATACAAAGTCTATCCCATATGTCCTTTCCGCTTTTGCAAGTGAAAACCTGCATGTAGTCTTCAGATTTTAAAGCACAAAAGAAACTATTTAAAAATTTGGCATTTAATTGTGCTAAGTCACGTTCTTCTACAGTCCAATCAGTAAAAGGTATTTCTACCATCACTCCATCAACTAATCTAGTTTGTTTTGTGTATCCATCCTGTACTAACATCCACATGCGATAATCAAGTGACTGTAAGAAAGTAGACATGCGTGTTTTCCAAAAATCAAAAGGAATATTGTCAAACAGTGGAGGTCTAGTTATAGAGTAACCCTCAGGTGTGTTCCGGTTTCCGAAAGTAGCCATCTACGTTAATCAAAAAATAGTTCAAACTTATGATATTGAAATGAAGCTCTGATACCACTTGTTGAGTCTAATACTTAGGTTGTTAAGCCTAAGTGAATGTCCCAAGGCTACCAAGAGGGGGGGTGAATTGGTAGTTTAAAAAATTTAAATCCCCTTATAGAAAATTATTGAACCGAAATAAAATTTCTTTTAAATTTTGTAGAAAAATGTTTTTCAACCACAGAGTTTTTTAAAACTGAAATATGAAGTGCGGAAACATAAAAACAGTAAAGTAAATGACACCAGATTTATAGTGGTTCGGTCTATAACCAGACCTACATCCACTCCCCAGAGGCACCCTCTGAGTATTGCACTAATACCATTAGTGACTCTCCTTTTGCACCCACAGCAAGGCGGAGAAGCCTTTACAACACACTCTTTTCACCACTCCCCAGTGCGGCAGAGAACCGTCCGTCCTTTTACATAATTCCCAGTGTTGGCAGAGAACCGTCCGTCCTTTCACACTATCCCCAGTGTTGGCAGAGAACCGTCCGTCCTTTCACACTCTCCTAGTGTGGGCAGAGAACCCTTCCGTCCTTTCACACTCTCCTAGTGTGGGCAGAGAACCCTTTGGCTGTTCACACTCTCCAAGTGTCGGGAGAGAATCGGATCTCCTTGAAAGATCTTCTCACAAGATTCTAGAAGGAAGAAGGAAAAGAGTGATGTAATCCCAATTCACAAGTAGAGACTCTTACCTTTGAACTCCAAGTGAAGCCTTCTCGCTCCAGTGGTAGGAATCCTCTCTTGAATGCTCTCTTCCACTCTCTCCTTGGCTATTCTCTCAAGAGGCACGAAGATCAAATGACAAAAAGATTTGGTGGCAGTCTAATTTGGACTATTTATACAAAAGTCAAGAAAAACCGCCCAAAAACTGCAAGTATTCAATTCTGTACGCAGTGGATCGTCCCGTACTATCATGGATCTTCCTGGACGATTTTACTTAAACGATCTGAAACGACCCTATTTGAATATGTGTACGAAATGTCTTTGTACAGCTGATCGTCCTGTACGAACTAGGTTCATCCAGTACGAACGGTTATTACAAGGTCGGTTCTAGAAACTGCTGAAAACTATTCTAAGTCGGTTAATCGTTTGGACAAAAATTTATTAGTCTGGACGAAATTTTTACAGAGGACCAATCGTCCTGGACGATTCTTTACTTTGTCTGGACGAAAATTTTCCAGAGGACCAATCGCCACGGACGATAATTTAATTTCGTCAGGACGAAAATTTTCCAGAGACCCGATCGTCCTGGACGATTTTTAATTTCGTTTGGACGAAATATTTCCAGAGAACCAGTCGCCACGGAAGGTAATTTAATTTCGTCTAGACGAAAATTTTCCACAGAGCTAATCGTCCTGGACGATAATTTATTTCGTCCTGGACGAATAGGACTTAGAAAAAATTTTTCGAGCAAGTTCCTATTCGTTCCATATGCTCTTTGGGAGATAACTGTCTGATCGTCCAGTACGAACGTATATCATCCTGTACGATCAATATAAATTTTATATGATCTCCTCATGTGTGTGTGTATATTTTTATTCACTCAAGTTACAATCACTCCCTTTCAATTTTTTTATTTCAAAGAAAAGTACAAGCTTCAAATATTATAGAGTATCTCATGCTGAATTCAATTTGAAGTCATCGTAATATGGAGTTCGTTTTCCCTGAAATATTAGTACACACAAGAGCAAATACAATTTTTCTAAAAAATGTTAGGAGATAACTACACATTTGAACAATAATGTTTGGAATCATCAAAACTTCATAAGTTGCAAAAATGTAAAGCATGCAAATAGCAACTATCTTAACAGCCTCTAGAGACATGTCTTATCACTTTGCAAGTGATAGACCCTGAATTAGAGGCTATTTGACTGGGTTTTGAAATGTTTGAAAAATCTTTGAAAAGGGTCTTTAGGACAAGGCCTTAAGACTTTGGATTTGAGTCTGGATTTCTGGATTTGGAATGGATTTCAATTTTGAATGATCGGAGTATCCAAATCATCTACAATCATGTGGTGATTGTTAATGAATGGATAGGGTCAAGGCTAGATCAAAGGTAGAATTAAAGTCTAGGTTGAAATTTGGATTCTCAAGTGGACTGGATCAGAGTTTGGATATGTCTGAAATTTGAATTAATTGGGATTTGAGTTGAATGAAGTTTGAGATTTAAATTGATCAAGGGTAGGAATTAAATTGAAGTTGGAGTTGATCAAAGGTAGGAATTGATTTGAGGTTGGAGTGGTCCTAAGATCTACAGGGGTTCTAAGATCTAAGATCTAAGGGAATCCTAGGCTCTAGAGTAGGCCCTAAGGTCTGGCTCTAGGAAAGGATCCTAAGGTCTAGAGTGGATCCTAGGATCTAGAATTAATCTGGAGTTTGGAAGGGCCTTAGTGACCTCATAGAAAAATGAGGTCAACAGGGAAACTTGAAGAGAGAGCTTGAAAGGAAGAGAGGAAAGGGTGGAGTTTGAGAGGGAGAAGATCCTTTGAGGAGGGAACTCAAGGGACTGTGGAGGGGATTCCACACGGTTGCTCCGACTAACTCGCACCTTAGTACCATCGGATTCAAGGCTTGTCTCGAGGTAAATTCACCAAAGAAGAAGATCTCTTTGGTGTTAAAGGACCCGGCGACTCCGCCGCACCGGGGAAGGTGGAAGTGATTTTGTAAGGACTTCTCCGCCTAGCTGTGGGGGCTAAAGGAGAGTCACTTGTTTTAGTGCAATACTTGGAAGGTGCCTCCAAGGAGTAAACGTAGGTCAAGGTTTGACCGAACCACTATAAATCCGGTGTGTTCTTTTCTTATTATTGCTTCCGCACTAAATTTCTGTAGTGATTTTGGTTTGAGTTTTCTCTTTGGTTTTAAAGTTATCCAATTCACTTCTCTCTTTGTTAGCCTTGGGCCAGTTCTATAGGGCTTAACATCCCAAATGAACTTTCAAGTGCCATATGAGCACTTTCAATTTAAACACCATAAAATATATTATTTGGGTTGACATTATACTACATGCTGAGCTTGTCAAATATATATTTAAAAAGAAAAACCACTAAAATATATTATTTGAGGATGAAATCATACTTCATGCTGAGATCCCTAAATAAAAACATTAAACATATTTTTTCAGTCGACATTATGCTTCGCGATGAGATTCCTAAATAAATATTTAAAATTGTCGAATGTGAATATTCCCTTAAGAAAAGGAATATGACGACTTCTCTTTAAAAGTATATATGGGTAATTCTCAAAAAAATTTTGGGACATCGCCTTTTCCACATTCCAAGGCTTAAAATGTCAAGAAAGAAGATTTTCGAGGCTACACACTCCAACAGGTTGGGCCATAGCAGCTTATAATCTTTTAATACCCTAAACCTTAAGGTTTGAATGGTTGTAAGAGGTTAAACATAACATACTTAGATATGACCAAGTCGTCGCAGCTCCGTCTACTCAGCAAGCTATAAGAAAGGTCGTAGTATAGGAACCCCCATTTTATCAACCTATTAAAATGGATTGTAATAGGGCAAAGGACTATTTGATTTGATGACTTCAAGTAATCGTGGTCCACTAAATTCTCCTTAGTGATTGGAGAGTCAAAGTTACAATGGAAAGGACAAGTCTCGATCAACAACTACCAAATGCGTGTAAGATCTGAGATCCCAAACCATGAGGATGACTTCAAATCTTCAACTTTAATAAATCTACCTTGGGGGGGTTCATTTCTCTATAACTAAAGTTAAAGCCTGAACGAGCATATGAGGTCGGACTCAACAAGCCAAGATGTGATCGAGTCATTGCCAGCTTCATTTACTCAACAAGCCATAGAAAGACCATAGTAGAGGAACCCTCATTTCAGTAGTTACATGATAAAAGTTGTTAAGTCCCAGTTCACATAATATGATAAGTTCAAGTAACCTAGAATAAAGTCTTCTAAACTTGTTAAGGGTCAAAGTTTTACCTATATTTGGTACTACCCACTAAACCAAAAACTTGCAAATCCTTTAGTAAATCTATAAAGCATCAATCGAGGATCAAAGATCTTCTTCGACAATTCCATCAAAGCACAAAGCAAATAACCAAAGAAGTTATCTTAAAGTTCACATGAGGCCTAAAGATAAACAAAAATGTTTCTATCATCAATAAGTCTGTTATGCACAAAGCTCTGGACCGTTGACTTCTCGTCACCGACCTAATATAAACCAAAAGAGTTTGGGTCACTTGCATATACTCTTTCATCAAGCCCACCAAAGAAAAATGCAAAGAACTGAAGAAATTATCTTAGAGTTATCATAAAACTTAAGGTTGAACTAAGAGGATTTCTTTATTAATAAGTTTGATGAACAAAGCTCTGGAATGATGACTTCTCACTACTGATCTAATATAAACCTAAACGGTTTAGGTCACTAATATATACTCCTTCATCAAGTCCACAAAAGTAAGAAGCATAGGGTAGAAGAGGTACAAATCTCTTAATAAGTCAGTAAAATTAAATCAGATAATCATTCACCAATGTCCATTGCACAATCGTTGGGCAGAAGGAATCAAAACCCCAAAAATCTTCAAAATGAAACCCTCAATTTGACATCCAAATGAGCTTTTAGAGATCTGTAAAATAAAATTCTCAGCATAACATCCATATAAAGCTCTTAGAGATCCGTCAAATGAAGACCTCAACGTGACATCTGAATAAGCTCTCGAAGATTCGAAAAGTGAAAGCCCTCGATGTGACATCTAGAATAAATATTTGGAGATCCACAGGGTCAATCAGCATATAATAAATGTGGTTCGCTTTGGACGCATACAACATTTAGTGGGGGGCATTTGTTGAACCCTATAAATAAATTCACATAAAAAAGAGTAAATGACATCCGATAGCCAAATAAACTATGTCATTACAATCAAGACATCCAATTCACATAAGTAGGGAACTCTCATAGTCAAATCAGACAAGATCTGTCCAAATGGACGACTGACACTCAAAATTGAAGTGCGACTTCACCTAAATGACGTTTGATCATGAAACTAATTTTTCCATTACATATGGAACATCATCGACACCCAAAAATTTCTATCAACTCGTTCAATTGGAATTGCCAAATAAATTGGAAAGAATCCTATGGCAACAACGCATAAATTGAAGAAATTAGTGCACGATGTTGTCGAAACAACGTTCGATTCCAAAATGGAGTTCACCATTGCATTCAGAATGTCATGAATACCAAAAGTAATAATCAATTTATGCAATTAAGGCTGTGTGAGGGGATTGAAATGCATTTTAAGGAAATGTGTAAAATTTGAAGAAATTATTGCTCAATGTTGCTCAAATAATGACTGATTGCAAAATGAACTTCGTTGTTACGTTCAAAACATTATCAATACTAAAAATTTACTATCATTTTTTTAAATTAAAATCACATGTTGAACTCGATGTGGGTCCCAAGGAAATAACGCGCAAAATGAGGAAATTTAAGCACATCATTGCCCAAACAATGTTCAATCGTAAAATAAACTTTGTTGTTGCATTCAGAGTATCATCAATACCCCAAGAACACTAGATATGCTAATCAAAAATTGCGCGCACAAATCGATGCGAGTTCCGAGAAGATTTTTATAATAAAACAAGACATCCGAAAGGATATCCCGGATGACCTAGCATGCAACCCACGCCACTTACACGGGCCAACACTTAAGGCTTTCACGGCGTGCCAAGGGATTCGAACCTGGGACCTGAGCTTTGCCCAGCCGGTTCTTCACCACCAAGACAAACCGCGGTGGGTAAGTTCCGAGAAGATTGAGAATCAATACTTTTGTGGGGAAATCATCGCACTGCTTTTATTTTGATTCCATAATAATATTCTATTATTAAATATTATTATTATTTTAATGAAATCAAAAGACATAAAATTTCAAATCTCAATTAAAGCAAACCTCATCTTTGTCAAAAATGTCTGATTAAATCCTATAAAATCCACTAAGCTTTTGTCTAAATCCTATGAATTCGGCAAGGGCGAGCCTTCGTCATCAATTAAAATGAAGCAAAATAGGACTTGGCTGGCTCCTTCGTTCGTCCCCACCTCGAACTTCTTTCTGCTCATCCCATGCCTATAACATCTCTACGTGGAGCTCTCTGCTTGACTCCTCGACTCCAACTACTTCGATCCTTCACAAAAACCACACTCAAAACTTCTTCCACAAGGCCAAAGCAGGTCCGAATGTCATTCAATCCCTGTGTTCGAACGTCACTGTTACCCACGAGAGCCTCCACCTCGTCGGTCTCTTTCCAAGCAAGCTAAACTCCTCACCCGTCGGCTCAAGAGGAGGAAGTTTTATTTGGTTCGGTCGACCGAATGAGAGAAACATTCGGTACCAGGCAAAAATCCCGCGATACTGAGGTGTACCGAGTTTTTTGAAAAACTCGGTACACCTAGGTACCGCGGGATTTTTGCCTGCGAACCAAATGTTTCTCTCATTCGGTCGGAGGACATAGTAATTGTTCTTTGAGACTGATCCTCAAGTCTTTTAAAGTTTGGGAACTTAGAGCATGCTCCATGCCCCTTCAGATTGCTCTAGTTAAAGTTCCAGAAGTGTCAGTTAACCGTATAATATGGAGTCTGGATGGTAGTTTATTTGGTGTTGCTTACTCAAAGCATATTGTGCAAGTATATTCAATATATGGTTGTAATGATATTAGGCATCACTTGGAGATTGATGCTCCTATTGAAGGTGTTAATGATATTGCATTTTCAACCACAAATAAGCAACCATGCATAGTATGACAAAATGTTTAAGGTATGGGACGCAAGAGAAATTATTGTGTACGCAATCCGAACGTGTTCGGATGTGCGTACACACTGCTTATTTTGTTGCGTATTTTTTGATATATAATTTTTTCGTGGCAAAATAAGTAGCAAATAAATAATACTCATTAAATACATAAAAAATACTCAAAAAATAAGTAGAAAATTTATGTATCAAAAAATACGCAACAAAATAAGCAGTGTGTACGCACATCCGAACACGTTCGGATTGCGTACACAATAATTTCTCCGCAATTACAGGGGGAAGGCTATGCACGTTTAAAGGTCATGATGCACCTGTATACTCTATTTGTCCTCACCACAAGGAAAACATTCAGTTCATATTTTTTTTTACGACATTAGATGGGAAGATAAAAACATGGTTATATGACAATTTAGGATCAAGAGTTGATTATGATGCTCTAGGACATTAGTGCACAACCATGACATATAGTGCTGATAATACAAGACATTCTTGAGTATAATGAAAGTGAAGGGCTTGTAAAGAGAATGTATCAAGTGTTTCATAAATGTTCCTTGGGTTAGAGGTATGAATATTGGACCCGACCCGAACACGACCAGAAAATTTCGGGTTTGCGTTGACCCGAACCCAAAGCAGGTCAGGTTTGGGTCTGAAATACCGACTCGATTGAAAAATCTGGTCAGGTTCGGGTTGACCCGAGAATGACCCAAAAACCTATTTGCCCGCCTTCCCCGCCACCTCGCCTACCCCGACTGCCTCGCTTGCCCCTGCTTACCTACGCCCGCCTGCCTCGCGCTCGCCTACCCACCTGCCTCCGCTGCCTGTCCGTGTCGTGTCGCGAGTCGCATTCTGAGGACAGTGTCACGTCACGTGACTCGTGTCCCACTCGAGTGTCAAGTTGCGCGCGTCCCGCGTCATTCGCCGACTTCTGTTGTCGCCGACTGTCGGCCCACTGTTGCTGCCGGCGTTGCTATGTTCGAGGGTAGGGTCGGGCCTCGGGTCCAAAAAGTCAACCGATTTGAAAAAAACGGGTTAGGTCAACTCGAACTCGATTAGTGTTGGGTCAATTTCGGGTTCGACCCGAACCCGACCCGTGACCCGAAATTGACACCCCAACCTTAGGTGTTGTACAATTTGATACTACCAGAATTGATTCTTGGCTACTAGGTATGATTTCTTGTTAAAGTTCTGGGACATGCAAAATACCAATGTCCTTACAAGTGTTGATCCTGATGGTTGCCTCCCTGGAAGTCCAAGTATACGCTTCAATAAAGATGGAACCTTGTTGGCTATTTCTACACGTTACAATGGTATTAAAATATTTGTTAATTCTAATGGACTAAAGCTCATCCCAATTCTCCACCAATCCAATAACAAAGTTACATCATTAGCTCAATCAAAACAATGTGTTCTTCTTCTTTTTATGTTATCTTGTGTTATTAATATTAATTGTCATTACTAGTTAATATGATTAGTGCCATTATTTCTCTTGTTAGCTAAAATTAATAATCAATCTTATTATGATTATTAACTTTTTATGTTTGAAAATATTTATATACATATGCATACATATATGCATCCAAAAAAATTGATGAAAATGAAAAAAAAAAAAAAAAAGTGAAGCAAAAAAAAAATGGAGAAAGGATTTCATATATTTTTGTGCACATCCTTGACTCTCCTATCATCTACACCATTATCATCATCATCACTAGTCGTCACGCAGGTATAATCTCTTCAACTCAAAAACTTCCAAAGTTCCATTTCTGACACATGTAGTGCGATGAGCAACCACTCATAGGAACTTTTCTTAGCACGGTGGGAGGAAGCTTGTCATGATGCTTGAAGCGAGGTGGACGGGGAAGACTTGTACATGTTTTTCTTAGCATGACAAGGAAAAATATAAGTACTCATACGGGCCTCAGTGTCATAGAGGAAATGACTGTGTTTATCAATAGGTACCCTTGAAGACCCATACACGGCTTTCTTAGTGTAGTGGTGGTGAAGACTAAGGCCATGGTGTCTCCCGACACCGACCGTACACGTCTTTCTTGATGTGGCGAGTAGGAGAAAATTTTTGTATTTTCCCTTAAAAGTGGGAGATGCCAAGATGCTGCTAAAATTTTGGGTGAAAATGCACAATTCTTGAACAAATAAATAGGGGACTTAATTTGGATAGCAAGGAACTTGCACATTAAGAAAAGATAAATTTGACTTTAATTATTTGAACTTAAAAATGAATAATGTGAAGGATTTGATTTGGACTCAAGTGAACTAAGTGTAGATGACTCAAAAAAAAAAAGTGTAGATGACTCAAACTAAACATGAGTTATAAGAACTTGATGCAATATGACTACAATGAAGCCAAACTTAATTCATATAACATGATACTATATTTCAAATTAATAAATACATGACCAAAATGAAAATATCAAAAATAAATGATTACTTTGATCATCCAAATATAGTCAAGTAAACATCAATATACAAACAAAATTGTGGTTCATCATCGCGAGAAAATGAAATCAAATGACAGAGTAATGTAAAAATATTTGAGTGAATAAAGTCTCATGGTGAACGAGATTTCAAGTATAATTGCTCGCATGTGATGATTAGCAACAATTAAGACAAAGGTGTGGTCTAATTACAAATATATCACAAAGAACTTTAGCACTGATTTGATTTGTCAGGATGTGTCTAAGAAGCTATCCATAAGTATATGCCATGCCACACATAACAACTATTACGACTTCCCTCCAGTTAAACACACTCAACTCATGGATAAATGCAGTAATTGCCCACGAATGTTGAAAGATGACACATGATGTGCATGAAGAGGTTAGTAGAGAATGCAATGACACATCATTTGCAAGCAACGATAATCGGCCTATAATAACATACCAATCAACAAGCACGAAGAGCTTGTTTATAAATGTAGCTCAGCTGGTGCTCAACATCGAGTTATAAGCAAGTATATTGATGTGCATGCAAGCAATGATAGCATATATGCTATGAAAGGACCACAACACATGAACGCATCATGCAACAAAAAATAATATTCATATGACCAATGTCAATTAAGTTTGTAAATAAACACATCAGTCAATCATAAATAAGTGAGCTTGACATGTAGTGAATGCAGTGTCGACATCCATATTCTTATAAATGACGATGACCAATATAGAATGGATACAAAAAATAGGATGTGAATGTGATCAACCTTGTTGTCAATATTAAAGTACAAATAAATGCATTCAACCCCACGAGCAATGAAGTATGGAGCGGATAACCAAGGATGAAGTATAAAGGGTATGCAAGGAGTCACAATGCACATTTCATATCGCATGCAAGCATGGCGTGATGGATCTTCTACAAGCGTGGAATAGAAGATTATAATGGATGCAAGCACTTGCTGACAATGATAGAAGATGCATCATGTGCACAATAATTAATACATATCAGTGGTGATTAATAAACCGTAGATGTTACAACACTCCTATAATTAACCACTACTCAATGGCCGATAAATTCAACGATCAATTAAGAATAGAGACATATAACATGAAGCATATGCAAGCACCTACAATGTAAAACCCTTCAAAAAGCTGATTTTTTTTAGTGCAGTTCGTCTGTACGAACTGGATTTAGTACTGGACGAACTGAAGAAATTTGTGAAGAAATCTGCCATTTTCGTCTGTACGAACCTGGAGCAGTCGGGACGATCCGTCTGTACGAAATCTGTCCAGAGAGCAAGTCGCCCGGGACGAATTTGGATTTCGTCTGTACGAAATTTGTCCAGAGAACCCATCGTACCAGGACGAAATTTGGATCGTCCAGGACGATCAGTGTTAATAAATATCGGATTTTAGATATTTTGGATTCATTTTGGAGAGAGAGAAAAAGGCAGGAAAGAGAGAAAGAGAAGGAAGAGAAGAAGGAAGCTTGGTTTTGGAGGCCACGGAGCGCTTTTCGTCCGACGACGCTGTTAGAAGATTTGTTTGTCTCGCTGTAAGGACTCCGAACCCTATTTCTGTTTTCGAAGATTTTGTATTTTGATCGAGTTGTGCACTGTTTTGTGTTTTTGTAGTCGAACTTTTGACCTGATTTTGTATTGACACGACTTTCACCGCACAACTTTTAGTATGTTATAGATATGAATATTTGTACACGATTTGACTATTTTCTACGATGATTTTTATCGGTCGGAATTGATTCTACGCGATTTTAATTGAATAGAAAATTATCAGGACTTGATTTGATTTGGATTCTATAGATTGATAGTCTTGCATTGATGCCGTGGTTATTCTGTTGTAATTTGGAGAAATTCAGAATTTGTCTTTTTGCAGGATTTTTGTGTAAATTCGATAGACTACTGTTACTCTGCCCGATTTTTTGTATGATTCCTGATTTGACTGAAATTGATAGATTGAATCGATATGCCTATGATTATTGATATGATTGCTCTAATATTGATTATTGATTGCTTATTGATACTGAAACATGTATAAACTGGTTGAAACATTGGTTGGAGATGATACCTGTACAGGATGGTGGGCCGACGGGCTTTCCTTTAAATCATAGATCATGGATCATGGATATAACGATGGGAGTCATAAGGAGATTATATGCCGACGGGCGGCCGGCCGACGGGCAATAGAGTGACGACTCTTTTCATAGAACCAATGTATTGATATCTACAACAGCAATATGAATTCTACAACAGCAACATGACCATTGATTATACATTGTTCAGTATTATCGTATTGATTGCATGTTTAATGTATTGATTTACGGATTTTACGGATTTGATCGGGTTTACTGTATCGTACGATTTCACTGATTTCATCGATTGACTACTGAACATTGATACTACTGAGCATTGATATGGATATTGATAGATATAGATACTGTATTGATAGCATGAACATGGGCATCGTACTACTGCCTACTGTTTCTGTACCGTATTGACTGTCGTATAGATTCATTGTTCCGTATTGCTTTTCTCGACTGATTTCATTGATTTGACCGTATTGATTTGATTGACGGATATTGATTGATTGAATTGAAATGATTGATTTGCCTGCCGCTGCATTGACTGGTTTTATTGACTATTGATTTTCGGATTGCATCGACTACTGATTTGATTTCCACTGCATAGACTCATTGACCATTGACTGATTCAGATTGATAGATTGACATGCATATTGATATCATCGCCGTGCTTTGATTTCAGTTGTAGGCTTTGGTGACCTGCTGGGCTTTGTAAGCTCATTATATGTGGTTTAAAATTTCAGGTCCGAGCAAGGCAACTGGAATGGAGTTCGATCAGAATGTCAGACGAATCCTTTCACTATGGATGCCTGGGGCGTCACAATTGGTATCAGAGCAAGTGTAGTGAAAGGATTTGATTGATAGTTTGGTAGAATGGATTGTTTCGCGTGCATCATTTTGCATACTAGTGAATGACATGTGATTGAATGCATTGAATGACTGTATGGATTTCAACAAGTTTTGATTTTGATTTTGATTTGATTTGATTTGGATTTGAAATTTGATTGGACGGATTTGCTTTGTATCGATTTTGCATTCGATCCCATAAGGGAAATGTCGAGGACGACATTTTTTTTAGGTGGGTAGATTGTAAAACCCTTCAAAAAGCTGATTTTTTTTAGTGCAGTTCGTCTGTACGAACTGGATTTAGTACTGGACGAACTGAAGAAATTTGTGAAGAAATCTGCCATTTTCGTCTGTACGAACCTGGAGCAGTCGGGACGATCCGTCTGTACGAAATCTGTCCAGAGAGCAAGTCGCCCGGGACGAATTTGGATTTCGTCTGTACGAAATTTGTCCAGAGAACCCATCGTACCAGGACGAAATTTGGATCGTCCAGGACGATCAGTGTTAATAAATATCGGATTTTAGATATTTTGGATTCATTTTGGAGAGAGAGAAAAAAAGGCAGGAGAGAGAAAGAGAAGGAAGAGAAGAAGGAAGCTTGGTTTTGGAGGCCACGGAGCGCTTTTCGTCCGACGACGCTGTTAGAAGATTTGTTTGTCTCGCTGTAAGTACTCCGAACCCTATTTCTGTTTTCGAAGATTTTGTATTTTGATCGAGTTGTGCACTGTTTTGTGTTTTTGTAGTCGAACTTTTGACCTGATTTTGTATTGACACGACTTTCACCGCACAACTTTTAGTATGTTATAGATATGAATATTGTACACGATTTGACTATTTTCTACGATGATTTTTATCGGTCGGAATTGATTCTACGCGATTTTAATTGAATAGAAAATTATCAGGACTTGATTTGATTTGGATTCTATAGATTGATAGTCTTGCATTGATGTCGTGGTTATTCTGTTGTAATTTGGAGAAATTCAGAATTTGTCTTTTTGCAGGATTTTTGTGTAAATTCGATAGACTACTGTTACTCTGCCCGATTTTTTTGTATGATTCTTGATTTGACTGAAATTGATAGATTGAATCGATATGCCTATGATTATTGATATGATTGATTGCTCTAATATTGATTATTGATTGCTTATTGATACTGAAACATGTATAACCTGGTTGAACATTGGTTGGAGATGATACCTGTACAGGATGGTGGGCCGACGGGCTTTCCTTTAAATCATAGATCATGGATCATGGATATAACGATGGGAGTCATAAGGAGATTATATGCCGACGGGCGGGCCGACGGGCAATAGAGTGACGACTCTTTTCATAGAACCAATGTATTGATATCTACAACAGCAATATGAATTCTACAACAGCAACATGACCATTGATTATACATTGTTCAGTATTATCGTATTGATTGCATGTTTAATGTATTGATTTACGGATTTTACGGATTTGATCGGGTTTACTGTATCGTACGATTTCACTGATTTCATCGATTGACTACTGAACATTGATACTACTGAGCATTGATATGGATATTGATAGATATAGATACTGTATTGATAGCATGAACATGGACATCGTACTACTGCCTACTGTTTCTGTACCGTATTGACTGTCGTATAGATTCATTGTTCCGTATTGCTTTTCTCGACTGATTTCATTGATTTGACCGTATTGATTTGATTGACGGATATTGATTGATTGAATTGAAATGATTGATTTGCCTGCCGCTTGCATTGACTGGTTTTATTGACTATTGATTTTTTTCGGATTGCATCGACTACTGATTTGATTTCCACTGCATAGACTCATTGACCATTGACTGATTCAGATTGATAGATTGACATGCATATTGATATCATCGCCGTGCTTTGATTTCAGTTGTAGGCTTTGGTGACCTGCTGGGCTTTGTAAGCTCATTATATATGGTTTAAAATTTCAGGTCCGAGCAAGGCAACTGGAATGGAGTTCGATCAGAATGTCAGACGAATCCTTTCACTATGGATGCCTGGGGCGTCACATACAAGTTGTTGTAGAAGACTTATCATGAACTTGATATGTCACCATTGGGAAAATGGTGCAAGACAACAACAAATACGAACATCTACGAATTTCCATAGAGGACCCATCAAACATTTCAAAAATACCCCCTCAGACAAGTGCACCAAAAAAAAAAATTGCATATACAATCATACCCTTATGGGCTCCGGCATGCGTGTTACATTTATACACGTGACATTAGAGGATGTTGAGATGGTCAAATAAGTTTAAGCTCGATCCCAATCCTTCTGTACGAGTATATAGTAGTTGACACGGCTCAAACTATCAAATAAAGGTACAGTCGTGGTGTTAACCATGATATTTATTTAATATGTTCATGCTAGGCCTTCAAGGCTTATGAATAATGAAAATCCACTAATAAGGGAATCAAGCAAACAATAGACCTAATCTTGTGTTGATAAATGGATGGGTCGATAAGGTCCAACCAACAAGATATAATATCCCATGATTACCCTTATGATGACCGCGTTGAACGTAGATCTCAACCGAATGGGTCAATTTTAAATATTCAACATGCCTCCCAAAGTAATAAACATATGAACATTTAAAGTTATTTCAAAATCACCCTGATGATGGCCGTGTTGAATGTAAATCTCAAGTGGAAGGATAAATTTCAAGCATTCAAACTATTACCTAAATGCCCATAAAATTCAAAACATTTAAAATACGAAAATTCAGATATTTAAAATCAAAATTAACCATCAAAACACTTAAAACAAAACATATCCATTCTCTGCAACAATTTACCGAGGTGAACAAATTCAAATATCATGTCAGCTCATAAAAGAACTAATGTTTAGTTGAGAATATCACTATGATTAATAATCCAATAGTCTCTTGCCAAAAAGAATGTGGCACATGTCTTTTAATTGATAATTTTACCACTAAATGGCACCGCATGTAAACAGTTGTGTGCGGGGCCCTCTGAACAGGGTTTTTTACCTCCTAAAGGCACCACTAAATTATTATTTTGGTTAGACCTCATATGCTTCCCAATGGCCCAAAATCGTTTAGATATAAATCAATAGGATATGATCTATAGGGCACAAAGCCTTTTGTCAGTTAAGGTGGATTTAAATTTGTCCCCTTAGACTATTATTCTCCCTAGGTCTACAAGATACCCTTCTCGATGCAACCAATGGCTGTCGATAAGGATCCTTCTATCAGGTTGGGTCGACTACCTCCTTTGAATAAGTAGACAAGAGACCTCGATGTCTCGGGTCGACGGAACCATATGATCCTGATCGGGCCCATCATCACATAAACCACCATACACTTTAAGTACGAGTTGGTGAAATTTCTATTTTAAATATCAACCCATGTTGTTACTATATGCCAGAAACATGTATCCCTATGTATTTGATTGACGACTAACCTTAATCGAAAGTTCTCTCATTATCGAGATGGGTAATTAACTATAGGGGGTTGTGCCTATATGAAACCAAAACTCATATCATAAAGTCCTCACAAAATAAGAGTAAAATCTCTAGGTAGTGTCTTATATATAAACCCAATCTATCTTCCTAAAATTTACTCCAAAACTTAATTCATTAAAACTTCCCCGAAAACAGTGGAGGCCGAGGCGCAAATTTTCGGAGCCCACACGTGCTCATTCGAATTCAAATTCTATCATGACATAGAACCCTCACTCTATATGCTCACTTGAATTCAAATTCAAATCTAACAACAATAAAAGAAGGAAGAGCAAAACACAATGTTACTTTTATATATTTCGAGTGAGATAATTTAACAGATATAAATACTTGCCATATATTGAATGCTATTTTGATCCAAAATTTATTTTGAAAATGTCCAAATAATAAGAACATTCACATAATTGCATTATTTGAGATCATAAAGTCAAATTTCTCAAAATAAAAAAAAATGAAACACTGATTTTTATTTGGGTAAAACTATTAGTAAATTGTTAATAAAATTTAAATATATATAGCATAAAAATCAGATTAATTGTTAATGATCGCGAAGCAAATGTAGAATAAAGTGACCTTACCTTTTTAAAGGGACCATCCATTATGGCGCTGTCCTAATGCAACTGGAACTAGATAGATAGTAGACACCAGCCGCCCTCAAATAATGTGCCTTGCATCTTATCTCTTACACCAGGCCTTGTCTAATACATCAATTAAGCTGTCCTACTTACCCCCTCTTAGACGTTGACATTTCAGCACGTTCATACATGTGGTGTCACTACATCCATTACTAATCGGCCATGAAATAAGATCGAAAATTACATTTATTTCGAAGATATTATTCGACTAATTTCTACAAATTAACATTTAAATAAATGTCTTTAAAAGCATTCAGTACTTCCTTTCAGTTTCGGACTGCATCGCAGTGAACATATGGTAAAGTCAACTTTTTTACTAAGGCATCAAAATAAATAGCCAGTAAATATCTCATGCACATCTTTTACAGCACGGAGAAACAGAATATTTTTATTTACTTGGTTCATAATTAAGGCAGTTTTTTTTTTAATATATGAAAGACATTTCACATCATGACATTAGTTTCTGCAAATGTGAAAGATCAAAAGGGAAAACCATACACTGTGATAAAGAAACATTTGTTTTTCCTACTACATTGAAGACCAGAGGAAGATGATCACTACAATCTCCAAGAAACTTATCCACATATATCTAGCAATGGAAGATGCTGAAAACCCAATGGAAGCCATAGAAGCTGACGACTGAGTAGTTTCTACGCTACCAGCTTTGTTCCCTGCATCAAGATTATGCACTGTTCTGTTTTCTCCATAGTTACATTTACTCACTCCATCTGGGCCTTCCCGTGTTGTATTTCCAGCTTTGAAGCCATAACAGAGATTTGGATTATTCCATGAGGCAAATCTCCTTCCCATCCTATTATAGAATTCCTGAGAAAATCTAAGCTCTCCTGCGAAATTGTTACCATTGAGATAAACAGCAAAAAGACTAGGCATGTCTGCAAGCTTGGGAGATACAAAACCAGAGAGCTGGTTGCCGTCCAATGCAAGGACTCTCAACTTCTGCAAGTCTGTGATTGAATCTGGAATCTCACCAACAAGCTCCGTATTTGAAAGATCCAAATGAGTTAGATTTTTTTAGATTTTCCCAACTAAATTCCTTAATACTTCCACCTAATGGGTTGTTGGAGAGGAGCATATCTTGGAGAGCAAGCATTGTTTGAAGAGATGGAGGTAAACCACCTGAAAGATTGTTGTTTCTGAGATCTAGAAGTATGAGATTTTTGAGTTTACAAAGTTCTTGTGGTATATTTCCCGTTAGTATATTGTTGCTAACATCAAGCTTAAGCAGTGATGCAAGGCCACCAAAAGAGGAGGGCAGGTGACCAGTTAGAGAATTGTTGCTCAAGTCCATGATCAAGAGCTCAGCCAAGTTGGTTCCAAAAGAAGCTGGTATTTTTCCAGATAGCTGATTTGCTGAAATTGTTAACCTCTTTAAGTGTACCAGATTTCCAATTTCCCAAGGAAGCTCACCAATTAATGAATTCTCAGTGAGCACTAGTGATTTGAGATTTACTAACTGGCCGAGAGCCCGAGGAATTTGGCCAGTAAGTCCTTTGTTTAATCGAAACTCCAACGTTTCTAAGCTTGAAGACAGCTTGTTCCAGCTCTGAGACGGAATGATAGTTTCTTTATGGAATGGTGATGAGAAGCAATTGAAGATTGAGAAGCTTCTCAGGTGGCTGAGCTCGAAGAGAGATGAGCTGAACTCAGCATTGTTAGAGCAGCGAAGAGAATTGTCAAGGATCGGGCCTATGTTTACAGTTGTGACATACCAAAAACCATTTTCAAACAGATCACAGGATACTCCCTGCAACCAAAATTTTCATTTATGTTAGTAGCATAGCATAGAGATTCGAATTATCTCCAATCGATAACCCAACGGTACATTATTAGGGATCCCAGATGGCTGGGATTGTTTTTCTCCCAAAAAACAGAGTAACTTTCTCACATTAACTTCTAGTTGAATTCAACTGAAATAGAAGAGGCGATTAAAATCCTCAATTTTATCAAGAACTTAATAGATTGGGAAGCATTATTAAAGCTAGAGTTACATGGTAGTATATTCTCCAATCAGTCTGCCTCAATGCATGTAGTTGACAAAAGAACATAATAAAATAAAATTTAGAGATATATAGCTAATAATGTCTTGCATTTGAAGATATTAACACAGTTTAGAAATTTTGATTTTTAAATAGGAAGAAAACAGCTAAAAAAAATGGTGAATACAATTATGCAAGTTCATCAAGCCAAATAAATAAATAAATAACAGAACATCATTGTTGAGATAATTAAAATCACAATTAGATGAATCTTTAGGGTAATAGTGAATAGATTTGTGCAAACCTGAATAGATGTCCAGCCACAAGGGTCAGGATAAAGCCCAGAACCATTCCACCAATTTCCAACAAAGCCTTGAATCATCAAGTACAGAGCTTCCTTCTCCTTTTCCTCCATTGGAGCAGTAGAGCCATCTGATTGAGACAGGACTCGAAAGCAAAGTAGCAGGAGGATAATTGCTTGAACTGGAATAGCTCCCCTCATCAGTATTCTTTCCTGAGAAACTCTATAGGGACTTAGAATATAAAAGTGGTTTGTATATAACAAGCGGGAGAAGTTTGAACTTCGAGTGAAAAGCAACATGCGTATAAAAAATACAGGGAAGAGCAAGTAAAGCGACGAAGAGAAGGATGAAAACAACCTCTAGAATTGCAGGCCAAACGTATAGGCGTGGGACTGCTTAGCCATCTTTTGGCCTCAATCAGTAGGGGAGGAATCACAAAAGGGAAGTGGATGATAGCTTATAGATTCAAGAGTAGGATTTAGCTCAGCTTTCTCAACCGTTGAACCAGAAAGAAGATTTGCTCACAGGTTATGGAATGTTATGGAGAAAAAGAATGCATTGATTTCTATGGTTTCTTTTCTCAGCCATGTATAAAAAAAGTCATAAAAAAGAAAATTTTAATTTTTGGGTAAGGGAAGAGCATGGCCCCCCCTCCAAAAGTAAAGTAAGCTTGAAGACGACTTTTTAGGGGGCAGATTTTGGAGAAGGAGAACAGAACAAAAAAAAGGAGAAAGAAGACCTCCGGGATTGAAAGCAGAAGGATTCAGAAGATCGAAGTTGATAGTATTTATTGTAGTTTGCTGTGATGTCAGCTACAGCAAAAAAACTACGGGGGACTGAGCAGTGAAAGAGGATTGTGAACGGTACTTTTGAGGGTTAGATTTGCTTACCAATATTTTATTTATTCTATAGAATTTATTTCGTTTATGGAACATGTAGGGAAGATTTATGTCTTTTTTTGAGGGGACCATTCAATGCATGTGTGCTTGTGCTTGTGCTTGTGCTTGGTGTAAATGTATTGAAGTGAATACTATCTTGCAACGAGGTTAGTTTTTAATTTTTTTTTTAATTTTTGTAGTTTTTACTTTTTGGTTTTTAATAATATATGATTAATTTGCTACCCAATTTTATATTTTCATCATTCAAATCTTCTACATTCTCCCGACATCTTTAATTTCAATTGAATTTGATCTCATTTATTTTTCTTTGCTGATTTTTCATATAAAATATTTATTATCTTATGTACATTAGACTCAATATTTTTTATATTATGTCAATCATAATTCAAAATTCATGCAATAAATTATCTCTTTTCACCATCATGATATTCTTGTACGAATTTTTTTTTTTAGTAGTTTGTGGGAAGAATTCTCACTTTTATTAACTAATGGCAATGGGATAGACCATATTGAACCATGAAAATTCAGCCATGAAAAATCAATCTTTTATTAATTTCTCCTTAATGGAGAGTGACACATCACCACCATAGTATAATAGATAACAGATGTGTACTATATAAGTATCCAATAGGTCCTTGATAGGAAATGCTCTTATGCACAAGCAAACCTAACCAATATCAACCACCACAGCAGGGAAAACTGCTGTTCACAGCAAGTAAAACAGTCATAAATAGTGAAAAACAGAGGAAATCTGAGAGAAAACTTGTAGGAAAACCAATAGAGCAATTGTATTTCACTAGTAGATTGAAGAAAACAAGCAAAGATACAATTTCCTTCAATTCGAGAGAAAGGAATAACTCTCCAAATCTCTGGCAACGCCAAGAGCCCAATGCCCTAGATCTCAAAAATACATTCAAATTCAAGATGACCCAAACTCACACCATTCACCTAATTAAAGCAAAAGGACTAATTAAAAATCCCTAAATAGCCCCTTCATTCAAATTTTCCCTCCCAAAGTTTAATACATTCGTTGCTTGGGCCCACAAGGACTGCTGCCCCCCATCCTCTTTTCTGCCTAATTTCCGCCCAGCTTGGGCCGCTGAGTGTAGAACCGGACCGATCCAGCTGGGATAGAGCTGGACCGGTCCAAGTGTAACATTACTCCCCTCCCAAAGATTCACCTTGTCCTCAAGGTGAAAGTACAGGAACTGCTGCTTCACCATCTCACAGGGTTCCCAAGTGGCCTCGTAGTCGGGGAGATCCTTCCATTTGATCAACACCTCTTTGTTTCCCTTTTTATCCAACCTTACCCCTTCTAGCTCAATGGGTTCCATGACCACCTCCAAATCCTCTGTCAATGGTGCTGGCAATTCAACACTAGCTGCATGCTCTCCTAGTGCTTTCCTCAGCTGTGACACATGAAATACTGGGTGTATGATAGCGGAGGATGGTAAGTTCAGACGATATGCCACTACTACAATCTTCCCCAGAATCTCATAAGGACCAAAGTATCTCAGGGCCAATTTCTCGTTTCTCCTATTAGCCTCTGATTTTTTCCTGTAGGGCGTTAGCTTCAAGTACATCTTGTACCCCATTTCATATTGTATCTCTCTCCTGTGTGTATATGCTCACTTCTTCATAATTTGTTGTGCTCTTCCCAAATGTCTCTTCAATTCCTCCAAAACCTGGTCTCTTTCCTCTAGGTATTGTTCAACTGAAGAGATAGGTGTACTTCCTCTCCCATAGTGCATTATGTGTGGGGGGTCCCTCCTATACAACACTTTGAACGGGGTCATCTGAGAAGCTGAATTATATGAGGTGTTGTACCAGTACTCAGCCCATAGTAACCATTTAGCCCACTTCCATGATGTTTCTGAAGCAAAACACCTCAAACATGTCTCCAAGCTCTAGTTTACCACCTCCATCTGTCCATTTGTCTGAGGATGGTAGGTGGTACTTCTCTTGAGGACAGTACCCTGCATTCTGAACAATTCCCTCAATAATTGACTAAGGAACACTTTGTCCCTATTGGACACAATTGATTTAGGTAACCCGTATAATCTAACCACTTCCCTGATAAAAGCTGCTGCCACTGATATCGTGATGTAGGGATGTCGTAAGAGGATGAAGTGTGCATACTTACTAAGTTTATACACCACAACCATGATGATAGTGTATCCTTCTGATCGTGGTAATCCATCGATGAAGTCTATTGTCACCTCCTCCCAAACTTTATTTAGAAGTGTCAATGGTTATAGCAATCCTCATGGAGCTATGGCCATGTATTTATTTCTCTGGCACACTTCACACCTCGCCACTAGCTCCTCTACATCTTTATGCATCCCCTTTCAATAGAGCTCTGATGCAAGCCTCCTGTATGTCTTTTGAACTCCTGAATGGCCTCCAACCGCACTACCATGGAACTCCTGCAATAAGTGGGGTTTATGTATGGATGTTTGTGGCATCACAAACCTCCCTTGATACAATAGTCTCTCCCCCTCGATGCAGTAACCACGGTGGCTACTCTTATTCTTCCTTAAATCCTCTCTGATCTTTCCCAATTCCTTGTCTAACATGCTTTCTTCCTTGATGGCCCCCCAGTCGACCATCAAGGGTACAGATAGAGCTAACTCCTGGAGCTCCCCCATGCGTCTAGATACAGCGTCTGCTGCTTTATTTTCCAAACCAGGCCTGTACTGGATCTCAAAATGGTAGCCCAAAAGTTTGGATAGCCACCGCTGATGCTCCTCAGTCACCATTCTTTTCTCCAAGAGGTACTTTAAACTCCTATGATCAATTTGGACAATGAAATGTCGACCCAAAAGGTAGGGGCGCCACTCCAAAATGGCCAAGACAATCTCCATCAGCTCCCTCTCATGCACTGACTTCAATCTTGCTCTAGTTGATAGCACTTGACTGAAGTATGCTACAGACCTGTGGTTCTGCATCAATACTGCTCCCAATCCATATCCTAATGCATCGATCTCTACAACAAAAGCCTGACTGAAATCTAGAAGAGCTAGAACATGAACAGTGGTCATGGCTTTCTTCAACATCTTGAAAGCCTAGATCGCTGCATCTCCCCAAGAAAAGTTATCTTTCTTTAGCTGCTCAGTCAAAGGCCATACAATGGTATCATACCCCTTCACGAACTTTCTGTAGTTGCCAATCAATCCTAGGAAACCCCTCAACTCTCTTATGTTCCTAGGTAGTGGCCATTTCTGCATTGCTTCAATTTTGGTTTGGTCCGCCTCCACTCCTTCTTAGGATACCACGTGTCCCAAGTATTCCACACTAGACTGAGTAAAACTGCATTTCTTTAGGTTGGCTCTCAGTTGGTGCTCCTACAATACTTCTAAGACCATCCTCAATTGCTCTAAGTGCTCTTCCCCAGACTTGTTGTATACCAAAATGTCGTCAAAGAAGACTAGGACAAACTTCCCTAGACTTGCTTGAACACCCTGTTCATCAAGGACTAAAATGTAACAGGAGCGTTAGTCAATCCAAAAGGCATTACCAAAAATTCATACTACCCTTCATGTGTCCTGAATGCTATCTTTAGAACATCTGCCCCCTCATTCTAATCTGGTGATATTTGAATTTTAAGTCCATCTTGGAAAACACCACTGCTCTATATAGCTCATTTAGAAGCTCATCAATCACCAAAATTTGGAACTTATCTGGTACAATGCCTTTATTCAAAGCCCTATAATCCACACAAAATCTTCAGCTCCCATCCTTATTCTTGACCAAGAGAACTAGACTAGAAAAAGGGCTGTTACTGGGTCTAATGATCCCTACCTCTAGTATTTCCCGGATCAACTTCTCAATCTCATCTTTTTGAATCTGTGGGTAATGGTAAGGGCAGATGCTGATCGGTGTCTCTCCTTCTTTTAATGTAATGACATGCTCCAACTCCCTCTATGGAGGTAACCCTTGGGGAGGTTGAAAGACTTCACTGAACTGGTGTATGAGCAGCTAAAATGTAGTGGGAATATTTCCTTCTTCCTCTAATCTGGCCCCTTCCAGGTGGTGCAACTCCACTAAGTAGCCTCCTCCCTCCTCCTAAATTGTTATGATTAGGGATTTGAGAGAAACCCTTGCCTTGGTCAACCCTGATTCATCCCCTTCTTCCTCCCACCACCAACTCCATCCTCAGTGTACCTCATTTGATCTTGGTCTCCCTCAATATCTGTAGCCACTTCATCCCCAGGATGATGTCAATGCTCCCCAATTCCAAGGGAAGGAAGTCCTCCCTCACCTGGATCCCCTGAATCTTCAGCACCATCCCTCTATAAACTCCTCTACTCATTTTCACCTTTCCCTTGCCCATCATCACCCCATAGCCTCTTATATCTACCAACTCCATCCCCAACAGCTCAACGATCTAGTTGGAAATGAATTGTGGGTTGCCCCACTATCAATTAGCACGACCACCTCATGATCATATATTTCTCCTTTCACTTTCATAGTGTGACTCGGAGTCAATCACACTACAGAGTTCAGAGAGATTTTTGCCACATCCAGGTGCAGCTTCTCCTCCTCCTCCTCTTCTGATCTTCTCCCACCTCCCTCCCGTCTTCCTCATCTTCACAGACAAGGAGAACCTGAAGAGTTTGGTCCTTGCACTTATGCCCCAACATGTACTTCTTATCACATCTGAAGCACAACCCCTTCGCCCTCTTGTCCTGCATATCCTTCTCTATCAGGTTTTTGAATTATCCCCCATTTCCCCCTTTAGTTTTCTCCTTTGGCGCTTCCTTCAAACTCCCTAGCGCTGCCCCTTTTGATGGTAGGAAAGTGGTAGTCATCTTGTATGATCCTCCAGAATAGTTCCCTCGGGCTCCTCTTTTTGATTTCTTTTTATCTTCCACCAACTACGCCAGCTCCATAGCCTTCCCTAGGTTCCTTGGCTCAAACACCCTGACTGCTATTCGGATCTCCAGTTTTAGCCCCTTCATGAAAATCCCTTCCAGAGCTAACTCTGAAATGTGATCCAATCTGCTAGCAAAGTACTCGAACTTGTCCTGGTAGTCTGCCACGACCCCCTCCTGAGTTAGAACAAAGAATTGCTCATAGAAGTCTCCTCCCCCATCAGCTCGAAAATGCTCTAATAAGTAATCCTTGAACTCTCTCCATCTCTATATAGGCTCCCTCCTGTCACGCCACAGATACTAAGCCAAGGCTTTTCCTTCTAAACACAATCCCGCTACCGTACGCTTTTCTTCCTCTATCAATCCGTTGACAGTGAAGAAACGCTCCACCTTATAGATCCAACCATGGCCATCTTCCCCCTCAAAGACAGGCATCTTCAGCTTCCTCACCCATGGGTCTCCTCCGTTTCCCCTGAATCCTCCATAGCCTCCCATTCTTAGAAGATGAGGTGCTCCCCAACTATCACAATCTTCCCTCTGGCGATTATACCTGAACCCTTCCTCATATTCCTCTCTTCTCCCTTCAAAATCAACCCCTCGGTGATAAAAATCTTCCCTTCTCCCTCCAAAATCAACGGCCCTTAGATCATTTCCCATACTCATCTCCTCTCTAGTAAGTGGCTCTAGAGATGGCATGTCATCTTCTCCCTCAAGGATCTTCACTTCCAGATTTCTCCTCCCCCTAAACAGGTTCAGATATCCTCCTCCGACATGGCCTCTAGTGGTCTCTCTTACTTCCGATGTCGTCAGATTTATCTTCATCTCAAGTAATTTTTTAAGCATTTCTTCCATCACGGTGAACTTTCCCTCCAACCTTTTATTGTTGGTGGTGATTGATTTTGGAAATAAAAAAATATTCCCTCCAAATTGGATTTTAATTGTCCAACTTCGCCTTCCAAGGCTTTTACCTTCTTTCTGGCCATCATTCTTCCCAACGGATCTCAAGTAACTCACTTCCAGTAGCCAAAAGCTCGCTAAAAATTAGGATTTCATCCACCTAAGGTCCCCAATCGATGCTCTGATACTAATTTAATAGGAAATACTTGTATATACAAGCAAACCTAACCAAGATCAAGCACCACAGTAGGGAAAATTGCTATTCATAGCAGTAAAATAGCCAGAAACAATGGAAAATAGAGGAAATCTGAGAGAAAACTTATAGGAAAACCAATAGAGCAATTGTATTTCACTAGTAGATTCAAGAAAACAAGCAAATATACAATTTCCTTCAATTCGAGAGGAAGGAATAACTCCCCAAATCTCCGGCAACGCCAAGAGCCCAATGCAAGAAACCCTAGATCTCAAAAATACATTCAAATTCAAGATGAAACCCAAACTCAACCATTCACCTAATTAAATAAAAAAGACTAATTAAAAATCCCTAAATAGCCCCTTCATTCAAATTTTCCCTCCCAAAGTTTAATACATTCATTGCTTGGGACCACAAGGGCTACTGCCCCCCTTATTCTGCCTGATTTCAGCCCAGCTTGGGCCGATGGGTGTAGAACTAGATCAGTTTAGCTGGGACCGGTCCAAGCGTAACAGTACTCAAATAAAAGTATACCCAAACTATCACATATATCATGAGGAACACTTTCCATTAGGAAAAGAAGCTACCTAGTAGGTTAGCCAGCATCACTAAGTATAAATATAACCACGCTACGAAATGTTCGTTAGGGATGTTAAGCCCTTATGAACTAGTCCCAAGGCTAACCAAGAGAGAGGTAAATTGGTATTTTAATAAATCTTTTATAATCAAAACACAAACAAAGATTCACCACAGAAATCAAAGTGCAGAAAATTAATGCGAAAAAAATAAAGAAAAGAACACACCAGATTTATAGTGGTTCAGTCAAACCTTGACCTACGTCCACTCCTTAGAGGCACCCTCTGAGTATTGCACTAAACTCAGTGTTTCTCCTTTATCCCCCACAGCTAGGCGGAGAAGCCCTTACAATATCACTTCCACCTTCCCCAGTGCGACGGAGTAGCCGGGTCCTTTGACACCAAAGAGATCTTCGTCTTCCCAGAACTTCCCTCAAGATAAGCCTTGAATTCGATGGTATTAAGGTGAAAGCTCGCCGGAGCAACTGTGTGGAATCCCCCTCCACACTCCCTTGAAACCCCCTCCAAGGATCTTCTCCTCTCAAACTTCACCCTTTCCCCTCTCCCTTTCAAGTTCCCTCATTAAGTTTTCATTAGAAGAAAGAAGACATAATGGTTGCTAAAGATACTTACCAAGTGCCTTGATAAAGCTTGAATAGAGGGCTTCATAAAACACTAAAAACTCAGTTCTTTCTCATAATATCATCTTGTACAATCATAGGATCATCTGGTATGATTTTCATAATTTTATATGATAATCCTGGATGATCTTCGAATAGTCCAGTATGATTAGTTCAAGTTTGTATAGATCCTCCATTAAAATATTGAGATTGTCCAGGATGATTAGTTCAATCGAAATATAGTTCATTTAAGAAGAAAATATAGGACGACCAAAATTCATCTCTATTAATCATACAATATGATCTAGATCATACATTACAATCAGAATATCAAGTCTAAGTAGATTTGATTGACTAATCATTGGATTAATTTAGGCATGATTTTTATAGATCATCCAGTGTGATGTAGATCATTCTATATGATTAGAAGAAATTAACGAACTTCAAAATCTTGCCTAAATATGATTGGTTGTTATTCCTCATGATTGTAACTGATCATCTTGGTTGATCTAAATCGTCTAGTATGAATAGTTAAATGAGTTGATCGTATAGAATGATATAAATCATACATTATGATTAGTTTAAAAATTGAACTTCTAGTTTTTTTCTCAATCTCACTCGCCCTAAGTGTGTGTGTGCATGGTCAACAATCTAGCATACACCCTTATAGGACTTAACTCAATAAATCAAAAATACATCAATAAAAATTATAAAAAAAATTTACAACATAACCTATTCTACCCAATCTTGAGCTTTGAATCTTCGTTGGATGGTGTATGACATTCCTGAAATATTAGTACACAAACAAATAAATATATATTACAAATATATTTAAACATAAGAATGTGAGCTATAATGTTTATTCTCATCAAAAATATAAGCTCGTGAGCTTGAGTTGTAATAATCTTCCCATTTTTTATGATGAGAAACATTACTGGTTGAATTTACAAATTTAAAAATTATTTTCTCCTAATTTTCTCCTCACTAAGATAACTATATTAAAAATAGGAGAAATAAACAAAAGTTTCTTTTTTAAATAAAAATAAATAAATAAATTTAGAACCTAAAATAATTTATAAACTAATGCAAATACAAGATGAACATATGTTGCTTAAAAACAAATACAACCAGTCAAACACATTTTCCCCCTTTGACATTATCAAAAAGAAGGGATACACACAAAAAATAAAATGGAACACACATAACAGATTCTAATCAGGTGGAGGTGGTGCATATGTTTTAAGAAGAATATATTAATTTTAGCAAATTTTCTAAAAAAAATGAGAAAGTTACTTCTTGATTTTGTTAAAAAACATAGTAATAAATGGATTGACTGAACTTAAATCCAGAAAGGCTAGAAATTTGAATTTTATCAACCCTAGCTCAGGCACCTTAAATATTTAAGTCCTTTTTAAACAAAAATCTAATTTTAAAAAAGAATTAGAGAAGAAAAAAAATATATTTTTCAATCTTCTTACATGAAGTATATCTAATGGAATATCAATATAAAAATGGTGAGTTAGGAATCATGATTTTCAAACTCAAGTATTTAAAGTATCATTTAAGAACATGGGTTTTCTAAGATTTAAAAATAGAAGAAAGGTAGTTTAATATTTTGTGAGCTCATTTTTTGACTCTTTATCAGTTTTAAGTGTACTTTACACATCTTTTGATTTTTGATACATATCTGTGCATCTTTTGATTTTTACATATATTGTGCATCTTTCATTTTGGGCTCATTTTATACCTCTTTTCTTTTTTGTAATTTTACTTACTTTCTTAATATTTAAAGACTCAAAGCAAACCAAATCCAATAATAAAAATAAATAACTTTGTCAAGAAAATTATAAAGTTGATTTATCAACTTGCAAAAGATTCCTATGAGATAGAAGAACTGTAGGATGATAAAAAATATTTACTTCCGAAAGTCTAATTCTTAAATTGACATAGTTTTTTATTCAAAAGTGCTATAGCTTGATTAAGGAAATGGGAAGGAGAAGCATAATCCTAAATTTCCTTCCTTTAATCAATTTAGAAAAGTTAATCATCACTTACTTAAAATTTTTATGTAAAAAAGGCATAAAATTTTCATTAAAAAAATGAGAAAAGTAAATTGATTCTATTATGCAAACACAAAGAGAAATACATTTTGTGTACGTTGATCAAAGATAAATCACAAAAATATACATAAAAAATAAAATAAAATGATTACAAACAAAAACATAAAAAATAGGGCAGAAAATATTTAAAATGAATAAAAAAAAAACATAGAACATATATATATTTACTATAACACATAAACACAAAAACAAAACTTTATACCTCATCATCTTGCTCCTAGTCTGATGATTCAGAAACTAACCATTTTTACCTTTGTTCAGGTTTTCTACACCCAAAGTAAATAATGTCAGAAGAAATCTTAGCATTCTAACCATTTTTACCTTTGTTCCTTTTTTTATGATGGTGTTTATGCTTTAGTGGTTTTTCAAATTCCTTTTTTATTGAGGCTATCTCCTTGCTCTTATTATCTACTAAGCCATTCTTATCCATCTCTTCATCTTATAGCACAATTGTTTCACCTGTATCCAAACATCTTTGACCCAAACTTTACTTGTAGGAAATGAGTGAGCAAATCAAATTATAAATAGAAAATCCATTCAATTTTTTTTTCACAAATAGAAACAACTTTGGCATTAAACATATCAAGTAGAAAATGTAGAATTTTATTGACTTTGTCAAAGTTTGAAAGTTCTTTACCTAATGCGTGTAATGATGTCACTATTTGAGTAAATCTAGTGTACATATCTGGAATAGTCTCATAAGATTTCATGGAAAATTATTCACAATCATCCATTAAAATATTCAACTTGGATTGCATGACTTCACTAGCCCCTTCATATGTAGTGCATACATTTTTTCAAATTATCTTACCAATAGTGCATATGGATATTAACATACAATCTTCAGAATTCAAAGCACAAAAAATTTAGTTTAAAGATTTAGCATTTTATTTGCTTTACTCTACTCCATTCAACAAAAGGAATATCAATTTTGACTCCATCTATAATACGTGATGGTATAAAATAACTAATTTGAATCATATGCCACATTCGATAATTAATTCCTTTCAAGAAAGTAGACATGAAAATTTTTAAAAATTAAAAGAAAAATTTTCAAATAAAGGTGGTCGTGTAATTCAATATCCTTTCACAATATTACAATTATCAAAGTTGGCCATTATTTATTTTTAAAAGTTTTATAAAACTTACTTTATGAAATCCTACACTGATTCCACTTGAAAGTTTGTGAGAGATGTTAAATTCTAAAGAACTAGCCCCAAGGCAAACCAAGTGGGGGTGAATTGATATTTAAAAAAGTCTTTAATGATGAAGATGAAAGTTTACTAGGGATGTTAAGCCCTTATAAACTAGTCCCAAGGTTAACCAAGAGGGGGGTGAATTGGATATTAAAACTAAAAACACAATCACATCCAAAACCAAGATTCACCACAAAGAAAATCAAAGTGAGAAAATAAATATGAAAATAATAAAGGAAAGAACACACCATATTTATAGTGATTCGGTCAATCCTTGACCTACGTCCACTTATCGGAGGCACGCTCTAAGTATTACACTAAACTTAGTGTCTCTCCTCTAGCCCCCACAGCTTGGTGGAGAAGCCCTTACAAAATCAATCTTCCACCTTTCCAGGTGCGGCGGAGTAGCCGGGCCCTTTAACACCAAAGAGATCTTCTTCTTCCTAAAAACTTCCCTCAAGATGAGCCTTGAATTCGATGGTACTAAGGTGAAAGCTTGCCGAAGCAACTGTGTGGAACCCCCTCCACACTCCCTTGAAACCTTCTCCAAGGATCTTCTTCCTCTCTCAAACTCCACCCTTTTCTCTTTCCCTTTCAAACTCTCTCTTCAAGTTTCCTCTAGAAGAATGAAGATTTAATGACTGCCAAAGACTCTCTTCATGAGAAAGCAAGAGGTCTTTAAATAGATTTACAAAAACTGACATTATCATCCAAGACGATATTCCTATCGTCCTATACGATCATTATAAATTAAGCTCAATCAGTCTGAACGACTTAGGATAATTAGAATATTTTTGTTCATATCGTCTAGGACGATATTATATAATCCTGTACGATTAGTTCAAATCAAGGAATATCATCCAGACCATCACTTTGAATGGGAGTCTGGACGAAAATAAAATGACTCGATCATCCAGGACGATCTCTTGATTGTCCTGGCCGATTAGTTCAAAATTTGCCCAAAACATCCAAAATATTGCTCTGAACAAGTGTTGGTCGTCCAAGAGAAATCAAGGTTTTTGAACTGATCATCCTGTCCGCTGCTGATTCTTTTTTATTTGAGCCTATCGTCCAGGATGATAAAAAAATTATCCAGGGCGATATGCGTAATGACGACTGACTTAACCAGGATGCCTTAATTAGGGTTTCTATTTTTGACCGATCATCCAAGATGATTTTGGGATCATCCCAGACGATGTAAGCAAAATAAAAAAACTCTAAGTTAGACAGAAATAATTGACCCAAGTATGTGTGTGTAGGGTTACTAAGCAAGCAACACCCATACAAGACTTGACTCAAGAAATCAAAATTACATCAATGAATATAACAGACCCTTTTATAATATAACATTATTTAATCCAATCTTAAGCTCTGATTCTTTATTTGATGTTGCATGGTATTCCTGAAATATTAGTATACACACAAATAAATATATATTATAAATACAAGTAGACAATAAAAAGTGAACCATATTATTTGTTATCATCAAAAATATAAACTCACAAGCTTGAGCTGTAACAATCTCGCCCTTTTTTATGATGGCAAATATTACTGGTTAAATTTACAAAATTAAAAACATTTTCTCCGAATCTCTCTCTCACTAGAATAAAAATTTAAAAATAGGGGAAGACAAAATTTTTGTTATATATATATATATATATATATATATATATATATATATATATATAATAGAAAATAGATACAAATATAATAGTATGTTCCCCCCCTTTGATATTATCAAAAAGAGGAGGGACACAAACAATCAGAATAATAAATAAAAACCAAAATAATCCCTGATATAGTGAAAAGAAAAAATCAAATATTTTTAAAATGAGAAAGTTACCTCTTGATTTTATTCAAAAACTTATTAAGGAATGAATTGACAATGCAAAATCCAGAAAAGGTTTATAAATCTAAAAATTGTTAATCCAAGCACAAGTTCTTTTAAAGGCTCAAAAACTTTTTAATCCAATATCTAAATCAAAGAACAAATTAGAAAAAGAAACACTAATTTTTTTTTAAACTTCTTTCATAAAATATATCAAATAAAAGATTAATGAAAAATTTGGCGAATCAGGAATCATGATTTTCAAGCTCAAGTATCAAAAATATCAAGGGTTTTCTTAAGTTTTAAGAAGTACAAGAAAGGTAAGCATTACTTTTTGTGGGCTCATTTTATGCCTCTTGTCAGTTTTTTGGTGCACTTTGTGCATCTTTTACTTTTTGATACACTTTTTGTAATTCACTACAATCGAATTCAAGGTTCATCCTAAGGAGAAGAAGATCTCTTTAGTGTCAAAGGACCTTGCTACTCCGCCACACTGGGGAAGGTGGAAGTTATTTTATAAGGGCTTCTTCGCCTAGGTGTGGGATAAAGAAGATTCATTAAAAGTTTATTATAATGCTTGGAGGATGCCTTTGGGGTGTGGATGTAGGTCAGTTGGACCGAACCACTATAAATCTTATATGTTCTTTCCTTCTATTATTTCCACTTTTTTTTTGCGATTAACTGAATGGGTGAAAATGTTGAATTATCTTTTATTGTGAATGTAATTCACTTCTGCATCAAGTTATAAAATGATTTTTCTTCATCTTTAAATATTTTTTAAATACCAATTCACCACCTTTTGGTTAGCCTCAAGACTAGTTCTTTAGGGTTTAACACCTCTCTCGAACTTTCAAAAATCTTGAATTTTTCTACATTATTAAGGAAATTAAGTAACTTTAGCTTTACTTTAATGTTAAGTTGACTCATGTTCATAGGGAAGGTAATGCTTGTGCTGATTAGTTAGCTAATCATAATTATAATCTTGACTTTCTCACTGACATCTCTTATAATTACTTACCTGCTTTTATAAAAGGCATCATTAGATTAGGCATGCTTAGTTTTCCTTATATTAGAACATAGGTTTTATTTTAGTCAATTTTGGTTGTGCTACACCTCTTTTAATAGTTTCTTATTTTTGTTAATCTTTGATTTCCAGTAGGTTTTTATTAAGTATTATTTTAGAAGTGTTGTCTTCATGGATGGTGGCATTTATTCTAGCAATGGTTAAAACTTGTTGAATTATGGCCATAGTATCATGTGTTGCTCATCTTAGCTATCTCCTTGCTCGGATAGCAGACGGGGTTATCAAGGTTTGTTTCCTGGATTGCTGCAGGTTATCCTGTATATGTTTTAGCATAGTCAATGGTTTTTTTGGCCTGATAGGGATTGCACTGACATTATTTGGTTTTATTTTTTTAATAATAGAGTTATATTAAGTTTATTATCCCCATTATCCTAATTTATGATTGTATGAATGTTAGTTTTGTGAATTTTGGCCGCTCCTATGGTAACTTTGGAATGTCGTGTGGCATTATCTGCATGATTTTGATATAGACCAGATGTGAGTGGTAGCAAGACTATTATCAACATGATTTCAAGGATACTACATACCTGAGCTAGAATGTTCCTCTTACTTGGACTTTGAATGTTCTTAGTACTTATAATATTACTTTGAAGTGGTTTTGGTATGGCCTTGATAACATTTGGTCTATTTTTTTTTCTTATCATTTTTCATCATGATTGTTTATCTGGGATGGATGTTATGAATCAAATTTGGTGGTTAAAGAATTATAATTATAATGTGATTATTGATGGTTATTTATGGTCTATGCAGGTGATTAGTATATTAGGGCTGAGGGGTTTCATTCCTATTTTATTTATGGACATGGATAGTAAAGTGGGGTTTGCTTGTATTCACACAACATGCACATATTTTGTTCATGAAAATTAGGATATGCTGTTTTGAAATTTTTATTATTTCTACAAGTTTGATAAGGTGTGTATCATTATAAAGTTGGAGAATAGATATATGATTATTATTTATGAGATGAGTAGACATCATTTGTTTTGTTTGAATGACTATTAATGTAATTTAACAGGCCATTGGATTTTCATGCTTTATCTATTACCTCTTAATTATTGGTTTTTCCTGAGGATCAATGAGCTGTAATTTCTTTGTAATGCCTCTTTCAACTAGGGATTTTTTATGGGGTTGGAGCCATATGTTGTGCTGTTGATGGAGGTGGAGTTAGTCGAGGAGTTAGTTATTAAGTGGTGTTTCATGTTTCTTCAATATTGGTTGTTGTTGATTATTTTTTTTTTGATTGGTTCCATTCTATATATACTCTAGTTTGTGATGTGTGGTCTAATAGTTATGCTATTGCTTGTGATGTTTAAACTGATATTTATCCTTAAGAGGGACTTTTGGCTCAAATATATTTCTTTTCTTTGTTTTGTAGCTCTTCAGAGCAGTAGAGAGCTGAAGGTCCCTCGCAAGGACCTTATAACTTCTTTTTTGTTTATCGTGTAGGCCCCTTAGAGGATTTTAACAAAAAAAATTGATTACACTGATAGTATTGTACGATTCCTATCATTTTTCAGTTATAATCACCTAAACAGCCGCTAATCATAATTTAGGTAATATTTTAATATTCAAAATCCGTGTCTAATCATATCATACAATATGCATCATAATGTATGATACATGACAATTGTGCCTAAATTGATCCTATGATTAGTGGAATAATTATGGTTAATTATTTCAATTAAATCCTTCAGGATGATTCGTAATGATTATATTATATGATCTAAGCAATGCATGAGATGATAATTTCATCAACACCTATCATCCAAGATTAAGTGCCATAATTTTTCAACTAATTATATAAAATGAACTCCCAATTCTATATTGTATAAACTGAGCTCTGCATATGATGATAGTTATATTGTCACCTATCATACTGGATGATCAGTACATCTCTTAAAATGATCTAATTGGATAATAAATTTCATACTATTTAAAAGATTATTTTTTTCTAATCATGCTGGATGATATTATCAATCATCATGGACGATCAATTCATCTCTTTTGAAATGATCATATAGGGGCTGTCTCCTCATACAGTACTAATATGTATATTTTGAACTAATCGTATAGGATGATCATGGATTGTACTGGATGATTAGATTCGGCAGATTTAAATTTAGGGCTTTTTGATAGGCTCTCTATTTAAGCTTTCATAAAGTCTTGTTAAAAAAAAAACTTTTGCTGCTAAGTGTCCTGAGAGGGAGCATACAAAGGGAGTTAAGGAGTGCTTTGAGAGAGGAGAGAGGGAGAATTATTTATGAGAGAGAGTTGTGAGGGATTCAGAAGGTTACTACAAGCAAGGTTCTTTGCTATCTTCTTCATGCTTTTGCCTTGATCCTATGGTGCATACGGGAAGACTTTTCACAGCACTAGCCCTAGGTTCTCTACCTTTTCCAGGAAGAAAAAAAGGATTTCTTGGTTCTCTTCCATCTCTAGGAGGAAGAAAAAGAATTTCAGGTATTCTTCCTTCACTAGGAGGGTGAGAAAGACGTATGGTCCTCTACCGCATCGGGTTGGTGGAAGATATTTTATAAGGGCTTCTCCACCACGATTCAGGGGCAAAAGGAGAGACACTACTTTTAGTGCAATACCTAGAATGAAGGGTTTTGGGGAGTGGATGTAGGTTAGGTTGGCCCGAACCAGTATAAAATCTGATGTGATTGTTCTAATTATTTTTTGCACTTTTATTTTTTTGTTATTTATCATGTGGTTGTTAATTAAGAAATGGCAGTAAAACTAAACTTCTTTTTTATGAACGCAGCATAAATGATAAAGATTTAGCCGAACTAAATGAAAAATATTTAAACACCTTTTTCTGTGCTTTAAAATTTGAAGATTACATGCGTGTATCTACTTACACAATTGGTTAAGAAATTTGGGATAAACTCTGCATAAACTATGAAGGAAAAAAAAAGAAGTAAAATAATATAGGTTGAATATTCTATTCCATGATTATGAACTGTTTAGCATGAAACCTATTGAGTCTATTTTCTGAAATGTATACTTGGTTCACCAAAATTATCTCTTTCCTGTATGCATTAGGTAGAGAACTTACCAATTCTGAAAAGGTTAATACTATTCTGCGTTGTCTACTTAGTTCTAATGATGCCAAAATCACAGCTATTATTGAATCCAAGGATCTTAAAGTTTATTCAATTGATAACTTACTTGGATCACTCATTACTTATGAGGAAGGAATGAGTCAAAGGCAAATTAATGCAGGTAAGAAAAGAAAAGAAAAAAAGTTGCTTTAAAGGCAGATGATTCTAAAAGTGATAAATCTTTATCTAAAGGTGATGAAGACAAAATGCATGTTTTGATGAAACTGATGATAGGGAGCATGCATTAAAAATTGACAATTTAACTTTTGAAAGTGCAAACAAATTTTTGCAAGAGAAAATAACTAGTTTTAAAGAAAATAAACCATTACCTACACTTGTAGAATTTAAAAAATCATCACCACAACATGCATCATTAAAACCGAGGAAGAGGCGCCATAACCCATATAGATTAATAAATCCATTCCTAGGAGTTAGGTGGTTTACTTGTGACATGCTAGGACATATATCATACACTTGCACTATCCACTATATAACACACTTATCGTGGAGGCCAAAACTATATAAATTATAGTATAACATGTAAGCATTTCATTAATAAACCCATAAGATGGAACCCAAAAATTTTTGGGTTTCAAAAACTATTCCTTGATGACTTTATGGGGATGCTCTAAAAAAAGGCCCTATGAGAGTATGTGGTAAATGGACTATGGATTTTTAAGGGACATGACTAGAGATATAAATCAATTCATCATGTTGGAGGCCAAGACAGGGGGAAAGGTAGCACTTGGAGATAACACCACCTATGTGATTATTGCCAGTTAGGAAAATAACTTAAATCCTCCTTCCACTCAATTAAGGATATTAACACTAGTGAACCATTAAAAGTCCTCCACATGGATCTTTTTGGACATGTTAGCATTGTAAGCCTAGGAGGGAAAGTCTTTGGGTATATAATTATTAATGATTAATTGATTTTTACTTGGATTAGATTCTTATCTCATGAAAGTGAATCATTCAAGGAGTTTAGGACATTCTCCACTTAAATTTAGAGGGAGATAGGGTGTAAAGTTTTGACCATTTACAGTGACCATGGTGGAGAATTTGAAAATAAAAATTTGAATCTTACTATAAGGAATAAGGGATGAATCAAAACTTCTCAGTTCCTAGAGCCCCTCAACAGAATAGAGTAGCTCAAAGAAAGAACAAGACCTTGGTAGAAGTTTTTAGAGCCATGTTATATGAATACTCACTTCCTAAATAATTTTGGGTAGAAGCGAGTAACAAAGCCTGCTATATTTTGAATTGGGTTAATATTAGATCCAAGCTAAACAAAATACCCTATGAAATCCTTAAGGGTATGACACCCAACCTTTATCACCTTCATGTCTTTGGATGTAAAGTTTTTATTCTAATAATGAGAAATCTTTGTTAGGAATGTTTGATCAAAAATCTGAGTAAGGCATTTTCCTAGGATAATTAAACGTTGAAAAATCCTTTAGAGTTTTTAATAGAAGGATATTGGTGGTATAGGAGACCACTCATGTAGTTTTTGATGAATCTTATAATTTTGGAGGGTCTAGGGTTGAAGAAAAAAAGTGGATGAAGTCATCCAAGGAGTAGAATCTATAAATTTTGAAGAAAGGGTAGAACCTAAAAATTTACTACCAAAAGAATGGAGATATTCCTAAAATCATCCTAAAGAACTAATCTTAGGAGACCCATCTAAAGGTGTTAGAACTCCATAAGTATAAATCTAGTACTAAGAAAGAAGGTAACTATTAAGAGAGTTGCTACTTAGGTTTTGCATGTTTTATATTCTTACAACTTATTATTTTGATGATTCCAAATATTATTTTTTTATTACTTAATTTATCCTAACACATTTTGGAAGATTTTTTTTGGCTCTTATGTGTACTAACATTTCAGGGAAATCAAACTCCAAATTGATGAAGACTTTAAACAAATATTTGACTATACTATTTTGTAATTTGGAGTATATATTTTATTCATTTTGAGTCAGGGAAAGTGTGATTTTAATTGAGTAACTTAGCACACACACTGGGGGAGATCTTTAAAAGACCAAATTTCTCATACTGATCGTATAAGATGAACCATATTCGTACGAGATGATCAGGTCAGTTATACCCCTCGGAGAGCATTGGAACGAACAGAAAGTGAAGAAAAATTTTCTAAGTCCTGATCGTACAGATGAATTTACCCATTCGTCCCCAGACGATGTCCTCTGATATCTCACTTTGAACTGTTTATCCAAAGAAAATGTCCAATTCGTCCCAGGACGATGTCCTCTGATTTCTCACTTTGAACTGTTCATCCAGACAAAATGTCCCATTCGTCCCTGGACGATGTCCTCTAATTTCTCACTTTGAACTGTTTGTCCAGATGAAATATCCCATTTGTCCTTGGATGATGTCCTCTGATTTCTCACTTTGAATTGTAAGTCTAGAAAAAATGTCCCATTCATCTCTCGATGATGTCCTCAGACTTTTGATATTACTAGTTCATCCAGACAATTTTGCCCCTTCGTCCCAGGATGATGTCCTCTGTTCCATAACCTTGTGGACCGTCCTGCAGTTATTTTTCAACGAAGTTTAAAAATAACTATTCATACCGGACAAACTATGTTCATACGGGACGATGATTACCTCAAAGTAATTTTGTACCAATGCACATTAAGTTCGTATGCAATAGTTTTTATACTATTTGTACGTACGAATTACGATCATACGGGACGATCAAGTACGTACAGATTTGAAAAATTGCAATTTTTTGGATGATTTTTCGTGTCTTTCATATAAAAGGTCCTCTTAAAACTGGCTTATAATTTTTTTGTCCACTGGTCTTCATACAAACTGAAGAGAGATTGAAGGAGAGAGTGTGAGAGAGTGTTTGAAGGAGATTTCTTACTACTGGAGCGTAAAGTGTTCACTTGGTACTCAAAGGTAAAAATCTTTATTTGTGAATTGTGATTACTTCACTCTTTTCTCTTGTCTTTCCAAATTTCTCATTAGAAGATCTTGTCAAGGAGATCTGATTCTCTGCCGACACTCGAGGAGTATGAACAGCAGGAAGGTTCTCTGCCTACACTTGAGAAGTGTGAAAGGACGAAGGGTTCTCTTCCTACACTGTTGACCTCATTTTTGTATGAGGTCACTAGGATCCACCTGGGTTTTATTTTGGTGACCTAATGATTGATAAGTTCTCACTTATAGATCATATAGGTCCCAAACATATCCCATTCAACTCTTAATCAAAGTTCCAATTAACTTTCAATCATCCAATTTTTGATCTACATTTTGATTAATTAACCTTTCAATCATCATCGCCTACAATACATCTTGCAATCGACCTCTCTTCGACTCGTTTTGAATTTGATTCTCCTCAACGTTGGGCTTCGAGTGTGAATTTAAGTCGACCAATTTGTAGTCAATTTAAGGCTCCATGACTTTAATCTACTCAATTTAATGTCCCTTGAGTCAAATCAATTTTAATTATTACAAACTAGCTTGACCTATTTAAATCAAGATGTTACACCATTAATTTGTTTTTGTATAATTTTATCCTATTTCTCCAATTTAACACTCTAAAGCAGTTTGATTTTAGTGCTTGGTATCAACCATCCGATTAACTTTGGACGGGCCGGATGGTTTCTTGATCTTAATAGCATTAGGGCGCTTGGTTTAAAAGGAGATTTTCACGATTAATCCATAGACACAAGCAGCCGCCCTTTGGTATCTACTGCTAGGCCGGCTGAAAGGGGATCCCACGACTCCATTCTCATCTCACGCCTCCAAGCAGCCGCCTCTTTGTTTTCTCTCCACCCATCCAAAAGGAAGAAGAAGACCTCTAAATCCAGTCAAGAGGAGTGGCTTCTAGGCTCAACAGAGACTAGAGTTCTTGGAAATGGCGGCTGCTCTCATTCACCAGGGACGGCTGATTCATTCAAGTTGAGCCAAGAAAAGGCAAGAGGATTCCATCTACATCCTCTCACATTCACGTTCTAGAGCATACTTCGGCCAAGGATGTGAGCTCGGCCAGCTTTCCTATTTACTACTTCGGCCAACACAGGGAAGATTTAAAGTAAAAAGAGGAAGATCTGCTGTAGATCTTCGTCCAAGCAAGAGGCGAGCTACGAAAACTTTCGGCGTGATTTATTATTACGGTAATTTCTTCTTCTCTCTCTTGCCAGTTCTTTGATTTTACCCTGTTTGAATCCAAACGACTGGAGATCTTTAACGAGTTGATGCTCTATGTTCAACTGAGATTTGAAATGCGCCTTCATGAGGTTTTATGAAAGGGGATAGAAGAGACCTAGACATTTTCTTCTTGATGTTCTCTTTATTTAATTTTTTTTTTTTAAAAAAAAGTCATATATATATATTCACCAACGTGGCTGCATTTTTGTGTGCGTATAAACTTGCCTTTCAAGAATTTGTTTCATTCTTAAATCTGAAGAAGAAAGCATGATTGATTGATTTATAGATTTGGATGCTCATCGTATTAGGGATAAATTTTTTCTTATGAAGATGAATGGTCATAACATTGTGGCTTTATTCCTTGGATTTATGTCCGATTTCCTGTGCTATTCACTATCTCGTTATACTTGAGGAAAACGATTTTCTGGATTTCAGTTTGACGCAAAGCTTATGCTTATGCTATGAAAAATACACTCCCCGGATCCTCACCATGAAATTCATTAGAAATCTATATCAGGTTTGGCTATGAGAACAATTATGTTGCTTGTTATTAATGAGTGATATTTTGTTTCATAGATAATGAGTTAGTTAACTGACCTTTTATTTTCAGTTATCGTAAAAATGAATGGACTTGTTGTGTGTGATATTTTGCTTTCAAACACTTTTTTTTAAGGCTAGCTGTTAACAACATGTGAGAAAATAATATATGTATTTCTCCCATAAGCCTTCTATATGAGTGTTGGAGGAGTTTGATTAACACTATCGTCATGAATAAGAATTCATTTGTGCAAACACAAGGTTCCTTTATATTGATGAGAATTTCCTATTTGATTTCATTCATTTGAGTTTTTTACGAATTACCTCTGAGTATTGAGGGTTACATGAATTAGTATATCATTTTCTCCTTTTCTTTTCTTTACTTTCACAAAATTTGAGAGAATACAAGGTCCTTATGTTTTTTTTTTTTTTGGTGGAAAGCAAAGAGTGGTGGGCTTTCTTTCTTTAAGGCATTTTTCAATTCTCATCTTCTTAAATAAATTTGTCGGTTTCGAGAAAACATAGTTGCTCTTCTCCTTTTCCCATAAATTTTGATGAGGATCTTTCTCCATTTGTCTCTACTTTTTGGGGTAGAGCGAGTTTTAATTGGAAATTGAGCATGAAACTTGAAGGTTGTTCTTACTTGCAATATCTTTCGTAGATGTTCATTCAACATGAGAAAACCTGATACACTATTCTATGTATTATCCATGTTCTGGTTCTTCGACAAGATTATATGTATTGTTTCATATGTGAATGCTGGAAGGATTATATGTAAGATTGTGTTTTGATACTACACTCGACGCTTGATAATAAAGGTTATTGAAAATTCTCTTTTGTAGAAATCTACAAGAATTTTTCTTTAAAGGTAGATGGTGATACTTATGTCCTTCTGTTAGAGGTTTGTGGCATAACTGTATTTTTATGGTTTACAGTCGCAATTCGAACCGACATGAAGTTTAAGGGTTCTGAAATTCGGCATACATGCTCATGTCTTAAATATTCATAAGTAAGATGTATGACTCTGGGAAAGAGGATGGACCTTTGCTGGCTAAATACGTCTATAGGGCTTCGGCTCTGATGCATAATTGAGTGAAGGAGAGTCTGTTGAGTTGCCTGCTACTTTTTTTTAAGCAGAGCCATGCTGGTCTTTTCAATCTTTGCATAGTTGTTCTTATTGCAGTAAATAACATGCTAACTATTGAGAACTTGATGAAGTATGGCTTACTGATAAGATCTGGAGTTTGGTTTAATTCAAAGTCTTCGAAAATTGGCCCCCTGTTAGTGTGCTGGCTTACTTAATCCGCTTTTCTGATTGAAAAGCTTGTATGGAGAGAGCTTATATTTGAACCTGTGGTTGTTTCTCTACATGTACTTCTCATGTCTAAGTAGATATTGTATCCAGCTCTTGTCATTCTGAAGTGTGATTTGGATATTTTATGGGGTCTTATATTAATGTTAAGCGCTTGTACTTTTGGTTGAAGCTCATCCCATATGCATGTAACCTAGGAGAATTGCGGCCATGTCAATGGCTAAAAGAGTATCATCCTATTGGATGATTTTCAATACGGGTGCCTTTGTGTCCAACTATGTCCGATTCTTTTGCAACCATCTGAATTACTTGGAGCATTTCATACATTGGTTACCAATGCGTTCTATGGGTTAAAGGGTATGAAGCATCTTCCTGTTATGCAGGGTTCTCAGTACAATTATTTTCTGATTTCTATATTTTTGTTTTTTGTGGTTTCCAAGGCGCTTACAGTAATGAGACCTATATGCTTGTGCTACACCAAACTGATGCTGATAACTGCTTTTCAGATATCTTTAATATATTGATAAGCACAAGGGTAAACAGAATAATACCTGAACTTTGCTCAGTAAAGCCATCAAATCTCACTGATGGTTCTTGTCCCGTAAAGGATATTAAGTCATTTGAAAAAGTGGTCAATTCAAGCAAATTAATAGATGCATGCAATACCATTGATCCTCTTACAGGATGCTGTTTCTTGTATTTGAATGTTATACAAACTGTTCTTTTAAGTTAATTTCCATAAGTTATCATTGATTGAGAATATTGCTTTTGGGCTAATAATATTTTCTATGATTCATAGATTTTGAATAGATGGTTTAATGGGTAGACTTTAGATGTTTCAATTTCAATGCTCCATATATTTACTTACATGTCAATTCATAGTATCTCTTATATTTTCAAACATGATATTCTGACACCGCTCTCTCTCTTCGCCTTTTTGCGAGGTACTGATGGAGCTAATTGGAGGATGAGCCAAGGAGCTTCAGTCGTCCCATTTCTTCTAAACGGGATGCTACGGCCGGAGTCACCGTCGACTAGCTCCGGTGACCAGGTAAGTTTTCTTGAAACTTAAAAGTGCATAAAGCTTCTAAATTTATCTATTGAGTCATTTCCCCTCAGCCTTAATTTCTTGCAATAATTTTTTTTGTATTTAGTTAATACATGTTTTCATTTTTCATTTACAAATTCAAAATCCATTGACATAGGTTGTTTATATTTGTAGGTATGTCCAAAGGGTTAGTGACATTGATTCAAACCTGTTAAACCTAGTGACATCTTTAAGGACAATAATTAAGGACATTTCTAGAGAACTTAGAAAATTTTTAGAGATTAGGAGATATCTCCTATTAACTTAAGACTTGAACAATTTGAACCTAGTGACATCTTAAACCTTAAAAATTTTATTTATCTTTTCTTTTAATCATTAAACCAATTAATTGATCTAATTAAAATTAAATCCTTAATTAAGCAAATCAAATTTAAACTCTTTAAGTTTAGTGATCTTCCCTACTCTAGGGAAAGTTATCACTAAATTTCAAACCCTCTGAACCCCTTAAATTTAAACCTTAATTAAACTTTAAAACCTTCCAGAAAATCTCAATCTAACTTCAAAACCATTGATCAATCTTAAAATTAATTCTGAATCATTAAGACTTAAACCAAAATCTTCCCTTGAGCCTTTCAACCAACCAGAACATTAAGCAACTTTAACCAATTACCCGGTTTAGGATATATCCAAACCACACAGCCTGCTACACACACCTAGATTGACCCATTAGGACACAGACTCTAGCTTTAGGTTAGGCAGGTGTTTCTTTCTTTCTTTTTAGATAGATTGATATGCATACAAAATGAGAGTGGCATCCTAGGTTATATAACATAGACATGGGTTCACTATCCACAGACCTGTGCACTTCCCGTTTGTCAGCCTAGGATTAGGTCCCCTGCCCCTTGGCCTACGAGGTCCCCTTGAATGAGGTAACCCATGGTTGCTAACAAGGATCCTCTGGTCGGCACTCGACTAAGTAGGCTAAGGATATCGACGAACCCGGGATGATGGAAAACCATGGGATCTTGACCGGGGATGTCATACCCACTTGGTAGGTTAGTCTTCACCCTCACTTTCTGGGCATTTTTCCGATCATGTGATCGAGAATATAAGTCCCAATTTTCTAATAAAGTTTCAACTTGAACATAAAGATTCCTCCTCAATCTAAAATTTAAAGCCCAACACTTAGCTTAGGTTGGGGCACTTCTGAATTATTTCAGAATCTCTAAGTGCCTCCTACCTCTCCTCCATTGACTCCGGAAATAATTGTTCAAAATTCGATCCAATCCCGATTGAAATTCCAAATTCATCTCCTTGATATCATTCCTAAAAAATCTTTAAAATAAAATTTCTGCCGTTGTTTTAATCGAGAGTTTTCGTAGGAGACCTCGTTTTCTTACGATGTAATTAACTACGAGGGCTTGCGCTCGTAGGAGATTTAGAACCACACACGCACCTGATTTTAAAATTTGATTTTTCAAAACTCAATTGGATTTCTTTGGAAAAACTTAAAATACTAGTGATCATTGTTATCATATTCAAAGAATTATCATTGAATGATATTTTCTCCCTTCGGGGAGATACATCTTTCTTTGATAAGGCTTTGAATGTGAACCTAACGATCACACTTCTTGAATATTGTAGTTGGATATTCAGTTGAATCTCATTTTGACCCTTCGGGGCCATATGAAGTTCTCTTTAGCATCCGGTCACGATATTCAAGATGAATTTCATAATTCTAAATCTGAATACCGTTATGAAATTTTATTCTCACCTCTCGAGGTGATATACTTTTTCTAACGAGACAATTCGATTTTAGAATTCAATTTTAAGTCCCAAAGAAAACCAATGTTTTTAAAATATGTTTTCAAAATTCCACCAACATACACTTGGAGAAGTGTGAAAGGACAAAGGGTTCTATGCTACTCTTGGAGAGTGTGAACAGCGGGAAGGTTCTTTGCCTACACTTAGATAGTATGAATAGTGGGAGGTACTTTACCTACACTTGGAGGGTGTAAAAGGACGACCGTTCTCTACAGCACTAGGTAGTGGTGGAAGAGAGTTTTTGTAAAGGCTTGTCCATCTTGATGTGGGGACAAAAGGAGAGACTCTAAGTGGTAATAGTGTAATATCTGAAGTGAAAGACTTCAGGGAGTGGATGAAGGTCGTGTTTGACTGAACCACTATAAATCTTATATATTTTTAGTTTTTTGCTGCCTTTTTTTTACTTTACTATTTCTATATAATTTGTGGTTGAAAAATCTTTTTTTAAATTATAAAGGGTGATAAAATTTTTAAATTACTAATTGACCCCCCTCTTGGTTAGCTACTGGGACATAAGCTTAGGTTTAACAATCTAATTCATATTTAACAAGTTTCAACAAGTGATATCAGAGCATAGTTTCAAAATCATAAGTTTAGACTACTTTTTTATTAACGACCATGGCTATATTTAGAAATTGAAATACACTTGAGGGTTACTCTATAACTAGACCTCCATTGTTTGACAATATTCCTTTTAATTTTTGGAAAACATGTATGTCTACATTTTTACAGTCACTTGATTACCGTATATGGATCTTAGTTCAAGAAGGGTATACAAAACCAAGTAGATTAGTTGACGGAGTTAGAGTTGAAATACCTTTTATGGAATGGACAGTAGAAGAACGTGACTTAGCATAACTTAATGCCAAATGCTTGAATAGTTTTTTTATGCTCTTAAATCTGAAGATTACATGTGGGTTTTCACTTGCAAGAGTGGAAAGGACATATGAGATAGACTTTGTATAACTTATGAGGGGACTAATGAAGTTAAACAATCCAGACTTAATATCTTATTCCATGACTATGAACTGTTACGCATGAAACCCATTTCTAACATGTATATAAGATTCACGTAAATAGTAACCTTTTTACCTGCATTAGGTAGGGAACTAACGAATATAGAAATGGTTAATAAAATACTTCACTGCTTACCTATTGCTTATGATGCTAAAAATATCTGCAATTACAGAGTTTAAAGATTTAAACATTTACTCTATTGACAATCTTCTTGGATCACTTATCACTTATGAGCAAGGGGTGAGTCAAAGAAAGATTAATGCAGGTGAACCATGAAGGAAGAAGAACATAGCACTGAAAGTGGAGGAGTCAAAGAGTGAACTCTAATAACCTGAAGATGAAGATAATATCGAACTGATGACTAGACAGTTCAGAAGCTTTCTTAAGAGGAAGCAAAAGAGATGCCAATAATGGAATCGAGGTAAATTTAATAGAAATGTCAAGGTTTCAAATTATATTATTTGTTATGAGTGCAGGAAACCTAGATATATTAAGTCAGATTTCCCAAAACTCAAAGACACTCTTAGCAATAAGAAGATAGAGGAGAAATCTATTATGAAGAAGAGCAAGAAGAAATTCCAAAGAGCTTTCTGGGCTGACTCAGCTTCAGACTAGTTAGAGACTGAAAAGGAAGAGAAAATTACTAATTTATGCTTAATGGCCGATAATCTTTATCAGTCAGATCAAAAAGAGGTATTTGATTTGTCTTATAATGAACTTTTTGATGTCTATGAACACATACATGATGCATATAGAAAGTTTAATAAAATGCATTCTAGTCTGAACTTAGAATTTCAGGAACTACAAAGAGAAAAGGAGATCCTTAGGAAAGATCATGCTTTAATTGATAACAACAACATAAAATTGTTTGATGAGTTTGATGAATTTAATAAGATCTATGAAAGTTTAAAATCATCATATGCAGAACTTCAAAAAGAAATCAAGAATAATAAGGATGAATTTGAGAGCAAAATATATCGAGTAAATTATACAAATCGTATCTTAGAAGATATGAATTCATTTTGTAAACTAAAAATAAAAGCTCTCAAGGATAATAGAATACCACCAAGACTTGAAGATTTCACATATTCTATTTTGTATCCTAAATTTATGCAATCCATCAATAGACAGACAAACTATAAAAAATTAAGAAACCCTTTTCCAAGAGTTAAATGTCATAATTGTGGATTGATTGGACATATAGCTCACACTTATACATTAAAGAAGAAAACACATTTGGTGTGGAAACCTAAGATGCATAAACCTAGATGTTGCAAATCTATTTTCATGGCTTATGTTTTGATGATTGACAAACATTATTTCTCTTGGACTACTTGTTGCTTCTAACGTTTCAGGAATCGAAGATCGAACGAATAAGACGAAGCCAGTTCAGGATTGTGTAGGTTTAGGGTTGAGTCAGTTTGTACTTTTGTTTTTCACTTCTTGAGTCTACTTGTAATGGTCAAAGAGACTGATGCTAAGTAACCCTTCACACACACATTTGAGAGACTTAGAATTTCTATTTTTACTCATATCGGCCAGGACGATTTTTTACATTGGCCTGGATGATCAGGCTTAAAATAGAAAGTCTAAATAAGGATTCTTAATTAAGGCAGCCGTCATTAACATATCGTCTTGGACGATACGTGTATCGGCCAGGACGATAAGCTTAAAACAGAAAGAAGTTGCCGCCACAGATAATTAAGGTATACTGTATTTTTAAATTATCGGTCAAGACGAAACTTGATCGGCCTGTACGATATTCACATATTATGCCTTAATTGATCAGGAAATCAAGGGAGTAATTAAGGATGATTGATACGATCATATCGTCCTGGACGATTGCAGGATCGGCCAGGACGATCCAGTCAAAAACCTTAAGTTATTTCAAGACGATAAATATCGGCCAGCTCGTATCCAAGGCTATTCTCAGGACGATTTTCCTTTGATTTGAACTGATCGGCCAGGACAATCGTGAGATCGTCCTGGACGATCAAGCCAACTTTAATCGTCCAGAAGTGCATCCAGGGCGATGCTCTGGCCGATCTTCTGAGTTTTGTACTGATCGGCCAGGTCGATGTCCATATCGGCCTGGATGATAAAGTCGGCAACTTGTAATTAATGAGCTCCTTTGAAGCTCTTCTATTTAAGAGCTCTTGTTCAACTTTTTTGAAGACCTTTGGCTGCTGCCTTGATCTGAGAAGACCTTGAGGAGAGAAAGAGAGAGAGGGAGAGAGAGAGGATCTTGTGAGGGGATTCACAAGGGTTGCTTCAAGGATCGCTTTACTTCTTCTTTATCTAGAGTTTCTCATTCGTGGAAGGGTTGGTAGAGGTAAGGAGTTAGCTTTTGGTTGTGGTTCTCTGCCAGCTTCAGGAGGAAGCAAAAGGAGGTAGGTTCTCTACCTTGCCGGGGTGGCAAAAAGGAGGTTCTTGTGAGGGCTTCTCCGCCTAGCCGTGGGGGCTAAAGGAGAGTCACATTTTGTAGTGCAATACTTGGAGGGTGCCTCCAAGGAGTGGACGTAGGTCGAGTTGACCGAACCACTATAAATTTATGTGTTCTTGTTTTCTTGCTTCCACACTTTTAATTCCGCATTTATTTTTTGTGGCGTGATTTTGGTTTATGTTTTTTATTCTTTGTTAAAAGAAATTTTAAAATACCAATTCACCCCCCCTCTTGGTTAGCTTGGGCCAGTTCTATAGGGCTTAACATCCCTAACGAACTTTCAAGTGGTAATAGAGCGGGATTCGAAAATTTAAGTTTGAAAACTTTTTGAATTTGATCCATGGCTAACCTTGGGAATCATAACACTACGGAAGGGTATTCTATTACCCGACCTCCCCTGTTCGATAACCTACCTTTTGACTTTTGGAAAACCCGTATGTCAATGTTTTTACAATCTACTGATTATCGCATGTGGATACTTATTCAAGAAGGTTATTCTCCACCTTCTCGTGAAATTAATGGTGTTAAAACTGAAGTTGCTTTTACTGAATGGACTTTTGATGAACGAGATTTAGCTCAATTAAATGCAAAATATTTGAACTGCTTTTTCTGTTCTTTAAAATCTGAGGATTACATGCGTGTCTCAACTTGCAAAACTGGTAAAGAGATTTGGGATAAATTGTGCATCACCTATGAAGGTACTAATGAGGTTAAACAATCCTGTTTAAACATTCTCTTGCTTGACTACGAAATTTTTCGTATGAAACCTCATGAATCGATTTCTGACATGTATACAAGATTTACTCAGATAGTTACTTCACTGCATGCACTAGGAAAAGAACTTTCAAACTATGAAAAAGTTAACAAAATTTTGAGATGTTTGCCTTTGTCGTATGATGCTAAAATCACTGCAATCACTGAATCTAAGGATTTGAACACCTATTCTATTGATAACTTACTTGGCTCACTCATTGCTTATGAGCAAGGGGTGAATCAAAGAAATCTTGATGCAGGTGAGAAGAAAAAGGAGAAAACAATTGCACTGAAGGCGCACAAATCGGATTATGAATCTTTCGGGTCTGAAAGCGATGAAGTTACCTTCATCACAAGGCAATTCAAAAGCTTTCTAAGGAAGAAACAAAAGCATCATCAAAGTTGGAGAAAAGGTAAGAATAATAAACATATTAAAGGATCTTCTGATGTTGTTTGCTTTGAATGCAGGAAACCTGGACATGTGAGAGCCGATTGCCTAACACTTTAAGATAACACAAACAAGGAAAAGATTGTGGAAAAATCTAAGTTTAAGAAGGAGAAGAAGATAATCCAAAAGGCATTATGGGAAGAATTTGGTACTGATTCCTCTAAGACTGAATCAGAGGAAGAGACAACGAACCTGTGCTTAATAGGGGAAGATCATCTTGAGCAAAGTGATGAGGAAGAGGTATGTAAACCAACTTATGATGAATTATTTGAAATTTGTGAGAGAATACATACATCATACAAAAAACTCAAGAAAACTCATGCAAGCCTAAAATTAGAACTTTTGAATTTACAAAAGGAGCATGAAGTTTTTCTCAAAGATCATGCAACGATTGATTCAAATCACATGGCTCTTCTTAAAGAATTTGATGATTTAAACAAAAAATATTTGGAATTAATTGATGAAAATGATGCATTAAAAGTTTCACACACCTCACTTAAATCTGATCTTAAGAAATCTAAAGAGAGTGAAAAATTTGAGGATTGAAAATGAAGTTTTAAAAAGCACTAATTTGAAGATCCAAAATGATTTAGAAGCATGTAAGAAAACTAGGATGACATCTACTTTTGATCAATTGCCAAAATCTAGGAAGAGGCATTATAACTCAAATCACTTAAGAAATCCCTTTCCTGGAGTTAGATATTTTTCATGTGGCATTCTAGGACACATCTCACACACTTGCACCATTTACCGTAATACACATTGGGTGTGGAGACCTAAGATGCATAATTCACAACATACCTTACCTGCATTGCATTCTACTTTTTCCAATAAGGAGCCCAAACTTTTTTGGGTTCCGAAATCTGGCTGTTGTTGAGTTTTGTAGGAGTGCTCTCACCAAAGACCTCGTGGGGGCATAGGATAACTGGACATATGAAGGCTCGCAGCTCATTCATGCTCAAACCTGTTGCTTCAATAATTTATTGAAATATGTTTTATTTCAGTGTGTTTAATTTCCACTTTGTTTGTTGTTTTTTTTATGTGTGTGTTTTGACTTCACTTTATTTTTAAAAATTGTCCTTTCATATGTTGAATCTTTTCAAGATTTTAGATTTTGGAGTTTTGAAGATTGTTTTTAGCTTTTCTAAATTTAGTTAAAGGGAGAAACACCGTGGATAGTTTCCCTCCTTCTGACCTTGTTTAGTGGTATAATTTTTCTTCTCTAAACAAAAATCTAACTCATTTTAGCCAATGGTTTTTGAAACTAAGATTCTTTCTATCTTGCTACAATATTCTATCTTATTCATAATATCCAAAGCTCTTACTTATCTTTCGAGTTATTTAAAATCTTGCCATTGCTTTTATCACATGTTTTTGATTTTGTTTTGTGACTTATTATTTCCTATGTTAGAGGAGAGCTCATATTCTCTAATATTTAGAGGATATACTCATAACTAAGCTTCTTTTAAGAGTTTGCAAAAGAGCTTTTAGCTTGCAAGAATTAAAAAGGAAAGAGGCCAATGACGCTAAATTGAAAAAGGAAAATTATACACAATTGTGTATCAAAAATTAAAAGATGCTCAAAGAGCCAATCAAAGATTCAAGAGGCATAAAATGAGCCCACTAAAAGCAAGCTATCCCCTCTTTTCAAAACTTTTAAAACTTAGAGAACTCATTGACTATTTGATGAATTCAAAGGCTTGATTTCAAATTCCATTATTGAGAACACGTACTTTGTTTTATTATGTATGAGATGGTTTTTGTAAATAAGTTTGATTGAATCTTCTTTTTTTCCAATTAGGTTTATTCTAAGTTATGCATTATTATTTTTCAAAAGAAATTTTATACCATAAAAAACGTCTGATTTAGGGTTAACAAAATCGGATATCTTACCTTTGTCTGGTTAGGATTAGCTAGACTCATTGATCTTATGGAACTCTAAAAGTTTAACTTTTTGAAAAATTCTCATATGATGCCTCCATAAAAAAAAAAAAAAAGAAAAATTAAAATCCAAAAATATTCGTTTTTGCTTTTCTTTTACTGTGTTTTTCTGATTGTTTTTCTTTTATTTTATTTTTTAGGGCCTTGATCATCACCATCTTTTCCTTGGTTTCAATTTCTAGTCACATCGTCCTATCCGATATTTTTATCGTCCTGGACGATAGGGCAAATTCTCTTCAAACTCCATCTGCTGAACTTTTCTATGCTTGCTGTAACTCATCATCTTGGACGTTCTTATATCATCCTGAACGATATGATCGAACTCTGTTGCAATCATGATGATAGTTCTGGCCGATAGAATATTTCATCTGGCCGATGTAATTTATGTGCATCGTCCTGGCCGATACACTGGATCATCCTGGATGATCCACGTGTCAGCACGTTTAAATCTTTAAATTCAGCCCCGGATGATCCATTATTGGACAAACGGCCGGGTCGATCCACTGTTCGTCCTGGACGATATACGTGGCAGTGATTTAAAATGTTTTAACTTCGGCCGGTACGATCAACTATTGTGCATCATCCTGGATGATACACCTAATCGGCCCGGACGGTCTGCTTTTTCAACGATCGTCCGGATTGACTCATCGGGCCGATCGCCTGTGTCTAATCGGCCTGGCCGATATCTGATCAGCCCAGACGATCGGACCGCCTTTTTGACCAATCGGCCTGTACGTAATTATTGAGCCATATCGGTCTGGACGATTCTGCGATCGACCAGGACGATATGGCCGTTTCTTTAAATTCTGTTCGTTCCAGACATGGTGTTTCACTCTCCACCCTTTCTCCTCTTGTGTTTTCTTGCTAACCCCTCTCTATGGCTGGTGGGAAACATGTCCGACAAACTTCTGGGAGTTCTTCGAGGGCTAGGATTGACCCTCATTTCAGGGAAGCAGAAGATAAAGCCGCCTACCATCGTTATAAAGAGTGTGGGATAACTGTCTCCAGAATCATCAATCCTGCCCACATCTCATACCCGGTAATGGATCTTTTCACTCACACCTCCCTTTTCTTCATTTTGTCTCTTGCTTTCCCTTTCAATACCGAGTTTCTTCGAGAATTTTTCACAAACCTTCGCATTAACCCTACCTTCACAGCCCTGACCTCCTATGTGAATCGACGCCCTATTGAAATCACATATCAGAATTGTGTTGATCTTTTACAGCTATCCATCACCGGGGATAAGCTGCACTTAATCGCCTCAGATCCTAATCTTGACTGGTCCACGACAAATCACTTCCTTCGCCAGACCAATGCACCTTACCACGTTGGAGAGACTAGCTCTTTAGTCAAAGATGCTAGGACAATCCAACATGTCCTTCGCACCTCCATAATTCTAAAAGCCGGGGACCAAATCCACATCACCCCTCTACTTTCCCTCACTAATTTCTACATCATGGCTCATAGAGAATTTAATACTGCGGACCTAATTTTTTGATACATTGATCACTTAACCACAATCCATGATCCAGGTCACATGAGGAAACCCAATCTAGCCTTAGGACACATCATAGCCTATGTCCTTGAAACCAAATACCAACTTCAGTATCCTATTCCAAATGAACAGGACATCGCCTGATTCAATGCTCAGTTTATCACGCTTGCCAGCTACTTTCAGCAGCCACCTCCACCACCTCCATCAGATGATCAAGATCCCTCGTTCTTTTAGTCTGTGCTTTCTGTTGTTTGTTTCCTATTTTTTTGTAGTTTGATTTTTAGTCTTTGTTTGTTTTTTCTTTTGTATATGGACCCTCTTTTTATGATGACAAAAAGGGGAGTAGGGTGTGGTAGGAAAAGTTGTTGGGTTTGTAACTTTGAAATTCTAATGGACTTTTTTGTATATTTTTCTACTTGTGTTTGCCATCATTAAAAAGGGGGAGATTGTTGTAAATCTATTTTCATGGCTTATGTTTTGATGATTGACAAACACTATTTCTCTTGGACTGCTTATTGCTTCTAACATTTCAGGAATCGAAGATCGGACGAACAAGACGAAGCTAGTTCAGGATTGCGTAGGTTTAGGGTTGAGTCAGTCTGTACTTTTGTTTTTCACTTCTTGAGTATACTTGTAATGGTCAAAGAGACTGATGCTAAGTAACCCTTCACACACACACTTGAGAGACTTAGAATTTCTATTTTTACTCATATCGGCCAGGACAATTTTTTACATCGTCCTGGACGATCAGAATTAAAATAAAAAGTCTAAATAAGGATTTTTAATTAAGGCAGCCATCATTAACATATCAGCCTGGATGATACGTGTATCGGCCAGGACGATAAGCTCAAAATAGAAAGAAGTTGCCGCCATAGACAATTAAGGTATACTATATTTTTAAATTATCGGCCAAGACGATCCTTGATCGGCCTGGACGATATTCACAAATTATGCCTTAATTGATCAGGAAATCAAGGGAGTAATTAATGATGATTGATACGATCATATCGTCCTGGACAATCGCAGGATCGGTCAGAACGATCCAGTCAAAAACCTTAAGTTTCTTCAGGATGATAAATATCGCCCAGCTCGTATCCAGGGCTATTCTCAGGACAATTTTCCTCTGATTTGAACTGATCGGCCAGGAAGATCGTGAGATCGACCTGGACGATCAAGCCAAATTTCAATCGTCCAGAAGTGCATCCAGGGTGATGCTCTGGCCGATCTTCTGAGTTTTGTACTGATCGGCCAGGCTGATATCCATATCGGCCTGGACAATAAAGTCGGCAACTTGCAATTAATGAGCTCCTTTGAAGCTCTCCTATTTAAGAGCTCTAGTTTAACATTTTTTAAGACCTTTGGCTGCTGCCATGACCTGAGAAGACATTGAGGAGAGAAAGAGAGAGAGGGAGAGAGAGAGGATCTTGTGAGGGGGAGCTTGTGAGGGGATTCACAAGGGTTGCTTCAAGGATCACTCTACTTCTTCTTTGTCTAGAGTTTCTCATCCGTGGAAGGGTCGATAGAGGTAAGGAGTTAGCTTTTGGTTGTGGTTCTCTGCCAGCTTCAGGAGGAAGCGAAAGGATGTAGGTTCTCTGCCTTGCCGGGGTGGCAAAAAGGAGGTTCTTGTGAGGGCTTCTCCGCCTAGCCATGTGGGCTAAAGGAGAATCACGTTTTGTAGTGCAATACTTGGAGGGTGCCTCCAAGGAGTGGACGTAGGTCGAGTTGACCGAACCACTATAAATTTATGTGTTCTTATTTTCTTGCTTCCACACTTTTAATTCCGCATTTATTTTTTGTAGCGTGATTTTGGTTTATGTTTTTTATTCTTTGTTAAAAGAAATTTTAAAATACCAATTCACCCCCCCTCTTGGTTAGCTTGGGTCAGTTCTATAGGGCTTAACATCCCTAACGAACTTTCACTAGACATATCATACATACATCTATTTATAATTTGCAAAAAGGTTTACCTAAACTTGTTTGGGTTCCCAAGTCTAATGTTTGGTATTTTTGCAGGATTACTCTCACACAAGGCCTCGTGAGAGCATATGGTACCTGGATAGTGGTTTTTTAAAGCATATGACTAGAGATACTGCACAATTCATATCACTGAAAGCTAGGTTTGAAGGCAAGGTTACACTTGGAGATAACACCACAATGAAGGTGGTAGGGTCTGGTATGATTGAAAATCTTAAAAACTTTTTTATAGAAAATGTTTTGTTGGTAGAAGACTTGAAGCATAATCTTATGAGTATTAGTCAGCTATGTGATAAAGGTTATTGTGTAAATTTTTTTTCTACAAGCTACATATTAAGCCTGAATGGTAATGATATTTTGAATGGTATAAGGTTAAATAATGTGTATATGCTAGACTTGAATTGCATTAAAACTCCTTCTTCTTTTTGTTTAAAGACTATTTTAGATGAGTCATGGCTTTGGCATAGGAGACTTTATCACTCTAGCATTAAAAACCTTGGGAGAATTACCCAAAAGAACTTAGTGAGAGGTAGACAAAAATTAGACTTTACTAAGGACCACCTTTGTGATGCATGTCAATTAGGAAAATAGGTAAAGTCCTCTTTTCAATCTAATAAAGATCTTAGAACTAGTAAACCATTGGAGATTTTACATATAGATCTTTTTGGATCAATTGGAACTGTAAGTCTAGGAGGGAAGGTATACGAATTTGTAATTGTGGTAAATTTCTCAAGATTCATATTGGTCAAATTTTTATTTTATAAGAGTGAATCATTTGAGAAATTTAAAAACTTTATGACTTGGATTCAAAGAAAACTAGGATGCGAGATTATGACTATTTAAAGTGATCATTGAAGAGAATTTGAGAATGAAAAATTTGAGGATTTTTGTAAGGAGAAAGGAATTGATTACAATTTTTTGCACCTAGGACCCCTCAACAAAATGGGGTAGTCGAAAGGAAAAATATAATATTAATAAAAGCCGCTTGAGCCATGCTAACAAAATATTCACTTCCTAAATATTTTTGGGCGGAGGCAGTTGCACTGCATGTTATGTTCTGAATATGATGATTGTGAGATCAAACTTAAATAAAATACCCTATGAGTTACTAAAGGGGAGAACACTTAATTTGTTACATTTGCATGTCTTTAGATGTTAGGTGTTCATTCGTAATAATGGAAAATCTGCCTTAGGAAAATTTGATCTAAAATCAGATGAAGAAATTTTTATTGAATACTCAAGTGTTGGAAAATCTTATAGAGTATTCAATAAAAGTAAACTTGGTTATTGAGGATACACACATGTTATATCTTGATGAATTTGGAAGTTTGGAGAGCTAATTGTGAAAGGATTCAATAAAAGAACTTTGGTAATTGAGGATACCACACATGTTATATTTGATGAATTTGGAAGTTTGGAAGAGCTAATTGTTGAAGAGGATGATATAGAAATTAACTCCCAGAAGATTGAGAAAAAAAATTTTGAAGAAAATTTGGAGGTAGAAAACCCAGTGCCTAGAAATTTGAGATTTTCTAAAAATCACCCAAAGGAATTGATTATAGGAGAACCTAGTGAGGGTGTTAGGACTAGACATGGACTGAATAAAGAAATCAATCATTCAGTCTTTATTTTAATGATAGAACGCATAAATATTGATCAAGCACTTTCAGATAAATTTTGAATATTGGATATACAATAAGAACTAAATCAATTTATAAGAAATGAAGTTTGATAATTAACTATAAGGCCAAAGGATTAAAGTGTAGTTGGAACTAAGTGGATATTCAAGAACAAAATGAATGACTCAGGAGTAGTCATAAAAAATAAGTCAAGATTGGTGGCTAAGGGGTATAATCATATTGAAGGGATTGATTTTGAAGAAACTTTTGCCCCTGTAGCTAGACTTGAAGTAATTAAGGTTTTGTTAGCCTTTGCCTGTTTTAGAGGATTTAAATTGTATCAAATGGATGTTAAAAGTGCCTTTCTAAATGGGGTAATTCAAGAGGACATTTTTATAGAACAACCTCCAGGGTTTGAAAATTCTAAACGGTAAAATCATATTTTCAAATTGAAAAAGGCATTATATGGATTAAAATAGGCACCTAGAGTACCTACCTTTCTACTTGAGAAATCTTCTAAAAAAGGAAGTGTGAACATAACTCTATTTTTGAAGAAATTGGGAGAGGATATACTCATTATACAAATTTATGTTGATTATATCATCTTTGGATCTACAAATAAAAATCTTTATGATGATTTTTATAAAATAATGAGTAGTGAATTCGAGATGAGTTTAATGGGAGATTTGAGTTACTTTCTATGCTTTAGAATTAAGCAAATTGAGGAGGGCACATTTCTTAGTCAGTCAAAGTATATTAAGGATATCCTCAAAGAGTATAAAATGGACAATGCTAAACTTGTTAGTACACCTATGAGTTCCTTAGTTCTTGGATAAGGATCCTAAGGGAAAATCTGTTGATCAAAAGAAATTTTGAAGGATATTGCTTTACTTGACAGCTAGCCAACCCGATATCATATTTAGTGTTTTCTTATGTGCTAGTTTTCAATCAGATCCAAAAGAATCACATTTGATAGTAGTGAAAAGGATTTTAAGGTATCTGTTGGGAACTCAGAACTTAGGAATTTGGTATCCTAAGTTTAGCTCTTCATTTGAAATATTTTGGATATTATGATTTAGATTTTGTAGGTTATAGGGGTTGATAGAAAGAGTACTTCTCTAACATGTCAATTCATTAGAAATTCTTTAGTCTCTTGGTCCAGTAAAAAAACAAAATTCAGTAGCGCTATCTATTGCTGAAGCTGAATATATTGCATTAGGAAATTATGTGGCACAAGTACTTTGGTTGAAATAACAGTTGATTGATTTAGGATTAACAATAGGCACTATTCCCATTTATTATGATAATGCTATTGCTATTTGCATTTTTAAAAATCCTATTCAACATTTAAGAACCAAGCACATAGAGATCAGACATCATTTTATAAGGGATCATATATCTAAAGGAGAAATTGAACTCATTCATGTTATAACAGAAAATCAACTTGTAAACTTTTTTACAAAACCACTAACCTTTGATACTTTCAGTACATTAAGAATAAGGCTTGGTGTGATTGATTTGAATGCTTAATTAAAATGATTCTGCAATATTGATATATATTTTTGTTAGTTTTTTGTGTGTCTTTTGATTTTGCGATTTTCTTTATATGTTTTTTATTGTTTTGTTCATGTTTGATTTTGCAAACTTCTGTCTATTTTGTTTTGTGTTCTCTCACATCTAGATTCATGATTTTGAACGTTGACTTGGAAATTTGAGTGTATATCGTCTGTACGAAATTAATTTTGTATGGGACAAAGCGTGTAGCGTATTAATTATTGATTTGAACGGTTTGCATGCATTTTTTCGGTTTTCATGTCACCATTCGTCTGTACAATCATCACGAACATCCGGATGATATATATTTAATCGTATGTATGCATGTAGATGGTTATACGGATAAGATCAGTTTCTTTATTTGTGAACATACGTACGAACATTTAGTTTGTACATATGAACATGTTGCGATTCAATATAGGGGACGTTTCAAACCGTCATAAAAATGATATTAAATAATTGATTGTCCCGGACGAACACCTTTTCTTTTGTACGATCGTTTGGTCAAAAGTCTGTATGAAAGGATGTCTCGTAACTTACTTGTTTACGAAAAGCCGTTTATTTTTGGACTCATACATTTGTCTATACGAAATATTTTTCGTACGTACAAACCCAAAATCGTACAAGATGAAAGTTTTTCATACATACAAAATGATCATTTTCTCTTTAAATTTGAAGGTTTTGAACTCAAATTTCATCCCCTCAAAAATCACTTTCAATCTTATATTCTCCTAGATCTTCTCCATGGCTAATTCAATCAAAAGAGAAAGGCAAAAGGTTCTTGCTAAGGGACCCCCTAAAAACTCAGCAGAAAACTTTCTGTCCAAAGAAAATGAGGAGTCCTTCCCTAGATTTGCATCTGCCAAAATCACTCCCTCTAGAGTCCTTCTCCAAGAACAACTCACTTTCAAGGTAATACACCTTTTTGTTTCCACCCAATTTGGTCTTATTCTCACTCTGATCCATCTCTACAACATGGAGATTTTTCACTACTTCATTGCCAATATGTCATTGAACTCTGACCAAACTGTGATTAGATTGTATGTTTTTTAGAATAAAGTGGAGATCACTAAAGAATACTTAGGAATATTTTTGAACTTAAGGACTCAAGGGATTAAAGCCCACACTTTGACCTCCTCCAACAACTTTGATTGGACTGTAATAAATCAAGTCATTATAGGATATAGTGAAGCAATCCATTTTCCTACTGTAGCCTCTCTTAACCGCAATGCCCGTATCATCCAACATATTTTTCACACTTCCATTATTCCTAAAGTTGGTGATAGAGTAAACATCACACCTCTTCTTTCTATAGTGACTTATTTGATTATGAAAAGCCAACTAATAAATGAAGCCCAACTAATCATTGACTACTTTTATGGACTTTCTGAGATTGGCCATTTCTCCCACAAGAGGAAGAAAAATATAACCTTAGGACATCTTGTGACCTACATTTTAGAGAAGAAATATGACCTAGTCCATCCAGTTCAAAATCTAGAAGAGCTGATCTACTATAATGATAGATCTTTCCAAGCAATCTTTAATAAAGATCCACATATAATAAGTAGTGACTCAGAGGAGGAAAGAAGAGGACCTCCACCTGAACCAACTAGTACTCTAAATTTTTAGGATATGGTCTAGAGATTTGATCGGCTTGAAAGTCATTTTGATCAACATTTTGATCAAATTGAAACTCATCTTCAGCAGCATGACTATCAACATCAGCAGGATATGGATTAGGTTAGAGGTCAGTTTGATTCAGTTAACATGAATATGGCTAATATGAGTAACTATTTCAACTTCTTCAACCCTCCTCAGCCTCCTCCAAATCAGGGTTCTTCAGAGTGATGATTGTATTTCTATTTGATTCTATGTACCAGATGTGATGTGGTGTGATTGTTAGCTGTTATGTTTTTATGTTTTATGTGATATTTTGTGTTGTTAGTTTTTATTTAGTGTTTTGAAAAATGTGTTTATTGATATCAATCATACTCGACATAATATCCTTTATTATGATATCAATAAAATTTATCTCGTCTTGGTTTAATGTTTTTAATTTTATTTCAGAAATGTGTATTAGCCTATATGATCATCATTCAAATATTTGATCTTACAAATGCTATATCTCGAATTGCAACCTAAAATTGAGTTAATTAGAATTTTTTAAATTTAAGTTGTGATTATAACTTGATCTAGTTAAGAATTTCAATCTCATGTCTCTTGTTAGATTAATATATTTTTTATATTATTATTGCAATTATGATATTTTATTATTTTATATTTCTCTTATTAATATAAATATTACTGTACTTAGAAAAATTTGATATTTGATATTATTGATTTTGGAAAGATCAAGATACACTTGAAAATGTACAAATTTACAAAATATCAAAAGAATGCGCAATGGTTCGCAAATTGAAAAAGAGACACAAAATTAGCCCAAAAATACAAAAGATGCACAAAATGTGCTACAAATATTGAAACGATGTGCAAAGCATCACAAGTGGTATTTGATTCTTTCCCTAATCTTTCAATCTTTCAATTCAAATTAATCTTCTATATGATTTTATTTGATATTAAAATTTGAAATATACAAATTTTACATTCATCTAATTTGCAATGATTTTATTTATGTCAGTGTCAAAATTGATTCATGATTTTGATATTTTTTTCTTTTCTATGTTATATCTCTTCTTAAATCATATGAATCCTTCTATTTATCCAATGAACTTTAACTTTATTTGCAATTATATCTCAATCTCTTTCAATGATCAATTATCAAAGGATTTTCATATGACTTATAACATTTGTATATATTTTTTTTCTTTTTCTTCTTCTTTTTTTTGCTGCTATCAAAAAGGGGGAGAAATATTATTTGTTTGTTTTATCGTTGGTATCATTGTTCATTTATTTTATCATTGCATTTGTGTTCAAGTGATTGTGTGTTAAAAAATTTAAAACAAAAATTTTTTATGTTCAAATGTCCCTTATTCTCACATGCTTATTAATTTAGAGGGAGTTTAAGAGATACTTCAGACTTTGAAAATTATATAAAAAATAATTGTTTTGTCATCATAAAAAAGGGAGAGATTATTAAGAGAGTTGCAACTTAGATTTTGCATGTTTTATATTCTTGCAACTTATTATTTTGATGATTCCAAATATTATTATTTTGATTACTTAATTTCTCCTAACACATTTTGAAAGAATTTTTTTGGCTCTTGTGTGTACTAACATTTAAGAAAAATCAAACTCCAGATTGGTGAAGACTTCAAACAAAGATCTAACTATACTATTTTATAATTTGGAGTCTGTATTTTGTTTATTTTGAGTCAGAGAAAGTGTGATTGTAATTGAGTAACTTAGCACACACACTGAGGGAGATCTTTAAAAGACAAAATTTCTCATACTGATCGTACGATATGAACCATGGTTAGTTATATCCCTCGGAGAGCATTGGAACGAATAAAAAGTGAAGAAAAATTTTCTAAGTCATGATCGTTCGGATGAATTTTCCCATTCATCCCTGGACGATGTCCTCTAATTTCTCACTTTGAACTGTTCATCCAAACAAAATGTCCCATTCATCCCTGGATGATGTCCTCTGATTTCTCACTTTAAACTATTTGTCAAGATGAAATGTCCCATTCATCCCTGGACGATGTCCTCTAATATCTCATTTTGAGCTGTTCGTCGAGACGAAATATCCCATTCATCCCGGGACGATGTCATCTGATTTCTCACTTTGAATTGTTCATCCAGATGAAATATCCCATTCATCTTTGGATGATGTCCTCGAATTTCTTATATTACCAGTTCATGCAGACAATTTTGCCCATTCGTCTCATGACGATGTCCTCTATTCCTTAACCTTATGGACCATCCTACAGTTATTTTCCAACAAAGCTTGAAAATAACTGTTTGTACCAGATGAATTATGTTCGTACCGGACGAACTATGTTCGTATGGGATGTTTATCGGGTACGAAGTAATTTCGTACCAATGCACATTGAGTTCGTATGCAATAATTTTTACACTATTCGTACATACGAATTATAATCGTACGGAACGATCAAGTACATATAGATTTAAAAAATTGCAATTTTTTGGACGATTTTTCGTGTCTTTCATATAAAAGGTCCTCTTAAAACTGGCTTGTAATCTTTTTGTCCACTGGTTTTCATGCAAATTGAAGAGAGATTGAAGGAGAGAGTGTGAGAGAGTGTGAGAGAGTGTTTGAAGGAGATTTCTTACTATTGAAGCGTAAAGTGTTCACTTGGTACTCAAAGGTAAGAATTTTTGTTTGTAAATTGTGATTACATCACTCTTTTCTCTTGTCCTACCAGATTTCTCGTGAGAAGATTTAGTTAAGGAGATCTGGTTCTCAGCTGACACTCGAGGAGTATGAATAGCAGGAAGGTTCTCTACCTACTCTTGAGAAGTGTGAAAGGATGAAGGGTTCTCTGCCTACACTTGGAGAAGTGTGAAAGGATGAAGGGTTCTCTGCCTACACTTAGAGAGAGTGAACAACGGGAAGGTTCTCTGCCTACACTTGGAGAGTATGAATAGCGGGAGGTACTCTGCCTACACTTAGAGGGTGTAAAAGGACGACGGTTCTCTACCGCACCGGGTAGTGGTGGAAAAGAGTTTTTGTAAAGGCATCTCCTCCTTGCTGTGGGGGTAAAAGGAGAGCCACTAAGTGGTATTAGTGCAATATCTGAAGTGGAATACTTCAGGGAGTGGATGTAGGTTGTGTTTGACCGAACCACTATAAATCTTTTGTCTTTTTATTTTTTTGCTGCCTTTTTTTTACATTACTATTTATGTGTGGTTTGTGGTTGAAAAATCCTTTTTAAAATTATAAAGATTGATAAAATTTTTAAATTACCAATTCACCCCCCATCTTGGTTAGTCGCTGGGACATAAGCTTAGGTATAATAACCTAATTAATATTTAACAAGTTTCAATAATAACCACTTTATATTTATCTCAATGATTAAACCCATAAGTATAAATCTAGTACTTTTTGATGAATTTTAGGTCCTGGCCATATAAGAAGAACTAAATCAATTTGCTAGAAATGATATTTGGAAGCTAGTTGTTGGTGGAATTTTGAAAAAAGGTTTTGAAAAAATTATTAGTTTTCTTTGGGAATTTAAAATTTTGATTGAATTCTAATTCTAAGGTCTAATCAACTCGGTAGAAAAAGTATATCACCCCGAAGGACGAAAATAAAATTTCATAACGGTGTTCAGACTTAGAATTGTGAAACTCATCTTGAATATCATGACCAGATTCTAAGGAGAACTTTGTATGGCCCTGAGCGAACAAGGTAAAGTTCAACTAAATATCCAGTTATGGTATTCAAGAAGTATGATCGTCGAATTCACATCCAAAGCCTTATCAAAGAAGGATGTATCTCCCCAAAGGGAGATAACACTTTTCAATGATAATTCTTTTAATGTAATAACGACGATCAATCTTTAACTTTTCCCAAAGAAATCTAAGAAGATTTTAAAAAGATTAATTTTGAAATCAGGTGCGTGTGGTTCCAAATCTCCTACGGAGCACAAGCCCTCGTAGTTAATTACATCGTAGGGAGATAGAGTCCCCTACGAAAACTATCGATTAAAATAGTTATGAAATTTTGTTAGATTTTCTAGGAGTGATATCAAAAACGAATGGGATTTTTGGAAAATCAAGAGGGAATGGGTCAAAATTGAACATTTATTAACATAATCGAGGGAAGAGAGGTAGGGGACACTTTAATATTCCAGAACCATCCGGAAGTGTCCCAACTTAATCTAAGTGTTGGGCTTTATGTTTTAGGATTGAAATGAAGCTTTAATTAGAGTTGAGCATTTTATAAGAAATTTGGGATTATATTCCCAAAATTTGGGGTCTTATAATAAAAAATCTGCCCCGAATCCAAAGTCTAATTTGGACACTGGACCATAGTCGTCCGAACCTAACTAATGTAGTGCAATGCCTGAACTTACCCGGCCTGGATTGGGGAGCCAGCTAACCACCTAATCGATTTAAAAGAGATGAGTTTGGTCTTTTATGAAAAAGTGTTAGGGAAGTTGTATTTAAAGTTTTGGAGAGTTGGGGCCGACATCTAGAGATTTTCCTAATTGGCCCCTTTGACTTATATTGGGTGCAAAATGCTAAGGACTATGAAATTAAAATTTTGACTCTTTTAATTTGTATCTAATGCAATGCATGCTGGTCGACAACTTCCAAATCAAATATGCTTGAAATTTTAAAAACATGCTTATACAATAATTTTTTAGAAGACTGGACTTCCCCAGGTCCGACACCTCATCCTCATAGGTCAGACTATCCGGACTCTTCCCGCAGGTGGGGAAGGGTCTAAAGCAAGGAAAGAGTAATGCAGAAATATGCATGCGACCCCGGGGTCGATCCCCGGCTATTTCCCTAGATTCGTTATCTTTTTATGTTATTTAGACTCACTAGAATTTTAGACATTTAAGATTTTGAGTAGAAAACTTTTACACCCTCACGAGTCTCACGTGTCCAGGTGAAAACAAATGCGGCACACAATCACCAAAAAACTAAGAAAAGCAGGTAATCCTAAAGGAAATCGATTCAATACATCAAATATAAATTAACTAATTAATAAATGTTCATAGGCATAATTGCCTTGCTTATTATAAACCAGGGTCTTACAGAAAATAGAGTGGCCGGGCACCATTGATAACAAACCGGATTCTAAGCCTAATAATGACATAAGTTATTTTGAGTGGGATACTCTCAATCTTCAAGTCTTCAGTCTTGTTCTTCTTTGGACTTCTTTTCTTCAAACCCCTTGGATTCTTTATGGTAAACTACCCAAATGGCTAAGAGGGCACATCACTTTTAAGGGGAAGGCCACTCTTTCCTCTTTTGGTATAAAAAAGTATGATCCAAATTTGGATTTTCAAATGGAAAAGGAATACTTCCCAAAGGGGCATCATTTCCTCTTTGAAATCTAAGCTATGGACCTATGTATCCCAACTCAAAATTAACTTTCACAACACTTGACAATTGCACAAATTACATTTATATCAAAAAAAAATCTAGACCCACCTGCAGGGTTATTCTAAGCAGTTAATATATATATATAAAAGCAGTTATTACCAAGCAGTTTTATATATACAGAGAAAAAAGTAAACACACTGGCCACGCTCCTTTTATTTGGGGGCTTTAGCAGCTGAAGCACATGTACAAAGAATTTATAACAGTTATGAATTTTTATGAATTTAGCCCCCCTTTTTATTGCCCTGCATGAGCGTGGCCACCTGCAGAAAACTGTGTGAACATCCAGATCGTACCTAACCTAAGGGTAATCTAATCGCCAAACACATCAATCCATCCACAGAGTGTAGAAAAAGTAAGCAGACACAACAAAGCAATTTCATCCACAACATGCAATGAAAACTACAAAAAATCTGGCACACAGCGGTAAAATAAACACCGGCCTAACCTAGATCTAGAGTTGGTTGTCCTAGAACATCATCTAAAGTGTGTGTAGAAGGTCGTGTGGCAGGGGTAGATCCTAAGTTGGGTGATTAATCAAGGTTGTCTAAAATTCTGAGTTTGTTGAAGCTCAAAAGGGGGATTTTGGTTAATGTTTAAATATTAATATATTAAGAATTTTGATTAATTATATTTTAAGAGTTAATTGATTACTACCTTTATTTCACATCGAGGCCGTGAAGTTTATTTCACCTTCCTTGGGGCTAAGCTAATAGCCTCGTAGGCCATGGTTACCCAGTAGCAATCTGGGTTAATTAAGTTACTTCAAATTTGTTGTAATCAAGGAATTAATTAATATAAAAAGGATTGTTTACTGATTTTAAAGGGTTCGTTAAGGATTTTATTAACCTATTAGGAAAATTTTGGAGTTTAGAGAAAACTTGAGATCCTTAGAGTTATCCGGGTATACTAACTAAGGGAGCTAAACTTGATTTTTAGAATTAAAGTTGATCTTAAGGGTTTCATATTTTTAATAAATACTAGACCTAATTATGAGTTGTTAGACAGGTAGTACATTCAATTTAGAATTTTCTATTAAAAGTTATGAATTTTAGAAGTTTTGACCCGTTTTGATCTAACGTTACCTAAAGTGTTGACTCCTTGATTTTGACCAAATTATGGAGGTTTAATATTTTTAGAGAATACTAGATTCTAATTGAAGTCATTAGCCATTGAGTTTGATTAGTTTGAATTTTTCTATAATTAATAGTGAATTTTGGAAGTTTGATGTATTCGTAGGAATTACCAAATTATTACAACTAAGGGGATACTTAAGTGTTTGAACCCAAATGACTCCCAAACTCCTTGAGATCAGTTCCAAAGGTCATAAATGACCTAAGGACAGATCATCAATTGTTTAAAGACCTTTTGGGATTTTTAATAATTTTTTGAATTAATTAAAACTGATTAACCTTTAATTTTACCTAAAGACTAAATTAAGACAAATTTAGAAGTCAATTTAAGAGGATTTCAATTCTCATTGATTAGGGGATTAAATAGGAACAATTATAAACATTTTAATAGATTTTATGAGTTAAATGTAGTTCATTATTAATTGATTTGGGTTAATAGGCCATTTCTAAGAAGGATTTTTGAGGCTCCTACTTGGGGAACCAAATGAATCCAAATTTGATGAAATTTGAACCATAGGATCATGTGAGCCTAAGAACTAAACCCACCAAATTTGAGCTCAAATGGAGTACTCTAAGGTGGTTAACTAAACCACCCAAGGTGAGCTCTAAGTCACCTTCAAATCACTATAGGGATCTATCCTAAGCTTGGAATGGGGCAAAATCAATGGCTCTACACTCCTTATTCTACACATCATCATCAAACAAAGAATCACACCCTAAATCCCATTGGATAGGTCTATACCCCATTTTGAATACAAGGGTCAAACCATGACCCTTGAACTCAAAATTTGGGTAAAGTGCCCTTGATTATCTTAAAATGGAGAGATAAAATTTGGACATGTCAAAGACATGTTTAATTTCAATCTCTCAAAATTTTAGGCCTGGTGGACTTGTATTTAAAGAGTAATTAAAGAAATTGATAAAATGCTCAAACTGAAATTAAACCTAACACTGACCTAACCAGGGCCTAGAACCATAGGGCTTTTGTAGGTCTCCCTGAGACCTTTCCAATGAGCCTAAGAAAACCTAATTTGGACAAGTGTGGAGGGAGTTATGATTTTTTGAAGTTTCCTTAAATTTCTGGAGTTATTTATTCGGCCATTACACAGTCAACCTCCCTTTACACGCGCCGCGCGCCGATTGGCTGGGCAATGATTGGCGCTGACCGTTAACGGTCTGATTAAACACAGCCGTCGGATGGCGGATCGGACGGCTGGGATTAAACACGCTCCGATACCGCGGGATCTAATCCGAGCCGTTGATCAGGATCAACGCCTGAGATTGCGTCTTCAATCTCCTGCACGTATCTGAAACCGTGAGGCTTCTCCAGCGTGATCCGGGCGATCCTGCCGGCGAACTCCGATGAAATTTCATAGGGAGGATCAGAACAGTGGAAACCTTCAATCTAACGGTGGAAATCCGTTGGGGTGAAGGTTTCCTTCACACTTGACCGGACTACCTAGCTAGGGAGCTCGGGATGAAGAGATTACCGCAGAGAGAGTCTCAACGGATGAGCTTCTCTATCAGGAAGCTTCAGAGGATGATGGCAAACTGATCTCCTTCAGACGTCGGGACTGGAGAACGGCCGGAGGTGCGACTTCGAGCAGGAATCCGGAAGCTTTCACGGGCGCTTGCTCGAATGGATGAAGGGATCGATCTGGGAACTCGAAAGGAGATCCTGGGAGGTCGAAGGAGCTCTGGGGGATGATTTTGAATGATTGGGGATCCTTCTGGCACTCTGGAGAGCTCGAGCCTATTCGGCCACCTCTCGCGGGCTTGGACGGCCGAGATTGAGCTGGAGGGGGCTCGGATTGATGCCAGGTGGAAGAAGGCGACGTCCTAGGGAGGTCGTGGGGATCAAACTGGGGGAAGCACCTTTGAGTCAAGGGTTGTCTGGGGGGGACCACCGAAACTCGTTTTCCATTGGTTCCGACCTACGCTGGCCATGGTTTGGGTCGGGTTGACTGGGGGAGGCCGATGGGGGCATGCTGGAGTCGAGGGTGGAGTCAATTTGGCCTGAGAATGTCTGGATTGAGTTGGTGGCTGGGTCAGACCCAAACCTGCTTGGTTCGAATCGAATTGAGCTCGATCCAGGTCAGGTCAAACACTGGGTTTGGTATGGGAGATAGGTCTGGGTTTGGTGCACCCAATGCAAGTGGCAATTGGATCCAATTTGGTATAGGTTGAAAGATGGCTCAGGTTGATCCAAATCTGCTCGGTTCAGGTCGATTTGGGCTCAACTCAGGTCAGGCCAGACCTTGGGCTTGAGGTGGGAAGTGGGTCTAGGTCTGGTGGACCCAATGCAAGTGGCAATTGGGTCCAATTTGATCTGAGTTGGAAGATGGCTCAGGTCCATGTGTTTTTGGCTACTTTGGGTTAGCCTAAAACCTGACCCAGGTTAGCCCAAAGCATGGGCTGGCTGGAGGAGGTGGGTTGGACCTAGGGCCACCTATGGGAGGTGTTGATCAAGTTCAATTGGGCTTAGGTTAAGAATTGGCTCAATCCCAAGTGATCTTGGGCACTTTGGGTTAGCGTAACTCTTGACCCAAGTGAGCCCAAGGGTTGGGCTGGTCAAGGAAGGTGCATTGGGTCAATGGGAACCCAATGACACTTTGATTTGGATTCAATTTGATTAAGGTCAAGAAATGGCTCAAAGGAGGCCTCTCTTTGGTCACTCGGGTCAAGCTAAATGGCTCCAAGAGAGGTCTCTTAGGTACCCAAGGGGTCATCCCTTACATTCAAAAGGACTTGGAGTGGTCTTGATTCAAGGATTTGAAAGAGAAGGGGTGTATGGTTTAATGGGTCAAACTTGGTTGACTTGGTCAACCAGGTTGACCCAAGGTCTGGGTTTGATGTTTAAAACTTGTTGAAAGTGATTTCAAAGAATTTGGAGTTGATTTGAGTTGAAATGGGCATTTGAAATCCCATAGGAGTATTTCGGTCAATTTTGACCCATTGGTCAACTAGGGTCAAAAATGGGTCTGAAAAATGCAGTTTACTGCTCAATGGGTTACAATCAAAGGTCTGGAAGTGATTGGAGGCTTTGATGAGGGCTCCAAGACCAAAATCTTCAAGGTGTTAGGTCCAATGGCATAGGCTGTAAATATTTGAAGGTTTTACAGCCTTTGGATTTTGATTTAGATTCTAGGGTTAGAGATCTTATAATGGGCTCAAAATTGAAGGGTAGCCTCTAGAGACGTGTCTTATCACTTTGTAAGTGGTAGAACCTGAATCAGAGGTCACTTGACTAGGTTTTGAAATGTTTAAAAAAATCTTGAAAAAGGTCTTTAGGACAGGGCCTTAAGACTTTGGATTTGAGTCTGGATTTCTGGATTTGGAATGGATTTTAAGTTTGAATGATTAATATTGAAGTATCCAAATCATTTACAATCATGTGGTGATTGTTAATGAATGGATAGGGTCAAAGCTAGATCAAAGGTAGGATCAAAGTCTAGATTGAAGTTTGGATTCTCAAGTTGATTGGGTCAAAGTTTGGATGTGTTTGAAGCTTGAATTAATTTGGATTTGAATTGAATGAAGTTTGAGATTTGAATTGATCAAGGGTACGGATTAATTTGAGGTTGGAGTTGATCAAAGGTAGGGATTGATTTGAGTCTGGATTGGTCCTAGGATCTAGAGGGATTTTAAGATCTAGGATCTAGAGGGGCTCTAGAATTTGGGATATGGAAGAATCCTAAGCTCTAGAGTGGGCCCTAAGATCTTGGGTCTAGAAAAGAATCTTAAGATCTAGAGTAGGCCCTAAGGTCTGGCTCTAGGAAAGAATCTTAAAGTCTAGAGTGGATCATAGGATCTAGGCTTAATCTGGAGTTTGGAAGGGCCTTAGTGACCTCATACCAAAAATGAGGTCAACACTAGTTGAAAGACCTACAAACTAGAGTGTTGTTGGAACAAAATGGATTTTTGAAAATAAGATGACTAACTTTGGTGTAGTGGTTAGAAATAATGAAAGACTAGTGGTTAAGGGGTGTTGCAAATCTATTTTTATGGATTATGTTTTGATGATTAGCAAACACTCATGTTTCTCTACGATTGCCTTTTATACTGACATTTCAGGACCACAAGATCAGACAACAATCGAAACCAGCTCAAGATTGGGTAGACTAGGTCTAAGTCAGTATGTATTTTTCTTTTTCCCTTTCTTGAGTCAATTATAACCATTAAAGTGTTCTGATGCTAAGTAACCATACACACACACTTGAGTGATTTTTTTGCCTGACTTAGAATTTCTATTTTTACTCACATCATCCCGGATGATATTATTATCGTACTGGACGATCGGGTTCAAAACAGAAACTCTAATCAGGACATCTTATTAAGGAAGCCATCATTAGCCGATCGTCCTGGACGATACTTGTATCGACCAGGCCGATAGCCTCAAAATAGAAAGAATCAGCCTCCATGATATATTTAGGCATTCTTTATTTATGGAAATCAGATAGGACGATCTTGTATCAGCCTGGACGATACGGTACAATCATGCCTAAAGTAATATGACATTTAGGGTAAGAAATTAAGGATGATTGATATGATCACATCGTCCTAGACGATCGCAAGATCGGCCGGGAGGATTAGTTCATAAAACCTTAGTTGCTCTTGGACAATCAACATCAGCCAGCTCAAATTCCGGGCGATGGTCTGGATGATAAGGATCATCCAGCTCAAATTTCGGGCGCTGCTCTGGACGATTTTCCTCTAATTTGAACTAATTGTCAGGGACGATCGTGAGATCGGCCCGAACAATTAAGCAATTTTGGAATCGCCCAGAACTCTTTTCAGAGCGATTGTCTGGCTGATGGTCTGTAATTTGAACTAACCGTACAGGATGATTTATTATCGTCCTGGACGATATGAACACCTTTTTTCTATTCATCCCAAATCATCCCGGCTGATTAGGCTTAAATTGTACTGATCGTACAGGATGATAATATCGGCAACTTGAAATTAATGAGCTATTTTGAAGCTCTTCTATTTAAGATCTATTATTAAACATTTTGAACAATCTTTTGTTGTTGTCTTGACCTGAGAAAGCCTAGAGGAGAGAGAAAGAGAGGGAGAGAGAGAGAGGATCTTGTGAGGGGGAGCTTGTGAGGGAGATTTACAAGGGTTGCTCCAAGCATTGTTCCACTTCTTCTTCCACTAGAGTCTCTTGTCCTTAAAAGGGTTGGGAGAGGTAAGGTTCAGCAATCGATCAAGGTTCTCTGCCTTCTTACGAGGAAGAAAAAGGAGTTGGGTTCTTTGCCTTGCCGGGGGTGACAAAAAGGAGGTTTTTCTAAGGGCTTCTCCGCCTTGCTGTGGGAGAGAAAGGAGAGTCACTTTAGTAGTGCAATACACGGAGGGCGGCTCCTGGGAGTGGACGTAGGAGGGCGGCACTTATTTTCTGTGGTGAATTTGGTTTGAGCTTTGTTGTTCTTTCGTTAAAAGATTTTTTAAAATACCAATTCACCCCCCCTCTTGGTTAGCCTTGGGCCAGTTCATAAGGGCCTAACATCCCTAACGAACTTTCAAGGGGTACAACCATATATAAGGGATTGACTTTGAAGAAATGTTTGCCCCTGTAGCTAGACTAGAAGCAATAAGGGTGCTATAGCTTTTGCATGCTTTAAGGGATTCAAATTATACCAAAATGGATACTAAGAGTGTCTTTCTGAATGGGGTAATAAAAGAAGATGTGTATGTTGCCGGGCTTTGAAAATTCATAATTTTTCAATCATGTGTTGAAATTAAAAAAGACATTATATGGACTTAAACAGGCACGTAGAGCATGGTATGAAAGGCTAACCACATTCTTACTGGATAGAAATTTTATCAAAGGAAGCATAAACACCGCCCTATTTCTTAAAAATATAGGAGAAGAACTACCCATTATCTAGATCTATGTTGATGTTAATTTGTTTGGATCTTATGATAAAAAGCAATGTGATGAATTTTCTAAGATAACGAGTAAAGAGTTTGAGGTGAGTATGATAGGAGAACTGAACTACTTGTATTTAGTATAAGGTAGAAGGATGATGGAATTTTCCTTAGGCAATCAAAATAAATTAAGGACATTCTTATGAAAAATGAAATGGATAAAGCCAAGGAAGTTAACACTCCCATGAGTTCTATAGTTTAGTTAGATAAGAAATCAAGTGGAAAATTAGTTGATTAGAAGAAATACAAGTAATTAATTGGATCATTTCTTTACTTAACTACTAGTAGACTTGATATTATATTTAATGTTTGTCATGTACTAGATTTCAGGCAGATACAAAAAATTCCCACTTGACAGCTATTAAGAGAATCCTTAGATATCTATTAGGAACCCAAAACTTGGGAATCTAGTATCATAGGCACAACACTTCCTTTAAAATTATAGGATATTATGAATAAAACTTTATAAGATGCAGGGTTAATAGGAAAAGTACTTCTGGAACCTGCCAATAAATATGAAAATCCTTAGTTTCCTAGTCCAGTAGAATATAGAACTCAATAGCCTTGTACACTGTAGAAGCTAAATACATAGCCTAAGTTATGTGGCATAGGTCCTTTGGTTAAATCAATGAATTTGAGATTTAGTATTACCCATAGACACCATTCTAATCTTATGTGATAATACTAGTGCCATATATATTTCAAACAATCCAATCCAATTCTCCATTACTAAACACATAGATATAAGGCACCATTTATTAGGGACCATGTCTCGAAATGAGACATAAAGCTACATCATGTAGCCACTAAAAATTAGCTAACATATATCTTTGTAAAACCACTAGCTTTTGAAACCTTCAGCACCTTAAGAACTAGATTAGGTGTCATACATTTTCATGCTTAAAATTGGATGCTTTGAAAATCTGAAATCTAATTGTCATTTTTGTTTTATGTTTTTATCATTTCAATATATATTTTTTATTTTTCTTTTTGTATGTATTTGTTTATTTCTTTTAAAACTTAAGAATCTGATCACTACTCACATTAGTAGTTGAACCTTTCCTTAAATGAAAATCTTACCTTTTTTTATAACCAATGATTGACTCTTCTAAAATATTTAATAGAAGAAAAATTGAAAATGTTCTCTCTTTATCTAACTCCTTTAGTGGTGTAATTTTCTTTTGAATGAAAGTTTATTTAAAGTTAAAAATTGGCCTAAAAATGGAGATCTATTTCATCTTCCTACAGTCTTCTATCTCATATAAATAGTTTTACAAGTTTATGAATTTATTAAATTGTATTAATAAGTTGTTTGTCTATATCATATCGATCAAATTTTGGTTTATTGTTTACTCTTCCGTATATAAGTGAGTGAGTCATTCTTCTCTCATATTTGAAAGATAATATCACAACTAAGAGTTTTCAAAGACATAGAAAGGAAGAAAGTTTTCAAAAGCAAAAAAAGTGATACAAAATGAGCCCAAAAGCTAAAAAGATGTGCAATAAATAACAAAATTTGAAAGATGCACAAAGTGTATAAAAAATCAAAAGATACGTAAAGTGCACCAAACACTGATAAAAAAGGAACAAAATGAACCCACAATGAGTTAGCTTTCCTTCCTTTCAAATCTTTCAATCTTAGACAAATCCATGAGCCAATTAATAGCGCCTATACCTAAATTTGAAAATCATGATTTTTGGTTTATCACTTTGCAAAGCTATTCTCTTTGATACATTTCTAAAAAGAAGTTTAAAAGTTAAATCTTCATTTATAATTTATTTTATGAATTAGATTTTTTTTAAGAAGGACTATAACCTATAAGGATCTTGGCTAATGTTGATAAAATTAAAATTTCTAACATTTATGGATCTTAGTGCTCTCAATGTATTTTTTTTAGTTTTGGCTTTAATTATATGGTAAAATTCTCATTCAATGCATCTGATCAATTCTTTAAAAAAATTGATATTTTATGTGTATTTTCTCTTGATTACTTTATTTATATTATGTTTTTGTTATCTTTTTATTATAATTTTGCTTTATTTTCTTTCCTGAATATTTCTGATCATTCATGCTCATATCTAATTTTAGCTCAGATCATAAGGTATGATACACATTGTAATATATGATCTTCATAAATATCATCATAGATCTAATCACTGTGCATCCAATGGTTCATATTCATCAATTATTAGTGATTATACTGTACGATAACCACCTTCATACAGTATAATCCATATAGCAATAGCCATTGGATAAATTTAATTCTATTGATATGATATTAAATAACATATCAAACTATATAAACACCTGTACATACTATATGCCCGATAAGTCAATAATCATAAATACTGACTCCTTGGGATGAATACTTTTTCTCTAATCTTCTAGCATGGTTCTAATCATACTGTACGATGAGACTGAATTTTTGAATGATTGGACTGGACAAATTGAATATACTTGATCATCCAATAAGATGTTGAGTCTAAAAAATAGGTTGTTAAACCTAAGTTAATGTCCCAAGGCTACCAAGAGGGGGGGGGGGGTGAATTGGTAGTTTAAAAAATTTTAAACCCTCTTTAAATTTATGTTGAACCGAAATGAAAATTTTCTTTTAAGTTTTTGTAGAAAACGTTTTTCAACCATAGAGTTTTTAAAATCAAAAATAAAATGCGAAAAAGTAAAAACAGTAAAGTAAATGACACCAGATTTATAGTGGTTCTGTCTAAATTAGACCTACATCAACTCTCTAGAGGCACTCTCTGAGTATTGCACTAATACCAATAGTGACTCTCCTTTTGCACCCACAGCAAGGCGGAGAAGCCTTTACAAAACACTCTTTTCACCACTACCCGGTGCGGCAGAGAACCGTTCTTCCTTTCACACAATCCCCAGTGTTGGCAGAGAACTGTCCATCCTTTCACACTCTCCTAGTGTGGGCAGAGAACCCTTCGGCTATTCACACTCTCCAAGTGTAGGCAGCGAACCCTTCGGCTAATCACACTCTCCAAGTGTAGGCAGCGAACCCTTCATCTGTTCACACTCTCCAAGTGTCGACAGAGAACCGGATCTCCTTGACAGATCTTCTCACAAGAATCTAGAAGGAAGAAAGAAAAGAGTGAAGTAATCCCAATTCACAAGTAGAGATTCTTACCTTTGAACTCCAAGTGAAGCCTTCACGCTCCAGTGGTAGGAATCCTCCTTTGAATGCACTCTCACACTCTCTCCTTGGCTATTATCTCAAGAGGCACGAAGATCAAATGACAAAAAGATTTGGTGGCAGTCTAATTTGGACTATTTATACAAAAGACAAGAAAAATCGCCCAAAAACTGCAAGTTTTTAATTATGTACGCAGTGGAATGTCCTGTACGATCGTGGATCGTCCTGGACGATTTTACTTAAAAGCCTTGAAACGAACCTCTTTGTATATGAGCACGAAATATTTTCGTACAAGCTGATCGTCCCGTACGAACTAAGTTTGTCCGGTATGAACGGTTATTACTAGGTAGGTTCAAAAACTGCAGAAATCTGTTCTAAGTCGGTTAATCATCTGGACGAAAATCTTATTCGTCTGGACGAAATTTTTACAGAGAAATGATCGTCCTGGACGATAATTAATTTCTTATAGACAAAATTTTTACAGAGAACAGATCGTCATGTACGATAATTTAATTTCGTTTGGACAAAAATCTTACAGAGACCAGATCGTCCTGTACGATATTTAATTTCGAATGGATGAAAATTTTACAGAGAGCAAATCGTCATGTACGATAATTTAATTTCGTCTGGACAAAAATCTTATAGAGAATAAATCGTCCCGGACAATTTTTAATTTCATCTTGGAAAAATAGGACTTAGAAAATTTTTTTCAAGCCAGTTCATATTCGTTCCATGTGCTCAATAGGAGATAACTGTCTAATCGTCCTGTACGAACTGATATCATCCCGTACGATCAGTATAAATTTTATATGATCTTCTTATGTGTGTGTGTATGTTTTTATTCACTCAAATTACAATCACTCACTTTTAATTTTATTTCAAAGAAAAGTACAAGCTTCAAATTCATAAAGTATCTTATGCTGAATTTGATTTGAAGTCTTCGTAGTTTGGAGTTCAATTTTCTTGAAATGTTAGTACACACAAGAGCAAATACAAATCTTCTAAAATTGTTAGGAGATAACTACACATTTGAACAATAATGTTTGGAATCATCAAAACTATACAAGTTTCAAAAATGTAAAGCATACAAATAGCAACTATCTTAACAATCTCCCCCTTTTTGATGATGGCAAAACAATTATTGTTTGTATGATTTCAATTTAAACAAATCTCCTAAACTCCTCTTGAATTGATGTATACATGAAAAATAAGGAGGCATTTTGAACAAAAGAACACAATTTTTTGTTTTTTAAAAATTTTTAACAAAAAATAAAAATAAAAAATACCAAGACAATATCACAAGTCAAAAGACACAAAATCAAAATACAAGTATACACAAAATACAAGCATACAAACACAATAATTTCTCCCCCTTTTTGACAACAACAAAAAGTGAAGAAGAAATAGACAAGAAATGAAAGTAATTATATGAAATTCATTTGAAAATTTAATCTAAATAGTGATTGACATTAGGTATGCAATCTAAAACTAATAACATTAGGTAAATCATAGAAATTTATAAAATTTAAGAAGTGATATAACATTGTAAGTAAGAAGAATTTATCAAAGACATGATTCAATTTAGACATTTGAATATAAAAAATCATTACAAGAGAGATGAATAAAAAATTCTATATTTCAAAGTTCAATAGAATATAAATGAACATAAGATCAATTTGAATTAAGAGATTGAAAGAATTTGGAAAGAAGAGAATTACCACATGTGGCGCTTTGCGCATCTTTTTCAAATTTTTGGCACATTTTTGTGCATCTTTTTACATTGGGCTTATTTTGTGCCTCTTTTTCTCATTTGCGAACCTTTGCGCATTCCTTTTGATTTTTGTACTCTTTTTACAATATTCAAGAGTAATTGAAACCAATTCTTTCCAAGATTAATAATCTAAAATTTCAAATTTTTTTAAGTGCATAAATATCACTTGAGCCAAGAAATACAAAATAAGAAAACATCTAAATTGTAATAATAATATTAAATTTTATGTAGTCTAAATGAATAGACATGAGATTAAAAATTCTAATTATAACAAGTTATAAACAAATTTTAAATTTAGAAAGACTAGATTTTCTAATGAAATTAATTTTAAATTACAATCTAATTTAAGCACAATTAAGATTTAAAAAGACTAATGAAATTCATAAAAACTAAACACATTTAAAAAACAATCAAAATTTAAATCAACTACAACATATATTGATATTGATGAAAAAGATTACAAGATCATTTCATAATATCAATACAAAAACAAAAAAAAATACACTGAACTTTTAAAACTTAACACAAACAAACATAAATACAACAAACATAAAGAAAATCATCACTCATTCTCTATTCTTCTGGAGGAGGAGGAGGAATGCCACCAAATAGGTTGAAGTAGGAAGTCATCAACATAACATTGGTATTGATTTCATGAACTTCATTTCTGATTCTACCAATGTCCTGTTGCTGCTGCAGAAGTTGAGCATCAATTTGATCAAATCTTTGATCAAAATGAGTCTCAAGTTTATCAAATTTCTCAATCAAATTCTGATAATCTGATTGAGGTGCAGAAGTTTGCTCTCATTCTTCTTCTTCTTCAGAAGCACTGGCATGTGCTTTTCCTTTTTCCTCCTTGAAAATTGCTCTGAAAGAAGCATCATTGTAGTACACTAGCTCCTCATATTCTTCATTAGGATGCACTAGATTGTATTTCTTTTCCAAAATATATGTAACTAAGTGTCCTAATGAGATATTACTTTTTCTTTTTTGTTCTGCATGTCCAATTTCTGAAAGCCCATAGAGATGGTCTATGATAAGTTGGGCTTCATCAATAGTGTTACCACTCATAATCAAAAAAGTCACAACAGAAAGGAGTGGGGTAATATTAATCCTATCACCAGCTTTAAGAATAATTGAAGATCGAAGAATGTGCTGGATGATTCGAGCATTTTTTGTCATTCCTGAAACTCTAGCAACATGATATGTTAGGCCACTTTCTCTAATCACCCTATTGACTTCATACCATTTGAAGGTGTCTTCATTCATAAGGGTGTGGGCTCTATAACCTTCAGTTCTTAAGTTTAGAAAAGCACCTATGTCGTGCTTAGTGATTTCAACTTTTTGTTTAAAAACAAAAGAACTTATAGAGGAGTGGTCATAATTGAAACTCATATTGGCTAGGAAATAGAAAAAGGTTTGTTTGTTGTAGAAGTGGACGAGAGAAAGAATGAATCCAAACTGGGTGGAAGCAAAAAGGTGCATTACCTTGAAGTGTATCTCGCTTTGAATCAGAATGCGAGAGGGAGTGATTTTGGCAGATGCAAAACGAGGAAAGGATTCCTCATTTTCTTTTGAAAGGAAATTTTTAGAGAAACTCTTGTGGGGTTTCTTCGCTAACTCCTTTTGTCTCTTGCTAGAGGAGGCTATTGATGATTTGGAAGTCGAAAGAGATTGAAAGAGATGTTTGGAGATGTGATTATTGAGTTAGAAAGTCTTCAAATTTAAAGAAAACGATACGTTCGTCCTGGACAAAAACAGTTCATCCTGGACGAAAATTATCGTTCATCTGGACGAACGAATTTCGTACAGACGATCCAACTTGTCCAAAATGTATCGGCTTTTTGTAATCAACATAATTTATGATACGTCCTTTCATACAGAATTTTGGACTTGACTGATCATACAGACGAAAAAGTTTCGTACAGACGATCAAAAGTAATTTTGTTTTAATGTAAGTTGAAAACCGTCCTCTACTATGAATCGACGTCTGTTCGTCTAGACGAACAAAAAGTTCGTACGGACGAACTTCACAATTAAAACTGCCTTATCCACTCAACCACTGCATTCAATCGTTTCGACGTTTGAGAAAAAATATTTCATCCTGGATAATCATCAGATCGTACAGAAGAACTACTTTAAAAATTGCTCGCAAGACATTTCATATCACGCAAACTGAATTTTACACACATCGTCCAGTACAAAAAATTTCGTCCCGGACGATTTCCACATTTTTGGATTTTTTTTGAATTTTTATCAAACAGAAACAAACTAAACATACAAATCAAAGAAAACAATGACAAATCCACAGACTCTAAAATTACATCACTCAAAAATAGTCAAAGATCACAAAAACAAAACAAACTACGAAAACATAAATATCAATGTTGCAAAAACATTTTTATTTAAGCATTCAAATCAATTACAACAAACCTTATTCTTAATGTACTGAAGGTATCAAAGGCTAAAAGTTTTGTAAAAATGTCTGCAAGTTGATTTTCAGTTGAAACATGAGTAAGTTCAATTTCTCCTTTGGATACATGATCCCTTATGAAATGATGCCTTATGTCAATGTGTTTGATTCTAGAATGTTGAATAGGATTTTTGGAAATGCAAATAACACTAGTATTGTCACAATAAATTGGAATAGTGTCTATAGTTAATCCTAAATCAATCAACTATTGTTTTAACCAAAGTACTTGTGCCAGACAACTTCCTAATGCAATGTATTCTGCTTCTGCAATAGATAGGGCTACTGAATTTTGTTTTCTACTGGACCAAGAAACTAATGAATTTCTAATGAATTGACATATTCCAGAAGTGCTTTTCCTATCCACTCTACAGCTTGTAAAGTTAAAATCTAAATAACCAACAATTTCAAATGAAGAGCTAAACTTAGGATACCAAATTCCTAAGTTTTGAGTTCCTAGTAAGTATCTTAAAATCCTTTTCACTGCTGTCAAATGTGATTCTTTTGGATCTTATTGAAATCTAGCACATAAGCAAACACTGAACATTATATTTGGTCGGCTAGCAGTCAAGTAAAGTAAAGATCCTATAATCCCTCTATATTTCTTTTGATCAACAGATTTTCCCTTAAGGTCCTTATCCAACTGAATTGAGGAACTCATTGGTGTACTAACAGGTTTAGATTTGTCCATTTCATATTTTTTGAGGATGTCCTTAATATATTTAGTTTGGCTAAGAAATGTTCCTTCCTCAAGTTGCTTAATGATAAAACCTAGAAAGTAATTTAGATCTCCCATTAGACTCATTTCAAATTCACTACTCATTATTTTAGAAAAATCATCACAAAGATTTTTATTTGAAGATCCAAAAATGATATCATCCACATAAATTTGAACAATGAGTATATCCTTTCCAAATTTCTTTAAAAAGAGTGTTGTATCTACACTTCCTTTTTCAAAAGATCTTTCAAGTAGGAAGTTGCTCAACCTCTCATACCAAGCCCTAGGTGCCTGCTTCAATCCATATAATACCTTTTTTAACTTGAAAACATGATTTGGGTATTTTGAATTTTCAAAGCCTGGAGGTTGTTCTACAAAAATATCTTCTTCAATTACCCCATTTAAAAAGGCACTTTTGACATCCATTTGAAACAATTTAAAATCTTTAAAACAGGCAAAGGCAAGTAAAACCCTAATTGCTTCAAGTCTAGCTACAGGGGCAAAAGTCTCCTCAAAATCAATTCCTTCAATTTGATTATACCCCATAGCAACTAATCTAGCCTTATTTCTAATGACTACTCCTGAGTCATTCATTTTATTTTTGAACACCCACTTGGTTCCAACAACACTTTGATCTTTTGGCCTTGAAGTTAATTCCCAAACTTTATTTCTTACAAATTGATTCAACTCTTCTTGCATGGCCAATATCTAAAATTCATCAGAAAGTGCTTGATCAATGTTAGTGGGTTCAATAGTTAAAATAAAGGCTGAATGTTTGACTTCCTTGTTTAATCCACGCCTAGTTCTAACACCCTCACTAGGTTCACCTATAATCAATTCTCTTGGGTGATTTTTAGAAAATCTCAAATCTCTAGGCAAAGGGTTTTCTCTTTCCAAATTCTCTTCCACATTTTCTTCCAAATTTAATCTATCAATCTTTTGGGAGTTTTCTTCAATCTCATCTTCAACAACATTTGGCTTTTCTAAATTTCCAGATTCATCAAATACAACATGTGTGGTTTCTTCAATGAGTAAAGTTCTTTTGTTGAATACCCTATAAGATTTTCCAACACTTGAATATACAACAAAAATTCCTTCATCTGATTTTGGATCAAATTTTCCTAAGGCAGATTTTTCATTATTATGAATGAACACCTTACAACCAAAAACATGCAAATGAGACAAATTTGGTGTTAGACCTTTTAGCAACTCATAGGGTATTTTATTTAAATTCGATCTCACATTCACCCAATTCAGAACATAACATGCAGTGCTAACCGCCTCAGCCGAAAAATATCTAGGAAGTGAGTATTCTGCCAACATTACTCGGGCGGCTTCTATTAATGTTCTGTTTTTTCTTTCAACTACCCCATTTTGTTGAGGGGTTCTAGGTGCAGAAAAATTGTGATCAATCCCTTTTTCTTTACAAAAATTTTCAAATCTTTCATTTTCAAATTCTCCTCCATGATCACTTTGTATAGAAATTATTTCAATCCCTAGTTTTCTTTGAATCCAAGTTGAAAAATTTCTGAATTCCTCAAACGATTCACTCTTATGAAAAAGAAATCTAACCCAAGTGAATCTTGAGAAATCATCCACTATAAAAAAATCCGTATACCTTCCCTCCTAGACTTACAGTTCCTATTGGTCCAAAAAGATCCATGTGAAGAATTTCCAAAGATTTACTAGTCCTAAGATCATTATTGGACTTAAAAGAGGACTTCACTTGCTTTCCTAATTGACATGCATCACAAAGGTGGTCCTTAGTAAAGTCTAGTTTTGGTATACCTCTCACTAAGTTCTTTTGGGTAATTCTCCTAAGATTTTTCATACTAGAATGACAAAGTCTCCTATGCCAAAGCCATGATTCATCAGATACAGTTTTCAAACAAAAAGAAGTAGGAGATTGAATTGAATTTAAATCTAGCATGTAAACATTGTTTACCCTTTTTCCATTTAAAACTTCTTTCCCATTTAGGCTTAATATGCAGCTAGTAGGTAAAAATTTAACATTATAGCCCTTATCACATAGCTGACTTATACATAACAAATTATGCTTTAAGCCTTCAACATTGTCTATGAAAAAGTTTTTCAAATTTCCAATCATACCTGATCCAACCACTTTTTTTGTGGTATTATCTCCAAGTGTAACATTGCCTCCACTCCTGGCTTCCAGCGTTATAAATTGAGCAGTATCTCCAGTCATATGCTTTGAACATCCGCTGTCTAGGTACCATATGCTCCCACGAGGTCTTGTGTGAGAGCAATCCTGCAAAACTCTCAAATGTTAGACCTGGGAACCCAAACAAGTTTAGGTTCACCTTTTAGCAATTTATAATGAGATGCATGTATGATATGTCTAGGTTTATGCATCTTAGGTCTCCACACCAAATTAGATTTCATCTTCAAAGTACAGGTGTGATCTATATGTCCCAAAAATCCATAATTATTACATTTAACATTAGGAAAAATATTCCTAAGTTTTCTTCCATTTGATTGTCTTCTAACGGATTTCATGAATTTAGGATAATATTTAGAATTTGTAAAATCTTCAATTTTGGGGGGTATCCTATTATTCTCAAGAGCTCTTATTGTCAATTTATAAAATGAATTCATTTCTTCCAATAGTCGATTTGTATATCTGATTCGATATGTTTTTCTCTCAGATTCATCCTTAAATTTTTTAAAATCTCTTTCAAGATCAGCATAGGATGAATTTAAATTTTTAAAATTCTTATTCAAGTCATCATATTTATCAAGTAGTTTTATGTGGTTGTCATCTATTAATGCATGATCTTTTCTAAGGATTTCATGTTCATTCTTAAGCTCTTCCAGTTCTAAACTTAAACTAGCATGCATCTTTTTTATTTTTCCTATATGTATCATGCATGTGTTCAGAAACTTCAAATAATTCATCATATGTTTAAGTCACATACCTCTTCTTGATCTGATTGATCAACATTGTCTACCATCAAGCAAAGGTTGGTGGCTTCTTCTTCTTTTTTTTTAGTCTCAGATGAGTCTGAAGCTGAGTCCGCCCAGAAAGTTCTTTGAAACTTCTTATTGTCCTTCTTTACCATTGGTTTCTCCTCTACCTTCTCCTTGCTAGGAGTGGCTTTGAGTTTTGGGCAATCAGTCGTAATATGACCTGGTTTCCTGCATTCATAACAAATCACTTCATTAGAAACCTTGCCATTTCTGTTAAACTTACCTCTATTCCATTGCTGGCGTCTCTTCTGCTTCCTCTTTAAAAGGCTTCTGAATTGTCTAGTCATCAATGCAATATCATCTTCATCCTCAGGTTGTGAGTGTTCACTCTCTAACTCTTCCACCTTTAGTGCAATATTCTTCTCCTTTTGTGGTTCACATGCATCAATCTTTCTTTGACTTACTCCTTGCTCATAAGTAATGAGTGAACCAAGAAGATTGTTAATAGAATAAATATTTAGATCTTTAGACTCTGTAATTGCAGTAATTTTAGCATCATAAGCAGTAGGTAAACATCGAAGAATCTTATTAATCATTTTCAGCATTAGTTAATTCCCTACCAAGTGCATGCAAAGAAGTGATAATTTGTGTGAATCTTATGTACATGTCAGAAATAGATTTATTAGGTTTCATGCGAACAATTCATAGTCATGTAACAAGATATTGAGTCTTGATTGTTTAACCTCATTTGTCCCTTCATAAGTTATACAAAGTCTATCCCATATGTCTTTTTCGCTTTTGCAAGTGGAAACCCGCATGTAGTCTTCAGATTTTAAAGCACAAAAGAAACTATTTAGACGTTTGGCATTTAATTATGCTAAATCACGTTCTTCTATAGTCCAATCTGCAAAAGGTATTTCTACCCTAACTCCATCAACTAATCTAGTTGGTTTTGTGTAACCTTCCTGGACAAGAATCCACATATGATAATCAAGTGACTGTAAGAAAGTAGACATGCGTGTTTTCCAAAAATCAAAAGGAATATTGTCAAATAGTGGAGGTCTAGTAATAGAGTAACCCTCAGGTGTGTTTCGATTTCTGAATGTAGCCATCTACGTTAATCAAAAAGTAGTTCAAACTTATGATTTTGAAACGAAACTCTGATACCACTTGTTGAGTCTAATAAATAGGTTGTTAAACCTAAGTTAATGTCCCAAGGCTACCAAGAGTGGGGGGGGGGTGAATTGGTAGTTTAAAAAATTTTAAACCCTCTTTAAATTTATGTTGAACCGAAATGAAAATTTTCTTTTAAGTTTTTATAGAAAACGTTTTTCAACCACAGAGTTTTTAAAATCAAAAATAAAATGCGTAAAGTAAAAACAGTAAAGTAAATGACACCAGATTTATAGTGGTGCGGTCTAAATTAGACCTACATCCACTCCCGAGAGGCACCCTCTGAGTATTGCACTAATACCAATAGTGACTCTCCTTTTGCACCCACAGCAAGGTGGAGAAGCCTTTACAAAACACTCTTTTCACCACTATTAGGTGCGGCAGAGAACCGTTCGTCCTTTCACACAATCCCCAGTGTTGGCAGAGAATCGTCCGTCCTTTCACACTCTCCTAGTATGGGCAGATAACCCTTGGGCTATTCACACTCTCCAAGTGTAGGCAGCGAACCCTTCGGCTATTCACACTCTCCAAGTGTAGGCAGCAAACCCTTCGTCTGTTCACACTCTCCAAGTGTCGGCTTAGAACCGGATCTCCTTGATAGATCTTGTCACAAGAATCTAGAAGGAAGAAAGAAAAGAGTGAAGTAATCCCAATTCACAAGTAGAGATTCTTACCTTTGAACTCCAAGTGAAGCCTTCGCGCTCCAGTGGTAGGAATCCTCCTTTGAATGCACTCTCACACTCTCTTCCTGGCTATTCTCTCAAGAGGCACGAAGATAAAATGACAAAAAGATTGTGTGGCAGTCTAATTTGGACTATTTATACAAAAAGATAAGAAAAACTGCCCAAAAACTGTAAGTTTTCAATTCTGTACGCAGTGGATCGTCTTGTACGATCGTGGATCATCCTGGACGATTTTACTTAAAAGCCTTGAAACGAACCTCTTTGTATAAGTGTACGAAATATTTTTGTACAAGCTGATCGTCCCGTATGAACTAAGTTTGTCCGGTACGAACGGTTATTACTAGGTAGGTTCAAAAATTGCAGAAAATCGTTCTAAGTTGGTTAATCGTCTGGACGAAATTTTTACAGAGAACTGATCGTCCTGGACGATAATTAATTTCATCTGGACAAACATTTTACGGAGAACAGATCGTCATGTACGATAATTTAATTTCGTCTGGACGAAAATCTTACAGAGACCAGATCGTCCTGTACGATATTTAATTTTGTCTGGACAAAAATTTTACATAGAGCAAATCATCATGTACGATAATTTAATTTCGTCTGGACGAAAATCTTACAGAGAACAAATCATCCCGGATGATTTTTAATTTCATCCTGGAAAAATAGGACTTAGAAAAAAATTTTCAAGCCAGTTCCTATTCGTTCCATGTGCTCAATAGGAGATAACTGTCTGATCGTCCTATACGAACTGATATCATCCCGTACGATTAGTATAAATTTTATATGATCTCCTTATGTGTGTGTGTATGTTTTTATTAACTGAAATTACAATCACTCCCTTTCAATTTTATTTCAAAGAAAAGTATAAGCTTCAAATTCACAAAGTATCTCATGCTGAATTTGATTTGAAGTCTTCGTAGTCTGGAGTTTGATTTTCCTGAAATGTTAGTACACACAAGAGTAAATACAAATCTTCTAAAATTGTTAGGAGATAACTACACATTTGAACAATAATGTTTGGAATCATCAAAATTATACAAGTTGCAAAATTGTAAAGCATGCAAATAGCAATTATCTTAACATAAGATCCCATGATCATACTATATAATATGGCTGATTATATATAAATAGCCTAAATTCATGCTTTGATCTTTACTCCAATCCCTCTAACTCTCCTCCCCTCTCCCTTAAGCTCTAAATCTTGGTAATGGCTGGAGGCAAGCAGTCTCATGCACCGTTAGAACCTGACATCAAGTAGATCCTTAATTTGTTGAGGTTGTTGACGAAGAAGACTATAATAGATATAAGAATGCTAGAATCACTCCCCTCCAAAGTCACAAAATAAGAGGATCTAAACTCTTAAGTACTACCACTCTTTTCCCATGCCTCTCTCACTTTATTCTTACTTTTACATACCCTTTCAATTATATAAATTTCTTTTTGATTTTTATGCAAACCTTAGGATCAATAGTGAGGGTACAACCCTCCAATCCTATGCTAATAGGAAGCAAGTAGATATTACCTACTAAGACTTCCATGACTTCTTACATTTTTCCACTACTGGTGAAAAATTTCAAGTTCTAATTGTAAATTTTGATTTTGATTGGACCCCTACCAACACCACCCTTGGGGAATCCAATCTTAGATATCACCTAGGAATAAAGTTTGTATTTTCTAGTCTTTCTATACTTTTTACCTCTCTTGAGTTAAATATGCACTGCAGTGGATCTTAAAGCTAAGTAACCTTACACACACACACTCAAAGGAGTGAGTTGATGAGTTAGAAAATTTTCTATTTTTTAATTAATCATAAGCTATGATTTATAACATATTGGATGAATAGTTAACCATAACACCCTAATTAGGGCCCTATGCTAAGTAAGATTGATTAAACTCATCATATTGTATGATCCCTATCGTATAAGTTGATCAATTATAATTAGTAAAATAGTCATAAATCCAAATTTAGGTAATATTTTAATATTCAAAATCTGTGTCTAATCATACCGTACGATATTCATCGTATTGTACGATATAAGATAATATTATGTTTAAAATTGTTCTTGTCATTAGGGGAATCATTATAGTTAATTTATTCAATCGAATTATACAGGATGATTCATGATGATAAAAAACTATAAGATTTGTGCAATGCATGAAACAATAATTACATCATCACCAATCATCCAAGATGAAGTGCCATAGTTTTTTAACTAATTGTATAGGATGAACTCCCAATTTCATATTATACGAACTGAGCTCTGGATGGAATTATTAAATTGTCGCTTATCATATTGGATAATAAGTATATCTCTTGTATTGATCAAACATAATAATGCATTTTGTATTATCTAAAAAGCTATTTTATTCTAATCGTACTGGATGATATTATCAATCATCTTGGATGATCAATTCATCTCTTTTGAATTAGTTATATAGGGTATGTCTACTTGTATAATACTTATAGGTGTACTTTGAATTAATCATACACGATGATCTTGGATTGTACTAGACAATCAAAGTCAATAGAATGAAATTTGAGGCTTTTTGAAAGGCTCTCTATTTAATCTTTCACAAATTCTTGTTTAAAAAATGACTTTTTCTTCTAAGTGTCTTGAGAGGCAGCATAGAAAGGGTGCTAAGGAGTGCTTTGAGATAAGGAGAGTTATTTGTGGGAGGGAGTTATGAGGGATTCACAAGGTTACTCCATGCAAGGTTCTCTGTCTTCTTCAAGCTTTTGCCTTGATCCTTTAATAGCTTCGGAAATACTTTCCACATAACTAGTGCCAGGTTCTCTATCTTCTCCAGGAGGGACAAAAAGGATTTCTTGGTTATCTACCATCTATAGGAGAGAGAAAAAGGATTTCAAATTCTCTAGCTTCATCAGGAGGGTAAAAAAATGTAAGGTCCTTTGTCACACTAGGTTGGTGGAAGAGATTTTAAAAGGCCTTCTCTGACTTACTATGGGGGCAAAAGGAGAGACACAACTCTTAGTGCAATCCTTGGTACAGAGGGTTCTTGGGGAGTGGATATATGTCAGGTTGGACAGAACCACTATATAATCTGGTGTGTTTATTCTTATTATTTTCTGCACTTTTATTTTTTTTTTAGGATTTACTATGTGGTTGACAAACTCTAATTTCTATTATTATGAATTTAATTTGCTTCCGCATTAAGGGATTAAAGTGTTGGTTTTTAGATATTAAAAAGGCTATAAAAGATTTTATTTTTATTAATTTTTTTAAATAACCAATTCACCCACCCCCCTTGTTTAGCCTTATGCTAATTCTTTGAGGTCTCACAATCTTCTTGAACTTTTATTATGATCATATAGTCTAATTAGTTCAAAGTTCATCATGGACGAACTCCTGAATTACCAAACATCTTCATCGTTAGCCATCCAATATGATATAAATAACACTATATGATCTTAATATTTAATTAGGATTGATTTGTTTGATTAAATTTGGTGATTAATTTAGGCAATATTTTCAAATATCTTATAATACAAACATGTTTATATAGTATGATTAGAATAAATTACAAATTTTCAAAATATTGCCTAAATTTTATTAGCAGCTGCATTTCTTGATTACAATAGATAATCCTATAAGATTATAAACATACAATATGATTTTATGATTTTTACAAATTTAAATTTAATTAATTAATGTCTTGATTATTTTTTAATCGGATTGTACAATGGATCCATATTGATAGCAAAAACTCAACAAAAAATTAACGATTTAATTTCATCCCCTCATAGATAATGTGTGGCATTGGGTCGTATGCTAACGATACAATTTTTTTTAATATATTGACTCAAAAAAGATAAAAAATTATTGTATACTCTTTCAAAATTTAATCTATACCTGCTAGTCTTGACCATGAATACTTTAGCATTGCTTGGTGTATATTATACCTGAAATGTTAGTACAAAGCAAAAAATATCTTCAATAATACTAAATCGGGAGAAATTTAATAAAATCAATAAAGTTTTTATTATTCAAAACATAAGCCTCAGGCTCCCATATTGCAATAAACTCCCCTTTTTTTATGATTGAAAATATTATAGGTTGCATAACACGTTAATTATTTTTTTTCCTAAGTTCTCCCCCTTCACTAAGATAATTTCTATTTAAAAAAGTTGAGAATGTAAAAACAAATGCATGCATGACATCCAGAGTACAGAAAAAGTAAATAAACACACCAGATACCCTCCAAGCAAGGTATCTGCACAACAAACCATCCTAGCATGCCCACTTCATGTGGGAAAATAATGATGCCCATGGCACAATAGGTGGCCTACTCTACAGGCCTAAATGACCATAATGGTCTCTAGGGCTCATAGAAGGTGGGGGGGGGGGGGTATCATACCCAAAACTGGAAAAAGGCCAAAATCCTAGCGATGCCCACTTCGTGTGGGAAAACAATAATGCCCAATGGTAAAAATGGGTGGCCTACTCTACAGGCCTAAATGACCCTAATGGTCTCTAGGGCTCACAGAAGGGGGCAAGCTTTTGCCTATAGGGCCAAAGCTTCGTTAGTGAACTAACTTAAGGCTTGCTACCTAAACATGCAAGAATACCTATTAACAAGAAGTGTGTGATGTGAAGCAGTTTCGATATATATAATTAGAAGTTTATGTTATAGAAATTATACCTGACCGTGGCGCAGCCACTTAATAGCTCCAAGCAAGCAAATTGTTCATTGATCTTTGATTGTGCAAGACTTGATGTACTTGGCTGTGGCGCTTAAAAGCATATAAGCAAATGATGTCGCTTGATTCTTGACCGTGCAAGACCCGATGTACCTGGAATGAAGAAAACTTGCTCCAACAAGTCAAATACATATGCTCTCTTTCCTCAAGCTTTAGCTCTCGATTCTCTTAGCATTTGTTCTTCATCGACGGCGATTGAGGTGGCCGGACCAGCGAGTGAGGAATAGGGATAGGTTCGAGGTCGGCGTCGAGATGGAGGGGGCCGGCCCTAGTAATCTCCCTTTTACTTACGGCTGAATGATGAAGGAAACCTGGAGCTTAGTGACGAGTTCTGGCCGGTCGCAACTCAACTGGTTGTCGGTGGGAGTCGCAAGTGGATAGTGGGGGTGGGTTGCTATTTGTCGGCTTGGGACACACGAACGTGGAGGAGAGGTCCAGCTTTTGCTGTTCCCTGGAGCTTGCGAACAAGAGGAGAGCACAAGAGCTCTGTGTGAGAATGAGCGGCGTGAGAGTGAGGGAATCCCCGAGAGCTCTCCTGCCAAAACCTGAAAAATGGAACCATATATCCTGAAGAGGCCTCTTGCCTCTTGGAAACCCTTTATCAAAGGGTCCAGATTTAATTTTATTTAAAAAAAAAAAAAACCTTTATCAGATGGCTATAACCGTGTTTGCCAACCTAACCATTGGATGCAAAATTATTGGATTTAAAGAGATAAAAATATAAAGTTGAAATTATTTTGCATACAAACTATAAGATAGATATTTATATATGTATATATTTAGCTTACATTAATCATGTATATATAATTTTATGTTTTAAATTTCAATCTAAATTTATTTTATTTTGAAATAATCAAGAAGTTATATGTACTTTTTTAATCTAAATATAGTTTATTATATTTACTTAATTTCAAATTTACTAGAAATATATATATTATCTTATTTTATTTATTTATTATTATTTTTTTAAATATATTTAAAGAACAATATTAATAACGATAATCTCACTTCTCCGACATGCATCAAACAGTGTCTGATTTGAGCGCGAATGGGCCCGTTTTATCCGTCTCGATGAGTCAAATGCATTCGTGCGATCCGCTTCACAAAATAAGGTTCCGGTCAAAAGATGTTGTGCATGGAACGAACATGCATGATTAAGGCCCAAACCCGTAAAATCACATCGAATCGTCATCGACCCGACCACATGCATTTTAAAACATGGTAAGAGAACGACATGTGATCGAAAAGGAGTAAATCCTAAGGCTGACAACGAGCCAAAGCAACATACGCAAGATGACCCTTCATCGACACATCGGTGCAACATACAAGCAAATGAATCGATCTACGATATATGAAAGTAATAAGATTGTGTAAATGACCGATGCCAAAAAGGAGGTCAACAAACACAACCCCAACATGTGCGGCGAACAACAAGTGAACCGTTCGTGTTGGCGTTGACCTCCCTATCTCTAAGAAGGTATAACCCAACAACCACGAACGAGATACACTAGAAAGATGTAATCCTACGATCAAATAGAAAGACTCACTAGGAAAGATACAATCCTACGATCAACTAAAGAGACTCAAGGAGCATACAATCATACAACAAGCATGCAATAAGTGTCCCACCATGCTATGATCATGCAATCACACAATGATCGTGCCACTATATGATTATGAGATAATCATTCAATCACACAATCAGCATCAAATTACACACTAATCATATAATTATTATACACTTATATCACAATGATCTTATCATCAAATCATGCAATAGTCATGTATTCCCATGATATTATACAATCAAACAATTATCACATACTCATGACATAACCAACGATCCATACAAAATCATATAATCAAACAATACTCATAGATCATGTAACAATAATCTAAAACATGCACTAATCGACCAATCATACGACGGTCACCCAATAATGCAGACTTCACTAATAATGCACACAAAATGATGTAATGGTCATCTCATAATCACACAATCATGTAATGACCATGCACACAATCACATAAGCATATAACAATCAACCAATCAACCAATGATCACACAATACTCATATAATTACATAATCATATAAAACTCAATTAGTCATATAGTGATCACACAATAAAGATATAATCAAGCAAGCATACAAAATTCAATCAATTATGCACTGATCACACCAGCAAACATACAAAAATCAATTAATTATGTACTGATCACATCACAATCATATAATCATGCCATAATCACACACTTATACATTAACCAATCAACATGCAATGACCACTCGATGATGTGCTCACATAATCATTCAAAAGTTATCAAATCATGCAATGATCATGCGATAATCATTCAGTCATACTGTGCTCACTCAATCATGCAAACATGGTGGGACAGAAGAGAGAAAGAAACAATACAATTACCTGACTAGAGCAAAATGACGAACAAGGATAACTCGGTACTCACTTGACCAGATCGAAACAGTGAGAATGAGCTAAAAGAAGCCCAACACTCACCAAACCGACCCAAAACATTTAGAAAGAGTGAGGAAAACAACTCAACAACCACTAGTAAAGCGAACAACCGATCAAAGAGACAACAATCACTAAGAAAGCTCAACAACTAGTAGAAAAAGTCAACAACCACCAGGCAAACTCAACAACCACTCAAAAAGTCAACAACCACTCGACTGAAGGTCGAGGGTGAGAAAAGACAAAGGGACACTCGATGATCACTCGACGCATATGCTGAGGTGATATGAGGAGGATAAGGAAACACTCGACGATCACCCGGCGCATGTGCCTAGGTGAAACGAAGAGGACAAAGAAACACTCAACTATCACCTGGCGCATATGCCGAGGTGATAAGAAGAGGACAAGAAACACTCAACTATCACCCGACGCACATGCTGAGGTGATGAGAAGAGGACAGGAACACTCAACTATCATCAGGCGCATATGCCGAGGCGATAGGAAGAGGAAAGGAAAACTCAACTATCACCCGGCACATATGCCGAGGTGATAAGAAGAGGATAAGGAACACTCAATTATCACCCGACGCATATGCCGAGGTGATAAGAAGAGGACAAGAAACACTCAACTATCATCCGGCGCATATGCCGAGGTGATGAGAAGAGAAAGGGTGGTGAGGAATGCCTCCCAGTGACTCTGTCGGGCTCTCTCAATTAGAAACGTGGATAAGGAACACTCAACTATCACCCGGCGCATATGCCGAGGTGATAAGAAAAGGACAAGGAACACTCAACTATCACCCGGCGCATATGCCGAGGTAATAAGAAGAGAACAAGGAACACTCAACTATCACCCGACGCATATGCCGAGGTGATGAGAAGAGGAAAGGAACACTCAACTATCACCCGGCGCATATGCCAAGGTGATGAGAAGAGGACAGGGTGGTGAGGAATGCCTCCCAGGGACTCTGTCGGGCTCTCTCAACCAGAAACGAGGACAAGGAACACTCAACTATCACCTGACGCATATGCCGAGGTGATAGGAAGAGGACAGAAACACTCAACTATCACCCGACACATATGCCGAGGTGATGAGAAGAGAAAAGGAACACTCAACTATCACCCGACGCATATGTTAAGGCGATAAGAAAAGGACAGAAACACTCAACTATCACCCGGCACATATGCCGAGGTGATGAGAAGAGGAAAGGAACACTCAACTATCACCCGACGCATATGTCGAGGTGATAAGAAGAGGACAGAAACACTAAACTATCACCCGGCGCATATGCCGAGGTGATGAGAAGAGGAAAGGAACACTCAACTATCACCCGACGCATATGTCGAGGCGATAAGAAGAGGACTGAAACACTCAATTATCACCCGGCGCATATGCCGAGGTGATGAGAAGAGGAAAGGAACACTCAAGTATCACCCGACGCATATGTCGAGGTGATAAGAAGAGGACAGAAACACTCAACTATCACCCGGCGCATATGTCGAGGTGATGAGAAGAGAAAAGGAACACTCAACTACCACCTAGTGCATAAGCACGAGGTGATCGGGAGAGGACAAAGAACACTCAACGACCACCTCATGCATAAGCATCAGGTGATCCGAAGAGGACAAAGGACACTCAACGACCACCCGACTGTGGATCTAAAGGTGGTATGAAGAGGAAAGGGAGTGACAAAAAGGAACTCCTGAACATAGGAATCCACAAGCAACATCAAAGGGAAAGCCCTCACACGGGTCTGTCCGTGGAGGAGCAACGACATGAAAGGAACATGAATATCCTCATAGCAAAATCAAGGTAAAGATATCAGACATCAATATGAGAAAGAACATGACAGAACAATTACACATAGAAAGATCTAAGAGGATGAACCCAACTAAAAAAAAAAGAAAACAGAACCTGAATAGGAGAGTGGCTCCCAAACAAGTGAACAAAGTAATGACTTGAATGGGAGAATGACTTCCAAGCAAGTGAACAAAGATCACAACTTGAATGGGATAGTGGCTCCCAAACAAGTTAACGAAAATAACCACCTAAATGGGATAGTGGCTCTCAAGCAGGTAAACAAAGGCAACAACTTGAATGGGATAGTGGCTCCCAAACAACTGAACAAAAATAACCACTTAGATGGGATGGTGGTTCCCAAACAAATAAGCAAAACACAACTTGAATGGGACAATGACTCCCAAATAAGTGACGGCGGCATAAAGATATTAAGAGGAATAATGCACGCCAAATGTTTGTTTATAAACAAAACAATCATAGCTCAAAACAACAATGAAAGAATCATATCAGTCCTTAAGAGTGATTTAGAATCAAATGTTGGGGTCCAAAAATTTTCATACATAAAATTTCAAGAGAACAAGATAGGTGTTTAAACATACTCAATAGCGGAGCCACTAAAAAAAGTTAAACCCTCTCCAATTAATTTGAGATAAATTTGATTCACATAATTTTTCAAATAGGGGAAATTTTATCAAAGAGTAAGAGTATTATTTTTCAAAAATGAAAAATTTACCTTTTGATTGTTTTGGCCCAATTAAAATGACATAAGAAACCAAATTTAAAATCTTAGTAAGAAATTGATTGACTCCATCTAAACCCAAAAAGGTTAGGGATTTGAAATTTGCTAACTCAAATCAGGCTCCCTACAAGCTAAATTGGGCTCTCTCCCTTAGATATGTATTTTTTTGAATTAAAATCTAATTCAAAAATATATAAATTAGATAAAGAAATTGAATCTTCTCTATCTTCTTGCACAAAGAATATTTTTATATCTAATAGGATATCAATACATAGTAATTAATCCAAATTCATCATTTTTAAAATCAAGTATCAAAAATATCAATGGACACATGAGTTTTCTGAGATTTAGAAATTTACAAGAAAGAAAAGCCATTTACTTATTCATTTTGGGTCCACTTTGTGCTCATTTTAATAACTTTGGCGAACATTGCGCCTCTCTTTTTTTTTTTAACGCTTTGCGCATCTTTTCATTTTGATACACTTTGTGCATCTTTCATATTTTGGCGAACATTGCGCCTCTCACTTTTTTTTGTAATTTGGCTTCCTTTCTAAATCTCTAAAAGAATACTTTCTCAGTTGTGAAATTATCTTCCAAACATAAGAGAAGAAAACTCACTCTCTTAAGCAAGGAAAAATAATTCACAAAATAAACTCGACCTTATGATAAAAATGAACAACCTGATTAAGAAAAGTATGAACTAGATTCATTAGCATGCAAAAGATATCTATGAGATAGAAAATTGCAAGATGATGAAGAAAATTTTTATTTCTAAATATAATTATAATTTGTCAAATATTTTAATTCAAAAATGACATCACTCCATACAAAGGATGAGGGGAGAGGACAACCTCTTTTTTTTATCATCATGAATTTTCTTCTTTAAGTGTTTAGATGAGTCAACCAACACTTACTCAATATTTTAAATAAAAGAGAGGTAAAAATTTCATTAAGAAAAATAAGTCACTTTCTCTCTAAAGAAATTCTCTCAAAAGTTTGTCTTATATTTAAAACTCTCAAACTTTTCTCAAATTAAGATTTCTTTTGAAAAATTTGTATATGTCAAATTTAAGGACCTTCCATTGAAAATAACAATTGAATTTCTATTTGGACTGATATGAATCAAGATCTAGTCTAAAAGAGCTCAGCAAAAAGAGATGATGGAGACTAGAGTTCATGCCAACTATATGAATCATGCAATAAAAAAAAAAGGATATGAATTTTCATATGAAATGATAGGATCAAGATTAAATCTAAAAGAATTCCAACTAAGAGTTGATAGATAATGAAATTTTGATTTGAATAAGATTGACTTGAAATGGATTGATCTGAATTTGAATTTGAGAATAATAAAAAAAAAACAAAGATCTAATAAACTTAAAATTTTAATTAAATCTTTATACATTAAAAATGTCAAACTCTCACTAAGGATTAAGAGAAGAAAGTGGAGTAGAAAATGAGAACTCAAACTAGACACCAAACTATGATTACCTACAGAAGTGAATAATACAACATCCAAAGATGGAGAGAGAAACCTGTCCCACCGTGGTCGCCAGAAATCTGTGGGTCTCCGAAAGGATTCTGCTCGTGGGTTTCGAATGCAAAGGGTACGATCACACTATCCCGTATGATAAAATGGTCGTAGACCTTTACAATCGACACAAGCAGGCCAATGGAAGAGCAGATGGAGTTATAGATACGATTAGCCATGGAGGGTAGCGGCTTTCACCTACCAACCTCGATGGATAATAATATTTATAACCCAAAAGTTCACAAGATTTCCCCCATTCGATGCATCAGCTCGAATGGGGTTTATTTGATTGTGGGGATCGGTTTCCTACAGGCGCAAGCCCCCGTAGTTAATTACATCCTAGGCCTTGACCTAGGAAAACTCTTGATTAAGGACGATGTATTATTCACTTCTTAATTTGGTACACAGAAAAAGTTCATAAGTTCTATTCCAAAGAGTATCTTCTATTTATCTTTAATAATGATTAGACATTTTTGAATGGATAAAGATATGATTAAAACTTTGAGTTTAAAAGATCAAAGATCGAATTACTATCCTAAGAGAAATAACAGACTCAAGACACACCAGAAGGAAGGAGACACACTAAGGAGTGTACAATCTGGGCTTATGCTTGCCTGGAGTGAGCTGCCAGCTAACATCCTAAACACAATCAATCGCCCTACATGCATACAAGATAGGAAAGCTCTATCCTAAGAAATCAAGAATGTGTAGTTCAGAAGATCTCAATCAGTGACTCTATAATATGCAAAAGAGTATACCTAACGCTGTATGATGAATGAAATAGATATGAAATATCCTTAGGTCTACTGATGTAATGTATGCATGTAAGTGAAGTGTAGTGTGAAGTAAGGTGTGTAAAAACAAATGCATGCATGACATCCAGAGTACAGAAAAAGTAAATAAACACACCAGATACCCTCCAAGCAAGGTATCTGCACAACAAACAATCCTAGCATGCCCACTTCATGTGGGAAAATAACGATGCCCACGGCACAATAGGTGGCCTACTCTACAGGCCTAAATGACCATAATGGTCTCTAGGGCTCATAGAAGGTGGGGGGGGGAGGGGTATCATACCCAAAACCGAAAAAAGGCCAAAATCCTAGCGATGCCCACTTCGTGTGGGAAAACAATAATGCCCAATGGAAAAAATGGGTGGCCTACTCTACAGGCCTAAATGACCCTAATTGTCTCTAGGGCTCACAGAAGGGGGCAAGCTTTTGCCTATAGGGCCAAAGCTTCGTTAGTGAACTAACTTAAGGCTTGCTACCTAAACATGCAAGAATACCTATTAACAAGAAGTGTATGATGTGAAGCAGTTTCGATATATATAATTAGGAGTTTATGTTATAGAAATTATACCTGACCGTGGCGCAGCCACTTAATAGCTCCAAGCAAGCAAATTGTTCATTGATCTTTGATTGTGCAAGACTCGATGTACTTGGCTGTGGTGCTTAAAAGCTTATAAGCAAATGATGTCGCTTGATTCTTGACCGTGCAAGACCCGATGTACCTAGAATGAAGAAAACTTGCTCCAGCAAGTCAAATAAATATGCTCTCTTTCCTCAAGCTTTAGCTCTCTATTCTCTTAGAATTTGTTCTTCGTCGGCTGCGATTGAGGTGGCCGGACCAGCGAGTGAGGAATAGGGAGAGGTCCGAGGTCGGCGTCGAGACGGAGGGGGCCGGCCCTAGTCATCTCCCTTTTACTTACGGCTGAATGATGAAGGAAACCTGGAGCTTAGTGACGAGTTCTGGCCGGTCGCAACTCAACTGGTTGTCGGTGGGAGTCGCAAGTGGATAGTGGGGGTGGGTTGCTATTTGTCGGCTTGGGACACACGAACGTGGAGGAGAGGTCCAGCTTTAACTGTTCCCTGGAGCTTGCGAACAAGAGGAGAGCACAAGAGCTCTGTGTGAGAATGAGCGGCGTGAGAGTGAGGGAATCCCTGAGAGCTCTCCTGCCAAAACCTGAAAAATGGAACCATATATCCTGAAGAGGCCTCTTGCCTCTTGGAAACCCTTTATCAAAGGGTCCAGATTTAATTTTCTTTAAAAAAAAAAAAAAAAAACCTTTATCAGATGGCTATAACCGTGTTTGCCAACCTAACCATTGGATGTAAAATTATTGGATTTAAAGAGATAAAAATATAAAGTTGAAATTATTTTGCATACAAACTATAAGATAGATATTTATATATGTATATATTTAGCTTACATTAATCATGTACATATAATTTTATGTTTTAAATTTCAATCTAAATTTATTTTATTTTGAAATAATCAAGAAGTTATATGTACTTTTTTAATCTAAATATAGTTTATTATATTTACTTAATTTCAAATTTACTAGAAATATATATATATATATATTATCTTATTTTATTTATTTATTATTATTTTTTTAAATATATTTAAAGAACAATATTAATAACGATAATCTAACTTCTCCGACATGCATCAAACAGTGTCTGATTTGAGCGCGAATGGGCCCGTTTTATCCGTCTCGATGAGTCAAATGCATTCGTGTGATCCGCTTCACAAAATAAGGTTCCGGTCAAAAGATGTTGTGCATGGAACGAACATGCACGATTAAGGCCCAAACCCATAAAATCACATCGAATCGTCATCGACCCGACCACATGCATTTTAAAACATGGTAAGAGAACGACATGTGATCGAAAAGGAGTAAATCCTAAGGCTGACGACGAGCCAAAGTAACATACGCAAGATGACCCTTCATCGACACATCGGTGCAACATACAAGCAAATGAATCGATCTACGATATATGAAAGTAATAAGATTGTGCAAATGACCGATGCCAAAAAGGAGGTCAACAGAAAGTTTATTAGTTTGTTGTGAAACCAATTGAACTATGAAATGACTCACCAAGAGTGGGTGAATTTATTATTATTTTTTATATTTCAAAACTTTTGTATTAAAAAACCAAAAATAAATTGAATGCAAAAGGAATCACAATTCACAGTGTGAACCAAAAGTAAGTACTAATTTTTGCGTTATTGATTCTCTAGAAAAATTAAATAAAATTTTTTATTTTTTGATTTAAAAAAAAAATCAACATGGATCAAGCACAATTATCTTTATATCAAACTGCTAGCAAAACACTAACCAATTTGTAGAAAATAATATATGCAAAAAAGTAAAAACTACTGAAAGTAAATGTAGAAAGTAAAAGAATGCAAACTGGATTATTTTTTTGTTTGATCAACATAACCTAAGTCCACTCCTTGAAGTCTGCTTTGGGTGTTCCGCTAAACAATAGTGACTCTCCTTCAGTTCCCATGGCTAGGTGGGGAAGCATTTATAAAACCCCTTTGAGCAACCCGGTGTGGTGAGTAACTGCAATTCCCTTTAACCTCCTTGGTATGGCAAAGTACCTAGAATCCCTTTTACCTCCCTACCTTAGTAGAGAGCCAAGATCCCTTCTTCCTTCTCGTTGTGTTAGAGAGCTAAAATCTATTTCACCTTCCATATACGGTGGGGAGCCAAAATCTCTTTTACCGTTTTAGTTTGACAGAATAGCCAACTTCCTTTAATATTAAAGGATTCTTTATAGAGCTTCCCTCATGTTAAATATTGACATTTGGAGGACCTTAGATGCAAGTTGTCTAGAGAAATCATGTGAAAGCCCTCTCAAACTTCCCAAAAATCCATAAAGATCTTCTACATGTCACACAATCTCACCCTTTCTCCCTCTTTGCTCAATGCCCTCTCTTCAAATCCTCTCATGAAAAAAAAAATTTCTGGTTGCCTAATGACTTTTTCTTAGGTTTTTAAGAGAGTTTAAAAAGCGAGCTTCAGTAAAATCCTAATAATTCAATTCTTCCAACTCTATTCATATAGTATGATTAGTTCATCACTATTATAGATCATCCAGTATGATTTGAAATTACCATAAATGATTAGTTCAAATCAAACATCAGATCATACAGGATTAACAAAGGTTTATTCAAAGAGTTCTTGTGTGATTCATATTGTACAACACAAGATTGTGCAATACGATCTATAGTTATATTAGATTTGATTTGATTCCTTAATTACCTAACTTACATTACGTAATGTTATAAAATATCATACCATATGAATATGTTTGTGCAATACAAATAATTCATTGTTTAAAATTTAAATTGGCCTATTTTAAGTAAGTTGGATTTGTTGGCGGGGTTTTTTTTTATAATAGCTAATCATCATGTATAATGTGATATTCGTACAGTACAATTAGTTATAACAAAAATTTATTCTTTTCTTTTAAATAAAAAATTTTAATTAATGATTATTTGAATAGATTATATAGTACGATCTAAATTTTATAGTATGATTAAGACAAAAATTAAAATATTTATTTTTCATTTTTCTTTGAAGGTGTATGTGCATGTTGCTAAGGTAATAAACCCCTTCTCACATATATTGATTCTAGAAAAAAAAAATAACCAATACTGGTCTACCATAGTTTTCAAACAACATATATAACTTAATGTATTAGTGTAATTCAAGTGAATAATGTAAACATTATTAATTATTTTGCTTTCCAATATAATTTTTCATTAAAAGAAATTAGGTATTTATTAAAACGAAACTCGATATGAAATCCATTATCACACAATTTACTAATTATAAGTAAATTACATTTCAAACTGTCTATAAAATGTACATTTTTAATAGTGAAACCATTATATATGTCTATCATATCTAAACCTATTATCTTTCGAATAGTGTAATATCTCGATGTAGCTCTCCTTTCATTCTTGGTCTCCATCAAGATAAGTTATTTTAGATCAACAGTTATGTGTTGCACCCACTAACCAAGTTTATTCTGCTCTCATTAAACCTTTTGTGAGAGCGCACCTACATACTTAATCAAGGGTTAGTTTTGGGAAGCCAAATAGGTTTGGTCCTGCCTTATGCTTGATTTTGTGAATGTGATGTTATGTAGATGATGCTTTAGGTATCCAAATTAAGAGTATTGAGAGGTGTAGTGTGGAAGTGCATGAATTTGTCCTAGCATGCCACATTAATAACATTTGATGCCTTGAAATGGGTTTACTAGTCTAAATGGGGGGATATTTTCTTTTCCTTAGAGATATATGATGCATGTTATATCCTAGGTTTTATCTTTCTATAAATAGGACTAGGTGTATTATTTTGTAGTACATTTATTTTATTTTTCAAATACTCATTTTTAAACTTGTAACTAGCAACTTCTACTATCAATGCATGTTAATTACTATAAATTTCTAATGAAAGTTATTCTGAGTTATTGAATGCTTCTTCTGATTCAAGATGCTTATTTGTTAAGGATTCATGTAACTTTTCTAATTCAATATGTTTCTCATTTAGTGAATAAAACCTATCCATTAGTGAATCATTATCTTTAACTAACATAAAGCTAGTGCTCATTTTTTGAAATTCAAATGATCATTTGTTAAAGTATCATGCTCTTCCTTTAAGTTTGAAGAAACCCTTTAAGAAGTATATGGTGCTTTTTCAAAATTTAATGTGAATCATGAAATTTTTTAGTAATTTAAAATAATTCATCATACAAAAGCTCCTATACCTCATCCTTGTCGGAGTTCCCAATATAATCATTTGGCATTAAATAAAGGTTGGTTACCTCCTCTTCTTGTTCCAATTCTAAAGTGTATGAATCTAGTTTACCTAGAATGCTTTTTGTATCTTATGCATACCATTTTTAGAATTGAATTTTTCTTCACCCTTTTCCTTAGTAGGATGAATCTTAAGGTTGGGACATTCTATTCTTAAATTTCCAGGCTTCTTGCACTCAAAATAAATAATGTCAGATGAAAACTTATTCAGCTTAGCATTTTTTTACTTTTTCACTTTTTATAGTGGTGCTTATGTTTCCATTTTAGGACTCTTGAATTGGTGAGTCATCAATGTCATATCCTTGCTCCCATTAGTTTTTGACTCATTGCTCTCGGTGTCATCTACTTTTAGTGCCACAATTCTCTCTTACTACTGTCACCTACATATTCAAGTCTTTGGCTATTATTTTGCTCGTAGGCAATAAGAGAGCCCAATAAATCCTTAATAGAGTGAGCATTAAGATTTTTAGACTCATATATTTTAGTAACTTTTGCATTAAAGAAATCAGACAAACATTACAATATTTTGTTCACTTTTTTTATAGTGAGATAGTTCTCTATTTAAGGAATGTAAAGAGGTTTCTTGAATGTTCATTAGGGATGTTAGGCCCTATGAACTAGTCCCGAGGCTAACGAAGGGGGGGGGGGGGGGTAAATTGGTATTTTTAAAAATTCTTTAAAACTAAAAGAACGATTATCACAAACTAAAATCACCACGGAAAAAATAAGTGCGGAAAATTAAAGTGCGGAAGTAGTAAAAATAACACAAGGGTTTATAGTGGTTCGGTCAACTTGACCTACGTCTACTCCCCGGAGGTGCCCTCCGAGTATTGCACTACCAACGTGACTCTCCTTTAGCCCCCACAGCTAGGCGGAAAAGCCCTTACAAAACACCTCCTTTTTGCCACACCCGGCAAGGCAGAGAACCCAACTTCTTTTGCTTCCTCCTAAAGCAGACAGAGAACCACGATCACTTGCTAAAACTTACCTCTCGCAACCCTTCCATGGACAAGAGACTCTATGGAAGAAGAAGTGGAACAATGCTTGGAGCAACCCTAGTGAACCCCCTCACAAGCTCCCCCTCACAAGATCCTCTCTCTCTCTAGCTCTCTCTCTCTCTCTCTCTTTCCTTTAGGTTTTCTCAGGTCAAGACAGCAGCCAAGGATGTTCAAAAATGTTGAATAAGAGCTCTTAAATAGAAGAGCTTCAAAGGAGCTCATTAATTTCAAGTTGCCGACTTTATCGTCCATGACGATATGGAAATCATTTTGGCCGATCAGTACAAATCTCATAAGATCGGCCAGAGCATCGCCCTGAATGCAAACTGGATGATTGAAAATTTGCTTGATCGTCCCGGACGATATCATGATCATCCCAGCCAATCAGTTCAAATCAGATGAAAATCGTCCAGAGCATCGCCCTGAATTTGAGCTGTCCGATCCAAATCGTCCAGAGCATCACCCTGAATTTGTACTGGCTGATATTTATCGTCCAGGAGTAACCAAGGGTTTTTGAATGGATCATCCAGGCCGATCTTACGATCGTCCAGGACGATGTGATCGTATCAATCATCCTTAATTACTCCCATGATTGCCGGATCAATTTAGGCATAATTATACAATATCGTCCAGGCCGATAAAAGAATCGTCATAGCCGATTTCCAAAAATACAGAATACCTAAATAGATCATGGTGGCAATTTCTTTATGTATAGAGCATATTGTCCTGGCTGATACAAGTATCGCCCAGGCCGATCAGTTAATTACGGCTGCCTTAAGAAATCCTGATTAGATCTTCTGTTTTGAACTCGATCGTCCGGGCTGATTTGAGTAAAAACATAAGTTCTAAATCTCTTAAGTGTGTGTGTATGATTACTTAATATAAGTCACTTCAAACAATTATAATTGACTCAAGAAAGAAAAAAGAAATTTACAGACTGACTCTACCCTAATCTACCCAGTCTTTAGCTGATTTCGATTCCCATCCGATCTTTAAATCCTGAAAATGTCAGAAGTAAAGGTAGTCAAAAAAGAAGCAAGAGTGTTTGCTAATCATCAAAACATAATTCATGGAATCTGCAACAATCTCCCCTTTTTGATGATGGCAAACACTTTGACAATTAATCCAAAAATAGTAGTGCAAAACATGGAATTGAAAGTGCAAGCATATAAAAGAACCCCTCTCCCCCTTTTATTATCTAAAAATGGAGGAGGAAACTAAGAAACAAATCAAAAGACCCCCCCCCCCCCCCCCCCCCCCCCCCCCCCCCCCCCCCCCCCCCCCCCCCCCCCCCCCCCCCCCCCCCCCCCCCCTTTTTTTTTTATAACCAAGGCATGAACATGATGTAGTACTCCATGTGTTTGATTTATAAAAAAAATTTGTGAGCTAATGAATCAACATAAAAAAATCCATAAAATGCTATAATATCCGATCATGATTACCCTTAGCTCGGACTTTCTTTTAGGGTAGCATTATCTTTGAAAATCAATGACCTAACTCAAAGAATTCAATTGGATAGAAAAAATGACCCATTCATTACTTGTTTCCAAAAAAGTCTCTTATGGAATAATGAACCAAAGTGAATTTGAAACAATCGCAAAACAATCGAAATCAAGCCTTTGATGTATGAACTCTTCTAACTTTTAAAATATTTGAAAGGAGAGGAGAGCTTGCTTTTGGTGGGCTCATTTTATGTCTCTTGTCAATTGAATGGAACTTTTCGTATCTTTTGATTTTTGATAAACTTTGTGTATATTTTTTTTCAATTTTGGCGTCATTGTGCATCTTTTGTTGGCATCATTGACCAAATTTTTTATTTTTGCAAGCTTCATTCTCTTTCAAAAACTATTAAAAATAATCTTAGTTGTGAGTATATCTTCTAGATATTAGAGAATAGGAGCTCGTTCTCTAACATAGGGAAAAATAATTCACAAAACAGAATCAATAACCAATGACAAAAGTAACGATGATTCTTGATGTGCCAAAAAGACTTTGATCATTATAAATATAAGATAGATTTTCTTTGGCAAGGTTAGAAAAGATCTTAATTTCACACACAATTATTAATTTGAAATAGATTTTTGACTAGAAAAGAAATTATGCCACTAAAATAGATTAGAGAAAGAGACACAATTAACGGTATATTTTTACCATCTAATAGATTTAAGAGATGTAAAACATTGACTACAAATTTTCAAAACTAAGGACAAGGCATACGATATCATTTCAGCGATGATTTTGAAAATCAAATTAAAAGAACATGAAAGTAAAATAAATCAAACAAAAACTGAAAGTAAAGCAAAAAGAAGAAAAGAATAACAAAGAGTAAAAAGGAAAAGCAAATAAAAAATAAAAAGAACAAAAGTAAAAAGGAAGAAAGTAAAAGATCAAGTTCATGCATTTATGTCAATCACACTCAATCTGGTCCTTAAAGAGTTGAAAGTGTCGAAGGCCAGTGGTTTAATAAAGATGTCAGCCAGTTGATTTTCAGTTGTCACATGGTGTAAATCAATGTCTCCCTTAGTCATATGATCTCTAATAAAGTAATGCATAATGTCAATATGCTTAGTCATTGAATGTTGGATAGGATTCTTAGAAATGCATATGGCACTAGTGTTGTCACAAAAGATTGAGATGGTGCCTACAGGTAATCCTAAATCCAATACCTGTTGTTTCAACCAAAGGAGGCCACACAACTCCCCAAGGCAATGTACTCAGCTTCAGTAGTGGAAAGTGCAACAGAGTTTTGCTTTCTACTAGACCATGAGACCAAAGATTGTCCTATGAAATGACAAGTTCCTGAACTGCTTTTTCTATCCACCTTGCATCCTGCAAAATCAGAGTCAGAAAATCCAATTATCTCAAAAGAATTGCTGTGCCTCGGATACCAAATCCCTAAGCTTTTGGTCCTCAAAAGGTATCTAAAAATTCTCTTAACATCAATTAGGTGGGACTCTTTGGGTTCATCTTGAAACCTAGCACAAAGGCAAACATTAAACATAATATCAGGTCGTCTAGTAGTCAGGTAAAGTAAGGATCCAATCATGCCTCTATACTTCTTTTTATCAACAGACTTACCACTTGGGTCCTTATCCAATGGAACACTAGAAGACATGGGAGTATTAATTGGCTTAGCTTTATCCATCTCATACTTCTTCAAAATATCCTTTATGTATTTTGTTTGATTTAAAAAGGTTCCATCATCCAATTCTTTTATGCTAAAACCCAAAAAGTAGGACAATTCTCCCATTAAACTCATCTCAAACTCTTCACAAAGTTTTTTATTAGAAGATCCAAAAAGTATATCATCCAAATAAATCTGAACAATGAGCAAATCATCTCCAAATTTCCTAAGAAAAGGGTGGTGTCTACGCTCCCCTTAACAAACTCCCTTTCTAGTAAAAATATGCTAAGCCTCTCATACCAATCTCTTGGTGCCTGCTTTAACCCATACAAAGCCTTTTTTAATTTAAAAACATGATTTGGACATTGGGAGCTCTCAAAACCTTGGGGTTGTTCTACAAACACATCCTCTTTTATTTTCTCATTTAAAAAGACACTCTTAACATCCATTTGAAAAAGCTTAAATCCTTTATAACAGGCAAAGGCTAATAGCACTCTAATGGCTTCCAATCTAGCTACAAGGGCAAAAGTCTCCTCAAAGTCTATCCCTTCTATTTGGTTATACCCCTTAGCCACTAATCTTGCTTTATTCCTAACCACTACTCCATAATCATTCACCTTGTTCTTAAAGACCCATTTTGTTCCAACTACACTTTGTCCCTTAGGTCTTTCTATAAGCTCCCAAACACCATTCCTAAAAAATTGATTCAACTCGTCTTGCATGGCTAAAATCCAAAACTCATCAGTAAGGGCTTGGTTTATGTTGGTGGGTTCAGTCATTGAGATAAAGGCAGAGTGGTTCACCTCCTTCCTAAGTCCATGTCTAGTCCTAACTCCATCAGAAAGGTCTCCTAAGATCAAATCCTTGGGGTGACTTGTAGAGTATATACAATCTCTAGGCAAGGTGTGAAAAGGTCCAACCCTTTCCTCCAAATATATATTTTATACTCCTTGAGTGACATCTCCTACTCCTTCAATGTTTTGGTGACCTACTCCCTTCTCCAAATTTTCTACTCCAGTGGTAACCTCTCCAACATCATAATCATCCTCAACTCCAGGCTTGTTAGGATCAGACTCATCAAATACTACATGTGTAGTCTCTTCTACCATCAAAGTCCTCTTGTTAAACACCCTAAAAGACTTCCCAACACTAGAATATCCCAAGAACACTCCTTCATCAGATTTAGGATTAAATTTGCCCAAGTGAGATTTTCTATTATTGTGAATGAAAACCTTACAACCAAAGACATGAAGGTGGGAAAGATTGGGTGTCCTACCCTTAAGGATCTCATAGGGTGTCTTATCTAGTTTGTCTCTAACATTCACCATATTCAACACATAACAAGCTATGTTAACCGCTTCAGCCCAAAAGTATTTTGGAAGTGAATACTCAGCAAGCATGGTTCTAGCGGCTTCCACCAAGGTCCGGTTCTTCCTTTCAGCTACCCCGTTCTGCTGAGGGGTCCTAGGAGCTGAGAAGTTGTGGCTAATCCACTTGTCCTCACAAAAATCTCCAAAATTTTCATTTTCAAATTGTTCTCCATGATCACTATGGATGGTCAAGATCTCACAACCTAGCTTTTTCTGAATCTAAGTAGAAAATATTCTAAACTACTCAAAAGACTTATGTTTATGTGAAAGAACTCTAGTCCAAGTGAACCTCGAGTAGTCATCAACAATTACCAAACCATAGACTTTCCCTCCCAAACTGGCAGTGCTAATGGGTCCAAACAAATCCATGTAAAGGACCTCTAAAGGTCTAGAGGTGCTAATGTCCTTAATGGGGTGAAAGGTGGAGTGGACTTGCTTTCCTAGTTGGCAGGCATATTAAAGGTGATCTTTTGAAAACTTGAGTTTGGGGACACTTCTAACTAGGTCTTTTTGGGTCACTTTTCTAAGGGTTTTCATACTTGCATGACATAATCTCTGGTGCCATAACCCTGAATCATCAATAACAGTTTTTACGAAAAATGATGCAGCACATTCAATGTTATTTAAATCAAGCATGTACACATTGTTGATCCTTTTTCCCTGCAAAATAGTGTTGTTACTTAAACTTATAATGCATGAATTTGCGAAGAATTGCACGATGAAGCCTTTTTCACAGAGTTGACTGATGCTGAGCAGGTTGTGCTTTAATCCATCTGCATGCAAAACATTTTCAATCATAAGGTTCTTGGAATTACCAATTATACCTGAGCCTACTACCTTCATGGTGGTGTTGTCTCCAAGAGTAACCTTGCCTCTAGTCCTGGACTCAAGCAAAACAAATTGATTGGCATCACCAATCATATGTCGAGAGCATCCGCTATCCAAGTACCACATACTCTGACGAGGCCTTTTATGAGAGCCCACCTACAAAATTATCAAAAGTCAGATATAGGAACCCAAATAGGTTTAGGTTCCTTCTTATGAAAAGTAGAATGTAATTCATGTGTGATATGCTGTAAATCATGCACCTTTGGTCTATACACCCAACTTGTACTATGGTGAACAGTGAAAGTGTGTGAGATATTCCTAGCATGCCACATGAAAAACATCTAACACCTAGAAAAGGATTTTTTAAATGATTTGAGTTATAATGCCTTTTCCTAGGTTTTGGCTTTTGATCAAGTGTTGGTGTCATCCTAGTTTTCTTAAATGTATCCAATTCATTTTGAATCCTCAAGTTAGTACTTTTTAAGGCATCATTATCAATCCTCAAATTTTTCTACATCTATTTAGAATTCTTAAAATCAGATTCAAGTGAGGTGTGTTTGACTTTTAGTGACTCATGCTCTTCAATTAATTCACAATGCTTTTTATTTAACTCATCAAATTCATCAAGTAGAATCATGTGATTTGAATCAATCGTAGAATGATCTTTGAGAATAACTTCATGTTCTTTTTGTAAATTCAAAAATTCCAATTTTAAGCTCATGTGTTTTCTTAAGTTTCCTATATGATGCATGAATTTTTTTAGAAACTTCAAGGAGTTAATCGTAGGAAAGTTTACATACCTCTTCTTGATCAAGATTATTATTTTCCATTAAGCATAAGTTGGTTGTCTCATCTTTTTGTTCCATCTCCGATGAATCTGATGTAGAATCCGCCCAAAATGCCTTTTGAAGTCTCTTTTGTCTTTTCTAAACTTGGATTTCTCCTCACTCTTTTCCTTACTTGTGTGCGGCTTAAGTGTAGGGCAATCATCTTTCACATGTCTGGGCTTCCTGCATTCATAACAAACCACATCAAACTATTCTTTAGAATATTTGTTATCCTTACTTTTTCTCCAATTTTGATGATGCTTTTGCTTCTTCCTTAGAAAGTTTTTGAATTGCCTTGTAATAAAGGCAATGTCATCGCTCTCAGACTCGGAAGAATCAGAGTCAAATTTGTGCGCCTTTAGTGTCACTATTTTCTCTTTCTTTTTCTCATCTGCATCAAGATTTCTTTGATTCACCCTTTGCTCATAAGCAATGAGTGAGCCAAGTAAGTTATCAATCGAATATGTGTTTAAATCTTTAGATTCAATTATAGCAGTGATTTTAGCATCAAAAGAGGAAGGCAAGCATCGTAAGATTTTGTTTACTTTTTCATAGTTTAAAAGTTATCTTCCTAGGGCATGCAAAGAAGTTACAATTTGAGTAAACCGTGTATAGATATCAGAAATTGATTCAGAAGGTTTCATATGAAAAAGTTCATAGTGATGCAAGAGAATATTCAAACAAGATTGTTTCTCTTCATTGGTTCCTTCATAAGTAATGCACAACTTATCCCAAATCTCTTTTTCTAGTAGAGCAAGTAGAAACACGCATGTAATCCTCAGACTTTAAAGCACAAAAAAATAGTTCAAACACTTCGCATTCAATTGAGCTAAATCTCTTTCATTGGTAGTCCATTAAGTAAAAGCAACTTTAGTTTTAATTCTATTAATTTCATGAGTATGTGGAGAATATCTTTCTTTAATAAGCATCCACATGCGATAGTCAGTTGATTGCATAAAGTAGACATGCGAGTTTTTCAAAAATCAAAAGGAAGGTTGTCAAACAAGGGAGGTCTTGTAATAGAATATAATTCAGTTGTATTATGATTCCCAAGTTAGCCATGGATCAAAATTCAAAAAGTTTTCAAACTTTGTTTTTATGAATCTCGCTTTGATACCACTTGAAAGTTCATTAGGGATGTTATGCCCTATAAACTAGTCCCGAGGCTAACCAAGAGGGGGGGGGGGGGTGAAGTGGTATTTTTAAAAATTCTTTAAAACCAAAAGAACGATTATCACAAACTAAAATCACCACGAAAAAAATAAGTGCGGAAGCAGTAAAAAGAACACAAGGGTTTATAGTGATTCGGTCAACTTGACCTACGTCCACTCCCCGGAGGCGTCCTCCGAGTATTGCACTACCAACGTGACTCTCCTTTAGCCCCCACAGCTAGGCGGAGAAGCTCTTACAAAACACCTCCTTTTTGCCACACCCGGCATATGATAGCATGTGTTGGCCAACACTTAATCAAGTCCTTCAATGGCTTGGATTTCCTATTAAGTTTTCCAAACTTATTATGGAATGTGTGAAGGATCCAAAATATTCAATTTTGGTCAATGCTGTCAATTAAAATTGGATTGAGTCAAGATGTGGATTTAGGCAAGGATGTTTGTTATCTCCTTACCTTTTTATTTTGTGCTCTCAATTGCTAACTGAAGATTTCTCTAGAAGAGGTGGTAGGATTGGTATGAAGGTACCTCCAAATGCTCCATTAATCTCTCATTTAATGTACGCATATGATATAACCATTTTTTTATGAGGCTAACAGTAAGAGCTTAAAAAAAATTAAAGTCATTTTGAGAAATTACCGTAGATGGACTGAACAGAAGATAAACTTGAACAAATCGTCTATGTTGTTTGGTAATTTAGTAAGAAGAAGGGAGGTCTGATCCTTGTCTAAGTTAATGAGGCTAAATATGGTTAATGTGCTGGACTTTTTGGGAATAAAAATTGCTTTAAGAAGGCTTGTTAGTTCATATTTCAATAATCTGATTGCGAAGGCTACTGGGAGGCTCAACATGTGGGGAAATAAATTCATTTCACTCTCAGGAAAATTAGTTTTGCTTAATGCTTCTTTGCTATCTTTACCTATATTTTTATCTACTCATTCATTAGTTTCTATGGGGGTTTTGAATGAATCATATAAGATGTGCATAAAGTTTTTATGGAATAAGAAGGATGGAGGCTATGTTATTCACTATGTTTCTTGGGATGTATTATGTAAACCGAAAAACAAAGGTGGAAGGGGTGTGCAATCAATTTTGGAGAGGGTAGGGCCTTTGAGGGCTAAGTTTGCTCTTAATTTCATTAAAAATCCTTCATCTCTTCCTAACAGGACATTAATATCCAAATATGGATATGATTTATGGAATGGTGGGAGTAGAAGTAGTTACTCCTCAACATGGAAGATTATTGTGCATGGAGCAAAATATCTACATCCTATTATGAGATGGATAATTCATAATGGTCAAGAGGTGGACATTACTAAGGATATTTGGATTCTAGAGAAAAGTATATATAGATGGCCAACTTTTATATCTGATTTAAATCAATATTCGTCTATTCTTTCAGCTTTTATTTCAAATGGGGAATGGACTGTGGAAAAGCTTAAACAATGCTTCAGACTACAACAAGTGGAACTAATTTTTTTGATTCCTATCTACTCAGAAGCTATTAAAGACCAATTGGAATTTATTTTCAAATGCTCAAGGAAATCAGTAGCTGCGTTAGCTTTTGAAAACTTTTTTGAAGATGATATGGAAGATGAGTACTGGACCTGGATAAAAAAGTTAAAACTGAGACCGCAAGTGGACCTGTTTTGTTGGCGTGTAAGTAAAGATGTTATCCCATCCAACTGTTTCCTTCAGCATAGAAGATTAATTAAATATGCTGGCTACCCGATAGGATGTAAAGATGTGAAAAATGCTAAACATGTTGCAGTGCATTGTGATATGATTAAAAGGTCTTGGTGCGGCTTACTGCTTGGAATTTCTTGGTTCTAGCTAGTAATTCTCTGAATGATTGCAAGAGGTTAATGTGGCATCTGGCGGTATTGAATCCTTTCATTGGTAATCTATATTAATTTGTGGTAATTTTTTGTTGGAAAAGCAGGAACAAAATTGTTCATGGAGATCACGAAGATAGCTGCTCTTTTATTACAACAAGTTCTATCACTTATTCAGTTGCCTCTTTTCACGCAAATCTGTTCTAGGAGAACTGGAAAGTTAATCAACATAATGTGCTGTGTCATTCCTCTTGGCTTCCTCCACCTCCTGGTTAAGATTAATGTGGATGCTTCTTTAAAGAGCAACAATAAAGCGGGTATAGGTGGAGTTTTCAAAGATAAAGGTTGGTTCCTAGGTGCATTTGGTTTCAGCTGTCATCATTAGGATAGTTCGCGAGTTGAGATATTATTAATCCTTGCTTTGAGGAATTATGTTCGAGATTGGATGTTTGATGCCAAGGGTATTGTGATAGAAGGAGATAATCACAATGTTATCTTGCTTTTTCAGAACTTTCTTAATAAGTGTATGATCTCAGAAGAATTTCTAAATCCTAAGGATTTAGACTTTCTTATAGGTTTTAAACAAGTCATTTTTTATTTTTCTAAAAGGGATTGTAATAAGTTAGCTGATTTATGCGCTAACTTAGCTCTTCTTTCTAATTTTTTTTGGCAAGATGTTGGTTGTAATAATATTCCTCCTTCTTTCTTAGCTTTGTTGAAGGAAGAATTTAGTTGTATTTAGTTGATTGAATAAATTGCTTTATGCATTAAAAAAAAAGACATAAAAATTAATTAGTTGAGGTTGGCTTATCTTATTAAATTTCTGCATATGAAGAAAAAAATATTATGTTATGTTAGTGAGCTTTGGGGAAGAAACTATTATATCTTTTGAGTATAGATACTAAAGAAAGATGTTATAATTCCTTCTTAAGAGAAATACCATGTATGCAAGGTATTTCTAGCAAACGCTATGTATAATGTGGCATTTAAGAAAGGCATAAAAAATGAGAAGAATTTAAATAAAGATTTCAGCAATCCCTCTAACAAAAAGAACATACCAACATATCTTTTTTTTCATTGATTATCTATACCTGATTGATATGAACCAGCTATTATTATCTAAAATATAGATGATTAAGCTGTTAATAGAAGTTAATTGAAAGAGACATTGAATTTGACACTATAAGTACATCATAGTTTAAACAATTCAATAGATAAAAAAAGGCTACATAATAATTTAAGTAATCCAGTAATTTATATTTATATGATTACAATTTAGGATTATTGTGATGCATTAAGGTTTATTATAGAGTTTTTTGTAGAATATAAATGTATTATTTCTTAATAAGAGAACAGGTCTAATGATATTCAAAGACAATTAAGGCTAATGTTATTATTATGGTTGAGCTACTTGATTAACATTGTAAAGTAAGACCTATTAAATTTATAAAATAGAAAACTTTTAAAGAACACTTTATTTGGATTCCATCCATGTTAGAATATATAATTGGTAATATAGAAAAGTACTTGAGGATTTGGGGAGATACAAATTATATATATTTTATAATAAACTGGAATAAATTCCTTTGGAAAGCATATGAAAAAGGATTATCTAAGAGAAAAATGATATGAATATGCTTTTCTATTGCCTAAGATCCCGATCCCAAAAAGAGTCTTACCATCTGCATCAGCATGGCTTTAGCCATGTGTAATTGTAGTTCAATCATTATAGAATTGAAGATGATAAATGTTTTCAACAAAAGTAATCCTAGCTTATTAGAAGAGTCATGGTTGTTTTCACATATGGACATGATATTCTATCTTCAATAAAAGTAATCCCCTCCATCCTTAATGTTACACCATGTGAATTTAGGACCCATAACACTTACACCATGGTAATCATTATTAGTCATAAACAACTTCATTTCATGAGGACCTTGGGAAAGATCAATTTTTTCCTCCTCTTTTATCCTCATGAGATATAATACAATTGACATCACCTCCTTCAACAGAAGGAATTTCTTTAGAAGAATAAAACTCCAATTTATTCCACAAAATTCTCCTTCTATAAATATCCTTACTCCCATACATAATCAAAATTAACTAGACCCCTTTATTTATAATATTTAGCTCACCAATCAGTTATTGAGAAGAAGATTCAATCATTGAAAATGAAGCAATATCATATCTCCATAAAATAAGAATACCACCTGAAATTCCGTTAGAAGGAAAAAGAAAAAAAAATCCCATTTTTACTTTTATGCATGAAAACTTTCTATATCCTCTTAAGGCTAGATTCAACAAACATCATAGAGATAAAATTTTCCATTTGAGTGAACCTATCACAACTACAAGAGGATTTGAGATGATAATGTAATAGTTTTGTCCCCTTAAGAAATTACTTATATGTGAAGATAGTGCTGAGGGTTTAATCAAATTCATAATGTAGAATTTATATTATATGAAGACCATAGTAAATACAGAGCAATAACTTATGCTGGCTCATAATGCTTGCCTTTTAATTCACTTATCTTTTTTGTAACTCACTCTTTATAGGGCCAACTTAATTGGAAAACTAAATGTATCCTATTGCATACATTTGTTGGTACTTTATTAGTATCTAACATGTTTTCATGAGATGCCAAATTGATCCCATCCATTTGGGGAAGCAATCATCATGCAAAAAATAGTTAGCCAACAAGCTAACTTGCACTACTTCATATATTTACATTTACTCTCCAAGAGAGCCAATGATATGAAGAATTGTTCAAACATGCTAGAATGAGGAGATATCATCTTTAGCACGTCTCCTAGAAAAACTCATTTAAACTCATCCAAGCATCAAATATTACTCATCTCAGTATGAACCACTCATAAATGGTCATCTCCCACAATCAAGGCTACTTGGCTACCATTAACATACTCAATCCAACTCTAGGAAGTAAGCACACTTCAAAGGCTACATCTATGATCTCTCAATCTTAGGTAATCCTTATCCGATAACCACATCTATCAAGGAAGACTGAGCCTTTTTCTTTTAGGGATTTAAATGTTGTCTCTGTAGACTCGTCGCCATATCCAAAAGATTCACCTTAATAAACTCACCCAACATGCATGACTAT